>CM051269.1:52312005-52739505 GCA_027921565.1 Artemia sinica
GTTAATTCTCCTTGTTTGCTCAAAACTGTATTTTTTTATTCCGTGTAATATTACCAATCATACTATTTATGTCGGGATTGCTCGATGTCCGAAATTTCATTTCTTATCTCGGTCCACCTCTTTGAAAACTCTGCCATTTCCTCGGGCTCGTTTTTTTTCTCGGGTTCTTTTCTTTTAGGTATATTTTCAAATCTGCTTAGGTATTTCAAGAAATTATTCTTTCAGTTTTTTTCTACCACTTTCTTAAGTTTTTCATGTGATTAATTTTAAATCACCCATAATTGTAACCCTTTCTAGCTCTAGCCGTTTAAGGCACATATCTTTTATTTTGTAACCAAATTCATGGTAGATTTCTTTGTCACTGTTCATTCCGATTCTAAATTTCTTTTGGAAAGACTCGGGAAAGGCTTGAAATTAAAAAAATGGTTTCCTTGCCCTTAGGGCTGTGGGGGAGTTCCCTCCTCAACCCTTGATGGGAGTTTCATCATTGTAACCCTTTCTAACTCTAGCCGTTTAAGGCACATATCTTTTATTTTGTAACTTTTATTTTCTTTGTCACTGTTCATTCCGATTCTAAATTTCTTTTGGAAAGACTCGGAAAAGGCTTGAAATTAAAAAAAAAACTGGTTTCCCTTAATTTGTCTAAGTATTTTGAGTCATGCTAAGGCAATGCCGCAAATGTAGCATGTGAATTGTGGTTGAGGCAGGGTTGACTCAATGTAATCCAGTTTTCTATCGACCGTCTTTGAGTTCAGAAGGTTTTCAACCTGTAGATATACAAAAGCGTATCTTCATTTTCTTTCATTAATTAAAAAAACTTTTTCCACAAAATAAGTTTTTCAAAGAAAAGTAAAGAACTCCATTAAACAAAAAATGAGCAGAAATAAAATCAAATAATCTACCAAGCGTGAAACTACCACAAATCAGCATCGATAAATAAATGAAACCAAAACGAACAGAAATAACAATAAATAACCGAGTCAAACTCAGAACAAGCAGAAATTAACATAATTTGGGTGCAAAACTCCTAAGCCTTCCCAAGGCCAGAACAAAATTTGCACCTGAAAAAATACTGAAAAAATATAAATTTTTTTACTTTTATAACTTTAATAAATCAAATAATATTAACATTTTGATCACTAAATATCAGTATATGTATATTAAACTGACAATGCACATTCATTTGTATTTTTTCAGTAAAGTACAAATTTTTGTTCTGGCCTTGGGAAGGGGTTTTGCGCCCAACTTATGTTAATTTCTGCTCGTTTTGAGTTTGGAGAAAGGGCATCAGCCCTTTCTATTTTCAATCGAATGAGCCCTTTTCAAAGTTTCCATGACAACTCCTTCGATACGAAGTGCCCTGGTCTAAACAACAAGAACAACAAAAAATAATACATTATACCCACATCGATCTTTACTATAAAAATATCAAACATTCCAATCACTTTCGACTATTAAAAAGAGCACTAGGCCTTTCGATGGGAAACGACAACGCTATCTATAAGCATCTTATATGCCTCCAGGGCATAAATTACAACCCTTACCCTAAGGTCTGTTAGGGTGGCTGTCATCCTCTAAGAAAAAAATTCCAAAACTTTCAACTACGTTAAACAAAATGGCTATCTCAAAATTTTGATTGGATGTGTTTGGGATAATGGTGGGCGTGAGAGGAGCGGTAGTCGCACTCCAATCACTTTGAACTATTAAAAATGGCCCTAGCCCTTCAATTTCCAATCAAATGAGCCCTTTTGAAGTTTCTACGACAAAACTTTCAATTAAAATTTTATATACCTCCAGTGCATAATATACAACCCTTGCCCTGAGTGCTGGGGGATGTCATTCTCAAAGACCTAATTTCCGAAACTTTGTACTACGTTGAAGAAAATGGCTATCTGAACATTTTGATTAGATATGTTTGGAGGAATGGTGGGCTTGAGAGGGGGATTAGTTACCCTCCAATCACTTTTAACTATTACAAAGGGCACTAGCCCTTTCAATTTCGAATATAATGAGCCCCTTTTGAAGTTTTACGACAACTCTACCTATAAAAACCTTATAAACCCCCAGGCAAGAACTTACTACCTTTGCCCTCAGGGCTCTGGGGGATTTGTCATCCTTAAATACATAATTTACAGAACTTTCACATACTTTGAACAAAATGGCTATCTCTAAACTTTGATTGAATATTTTTGGGGAAATGGTGGGTTTAAGAAGGGGGTTAATCACTCTCCCCTCACTTTCAACTATTAAAAAGGGCAATTTTAATTTCCAATCAAATAAGCCCTTTTTGAAATCTCTATAACAACTTTCTATGTAAACTTTATATGCCCCCAGGGCATAACTTACAACCCTTGCACTGAGGGCTCTGAGGGAGTTATAATCCTAAAAGACCTAATTTCAAGAACTTTCAACTAGGTTGAACTAAATAGATATCTAAAAATTTTGATTGCATGTGTTTGGGGAAATGGTGGGCATGAGAGGGGCGTTAGTCACTCTCCAATCACTATCAACTATTAAAAAGGCACTAGCCCTTTCAATTTCCAATTGAACTAGCCCTTTTGAAGTTTTTACGCTTTCAATAAAAACTTTATAAGCCCCTAGGGCATAACTTACAGCCCTTTCCCTGAGAGCTGTTGGGGTGGGGGGCTTGTAATCCTTAAAGACCTAATTTCCAAAACTTTCAACTACGTTGAATAAAAGGGCTATCTAAAATATTGATTGGATGTATTTGGAGAAAAGATGGGCGCGATAGGGGGGTTAGTTGCCCTGAAATCACTTTCAACTATTAAAAAGGGCACTAGCCCTTTGAATGTCCAATCGAATGAGCCCTTTTTCAAGTTTCTACGATAGAGATTTCAATAAAAGTCTTATATGCCCCCGGGGCATAACTTAGAGCCCTTGCCCTGAAGACTGTGGGGGAGTGTCCTGCTCAAAGGTATAATTTCCTAAACTTTGAACTGCATGGAACAAAATGGCTATCTCAAAATAGCTATCACGTGGAAGGGGTGTTAGTTGCATTCCAATCACTTTCGACTATTAAAAAGGGCACTAGCCATTTCAATTTCCAATCGAATGAGCCCTTTTAGACGTTTCTACGACAACACCTTCTATAAAAAACATTATATGCCCCCAGGGCATAACTCACAACCCTTGCCCTAAGGGCTGTGGGGGACTGTCCTCAAAAACATAATTTTATCTGGAAATAAATTACGCTGAACAAAATGGCTATCTCAAAATTTTGATTGGATGTGTTTCGGAAAATGGTGGGCGTGGAAGGGGTGTTAGTCACCTTCCAATCACTTTCGACTATTAAAAAGGGCACAAGCCACTCCAATTTCCAATTAAATGAGCCCTTTTTGAAGTTTCTACGACAACTTCTTCGATACGAAGTTCCCTGCTCTAAAGGAAAAGAATTAATATATAACACATTGTGCCAACATCGTTCTTATACTTAGTGTCCCCGTTCTTTACTTAGGCAGCGTGATCGCGTTGCCTATGATTTATGCAACAACTTTCTGTATAAACCTTGTATGCCCCGAGGGCATAACTTACAACCCTTCCACTGAGGGCTCTGAGAGGGTTATCATCCTAAAAGACCAAATTTCCAGAACGTTCAACTACGTTGAACAAAATGGATATCTCAAAATTTTGAATGGATTTGTTTTGGAAAATGTCGGGCGTAAGAGGGGCATTAGGCGCTATTCAGCCCCTTTCAACTATTAAAAAAGGCACTAGCCCTCTTAATTTCCAATTGAATGAGCCCTTTTGAAGTTTCTACAACAACGCTTTCAATAAAAAACTTTATATGCCCCCAAGGCGTAACTTACAACCCTTGCACTGAGGGCTCTTGGGGGGTTATCATCCTAAAGGACCTAATTTCCAGAACTTTCAACTACGTTGAAAAAAGTAGATATCTCAAAATTTTGATTGGATGTGTTTGGAAAAATGGTGGGCGTGAGAGGGGTGTTAGTCGTTATCCAATCACTTTCAACTATTAAAAAGGCACTAGCCCTTTGAATTTCCAATTGAATGAGCCATTTTTATGTTTCTACGACAACACTTTCAATAATAACTTTATATACCCCCAGTGCATAACTTACAACCCTTGCCCTGAGGGCTGTGGGGGGACGGGTTGTCATCCTTAAGGACCTTATTTCCAAAACTTTCAACTACGTTGAATAAAATGGCTATCTAAAAATTTTGATTGGATGTGTTTGGGGAAAAGGTGGGCGTGAGAGGGGGGTTAGTTGTACTTAAATCACATTCGACTATTAAAAAAGGTACTAGCCTTTGAATTTCAAATTGAATGAGCCCTTTTTCAAGTTTCTACGACAAAGATTTCAATACAAACCTTATATGCCCCCAGGGCATAACTTATAGTTCTTACCCTGAGGGTTGTGGGGGAGTGTCCACCTCAAAAATATATTTTCTACCTGAAAATCAACTACGCTGAACAAAATGGCTATCTCAAAATTTTATTGGGGGGTGGGGCTAGTTGCCCTCCAATCACTGTTGACTATTGAAAAGGGCACTGGTCCTTTGAATTTCCAATCGAATGAGCTTTTTTTGAAGTTTCTACGACAACACCTTCTATAAAAACCCTATATTTCCCCAGGGCATAACTTAAAACCCTTGCCCTGAGGGCTGTGGGGGAGTTCCCTCCTCAAAAAACATATTTTATATCTGGAAATCAACTTCGCAGAACAAAATGGCTATCTCAAAATCTTTATTGTATGTGTTTTGGGAAATGATTGGCGTGGGGGGGGGCTAGTTGCTGTCCAACCACTTTCAACTATTAAAAAGGGCACTAGCCCTTTGAATTTTCAATCGAATGAGCCTTTTTTGAAGTTTCTACGACAATGCCTTCTATAAAAACCTTATATGCCCCCAGGGCAAAACTTAACACCCTTGCCCTGAGGGTTGTGGGGGAGTGTCCTCCTCAAAAACATATTTTCTATCCGGAAATCAACTACGCTGAACAAAATGGCTATCTCAAAATTTTGATTGGATGTGTTTGGGGGAATGATAGGCGTGGCGGGGCTAGTTGCTCTCCAATCACTTTCGACAATTAAAAAGGGCACTAGCACCTCCAATTTCCGATCGAATGAGCCCTTTTCGAAGTATCTACGACAACTTCTTCCATACGAAGTGCCCGGGTATGGAGGGAAAATAAATAAAATATTGTGCCCACATCGTTCTTTGCTTAGGCAGCGCTATCACGCAGCCTATGATTAGTGAGAGGTTTGCCATGTGCATTAAATGTATTGCAAATGATCTTTGAGGCTTGGAAATTATTTCCTGCGATTGTTTACATCCAAGACATCTTATCTTCTCTATCAGTCTCTTATTTTCGTTTTTTCTTCCCAGTCTTTTTCCTCTTTTTGTTTTCTAGCTATCCTCTGTTATTCTAATTTCCTTCCCTAGCTTTCCTCTCTTTGTCTCTTTATTTCCTCTTTTCCTCTTCTTTTTCCCCTCGATTATCTATATCCATTCATAATTCGTCAACATCTCTGCCTTTCCATTCTGTCTGCCTCTTCTTTCTGGGCCCTATATTTCATCATTCGCGTAATATCTAAGTTGATACTTTTCCGTGACCCCCTAACTGGATAATGGTATAATCTCTTTAATGTCTGGGAATATCAACCACTAATTAGCAAATCATAGGCAGTGCAATAGCGCAGCCTAAGCAAAGAACGATGTTGGCACAATGTATTACTTTTTTTTCTTTTAGAACAGGGCACTTCGAATCAAAAGAGTTGTCGTAGAAACTTCAAAAAGTGCTTATTCGATTGGAAATTAGAAGGGCTTGTGTTTTTTTTTTAATAGCCAAAAGTGATTGGAAGGTAACTAGCACCCCTCTTGCACCCACCGTTTTCCCAAACACATCCAATGAAAATTTTGAGACAGCCATTTTGTTCAACAGACTAGTGCCCTTTTTAATAGTCAAAAGTGATTGGAGGGTAACTAATCCCCCTCTCACGCCCACCATTTCCCCAAACACATCAAAACAAAATATTGAGACAGCCATCTTGTCCAACGTAGTTGAAACTTCTGGAAATTAGTTGTTGGAGGATGATAACCTCCCACAGCCCTCAGAGCCGGGGTTATAGTTTATGCCGTGGGGAAAATAAGGTTTTTACAGAAAGTGTTGTCGCAGAAACTTCAAGAAGGGCTCATTCTATTGGAAATTGAAAGGTCTAGTGCCCTTTGTAATAGTCGAAAGTGATTGGAGGGCAATTAACCCCCTCTCACCATTTCCCCAAATACTTCCAATCAAAATTTTGAGACAGCCATTTTGTTCAACGTAGTGGAAATCTCAGGAAATTAGGTTTTTGAATCACAGCCCTCAGGGCAAGGGTTGTAATTTAAGCCCTGGGGGCATATAGGGTGATTATTGAAAGTGTTGTCGTAGAAACTTCAAAAAGGGCTCATTCGGCTTGGAATATGGAAGGGCTAGTGCTCTTTTTAATGGTCAAAATTGATTGAAGGGCAACTAACCCCCTCTCACACCCACCATTTCCCCAAACACAGCGTTGTCATAGAAACTTCAGAAAGGGCTCATTCGATTGGAAATTGAAAAGGCAAGTGCCTTTTTTAATAGTCAAAAGTGATTGGAGGGCAGCTAAACCCCTATCAAGCCCACCCTTTCCCCAAACACATCCTATACAAATTTTGAGATAGCCATTTTGTTCAACGTAGTTGAAAGTTCTAATAATTAGGTCTTTCAGGATGACCCCCCTCCCCACAGCCCTCAGGGTAAGAGTTTTAAGTTATGCCCTGTGGGTATATAAGGGTTTTATAGAAAGTGCTGTCGTAGAAACTTCAAAACTGGCTCATTCGATTGAAAATTAAAAGGACTAATGCCCTTCTAATAAGTTTTTTTTTTTGTAAAAAACGTTGTTGGGGAAACTTCAAAAATGGCTCATTCAATTGGAAATTAAAAGGGCTAGTGCCCTCTTTAATACTCAAAAGTGATTGACGGTCAACTAACCCCTCTCTAACGCCCAACATTTTCCCAAACACATCCAATCAAAATTGAGATTGCCATTTTGTTCAACGTAGTAGAAAGGCCAGGAAATTGTGTCTTTGAGGGTAACAAGCCCCCCACAGCCCCCATGGCAAAGGTTGTAAGTTATGCCCTGAGGGTATGTAAGGTTTTCATGGAAAGTGTTGTCGTAGACACTTCATAACGGATACATTCGATTAGAAACTGAAAGGGCTAGTGTCCCTATTAATAGTAAAAAGCGATTGGAGGGTGACTGCCCCCCCTCACGCACATCATTTCTCCAAACACTTCCGATCAACATTTTGATATAGCCATTTTGTTGAATGTAGTTGAAGGGTCCGGAAATTACGTCTTTGAGCATGACAACCCTCCCCCCACAGCCCTCAGTACCAAAGTTGTAAGTTATGCCCTTAGGGCACATAAGGTTTTTATAGAAAGAGTTGTCCCAAAATCTTCAAAAAGGGCTCATTCGATTGAAAATTGAGAGGGCTCTTGCCCTTTTTTATATTCAAAATTATTCAGAGGGAGAATCGCCCTCCATGCCCATCATTCTCCGAAACATTCCCAGTCAACATTTTGATAAGGTCATTTTTTTCAACGTAGTTGAATGGTCTGGAAATTATGTCAATCGGGAATTGCGAGGATTAGTACTTTGTTTTATTAGTCGAAAGTAATCAGAGGGCAAATGCCTGCTCCCTACGCCCCTTTTTTCTCCGAACACTTCCAATGAAAATTTTTGGAGATAGCCATTTTGTTCAACGAATTTGACAGATTTGGAAATTACGTCATTGGGGATAACAAATGCCCAAGCCCTCAGGGCAAGGGTTGTAAATTATGCCATGTGGGCATATAAAGTTGTTATAGAAAGCCTAGTCATATAAACTTGGGAGGGGGCTCATTGGATTGGTAATCAGGTGTTCTTGTGCTCTTTTTCAGAGTCAAAGTGATTGGAGGGCAGCTTCTCCCCCTCTCCCCACACAAACACGTTGTATTGTTCCGAAATGTATCTGATAGAAATTTTGAGATAGTCATTCTATTAAAAACAGTCTAAATATCTTATATCAAGGCTTTTAGGGTTGAAACAAACCCCAGAGATTAGGGGCAGGGATTGTAATATTATGCCCAGGGGGGTATTTAAGGTTCTTATGGAAGGGGTGGTTGTTTAACCTTAGAAGAATCTCATTTGGTGGAAAATTGGAATTTCTAGTTCCTTCTTAAGTATCAAATGTGATGGACGGTGTTTAGCCCCCCCCCTCTTCTGCAACCCCTCTTTTTACCAAACACATTTGATTGAAATTATGAGATAGCGATTTTTACAAAATAGTCCAAAGAAAAAATAATAATGTCTCTAGGGATGACACCCCCCCCCAGCGCCCTGGGGATAGGATTGTAAGTTATTTTGTGAGGGCATATAAGGTTTTTATTGACTTAGCAGTCACATAAATATCAGCTGGGGCTTATTTGATTTGAAATTGGAAGTTATAGTGCCCTTTTTAAGAGTCAAAGAGACTTGAGAGCAAATAGACCCCCCCCCCTCCACGCTTTGCATTTGCCTTAACACCGCCAATCAAAATTTGGAGGTAACAATTTCATTCATCGTAGTTGAAGGTTTCGGAAATCATGTCTGTGAGGAAGACACCCCCCCCACTACAGCTCTCAGGGAAAGGGTTCTAAGTTATGTCCTTGGGACGTATAAGGTTCTTATAAAAACGGTGGTCGTATATGCTTTTGAGGAGACTCATTGGATTGGTAATCATAAGTTCTAGTGCCCTTTTTAAGAGTCAAAATGATCAGAACACAGCTACCCCCCCCTCCCCCCCCCACACACACGTCGATTTTTCCTGAAATGTATCCAATAGATATTTTGAGACAGTCCTTTTATTCAAAATAGTGCAAATATCATATAAAAAGGCTTTTGAGGTTGATAGAAACTACGAGAGCCTGAGGACGAGGGTTGTAAGTTATGCGCCAGGGGCATTTAAGGTTCTAATGGAAGGGATCTTTCTATAAGCTTTAGAGGTGGCTCATTTGGTTGAAATTGGAAGTTCTAGTTCCCTTTACAGAGTCCATAGTGATGGAGGTCAAGCGGTACTCCCCACCCAACTACCCCTCTTTTCACTAAATGCCTCTGATTGAAGTTGGGTGATGGCAATTTTGTTTAAAATAGTCCAAAGAACATATAACAATGCTTCCACGGTTGGCGAAACCCCCCAGAGTCCCTGGGCAAGGGCTTTAAGTTATGCCCTGGGGGTATGTAAGGTTTTTATGGAACGGGTTGTCGTATTAAATTCAGATGGGTCTCATTTGATTTTAAATTGCAAGTTATGGTGCCATTTTTAAGAGTCAAAGTGATTTGAGAGTAACCCCCCCCCCCCCCTCCCAGCAACTATCATTTTCCATAACAAATACAAATAACAATTTTTTCCGCATTGTTGAAAGCTTCAGTGATTATGCGCAACAATAGTTGTAGTAGCACTAGTAGCAGTATGCAAGTAACACTATTTTTTCAACATCCCTTTCAACACACGATGAAATTTTTAACTCAATACCATCAACCGGTCCTGAAACATTGTTAATACGTTCTTTTGACAACCTATATGGGCATAGTGTGTTTTGATTTATTTCAATACAGTTACATTATCGCCCAAAATTTTTGCCTTAATACTCTTAGGTTTATTAGTTCTAGTTGTAGCACCAGTAAAAATAGTAGTAGCAGTAGGAGTAGAGTTAATAGTAGTAGTCTTATTTTTAGTAACAGTAGTAGTAGTAGGAGTAATAGTAATAGTAGCAGTAGTTGTAGGAGTAGAAGCATTAGTATCATGAAGCAAATATTGACTTTTGGTTAGTTCAACATCCCCCACAACAAGAGTTGTAAGTTTTAATTTCACACACAAAACTGTTCCTCAGATATTGCTGATATGCCCTTTTGACAACCTGCATACGGATGGCAGGTTGTCATCCGCACAACAGAAATATTCTCTGAAAACTTCACCTTCATACCTTCATAGGTTGTGGATTTTGAGCTAGCCAGAAGACACTGTGTGTATTCATTTTATGATGCTTCTACGGTTACTGTAGCTAACGACACTAATGGCTTTAAGTAGAAACTTTTAAGAAATGTTTTTGGAGGAGTTTCAATTAAACGAAAAACGTATATAAATGCAGGTATTAAAAGGGCATATAAGCACTATAGGGCATATAAGGACATAGGCAGCGATGCTCTATCATACCTAGTACTATCATTGATATTTTAAAGGAGCTAATTTGATTAAAAATTAAATGTTCTAATGTCCTCTTAAGCGTCAAAAATGATTGGAGGGCAATCAGCCCTCCTCTTTAGCTCATAATTTTCCAAACACTACCAATTAAAATTTTAAGACTGCCATTTTGTTCAGCATAGCTGAATGGTCTAGTAACTATATATCTAGGGTTATTGGGTAGGTCAACCCCCCACAGTTATTTAATTTGCCTATTATGCTTTAAAACAGAATGTTGCTTTAAAATTAAATCGAAACACACTGTTTTGTATGCTGGTTGCCAATGAGACATCTCAGCAATATACCAAAAACCACTGAGGGTATTTCAAAATTTCGGGGCTACTTCTATTACTACTTCTGTTCTTAAAATTTTACTAAATCAATAGAGTGTAATTGTATCCAGGCTGTGAAAGAGCATAGATATAATTTGTTGGGACTGGTATTAACTTTTTTTTATCAGGTCAACTAGATTATGTATATGACTATATTAAACACTACTATTTGTGCCATGATTTTTAAAAGAGTTTATGTTGTTTAAAATTGCCGAAAAAATTTCTCCAGTACATAAATAGCAGGCCAAACTATAAATTCTTAAAGGAAAACCGGAGAGATTCAAACTATTTTTTCTTTTTCCCTGTAAAAGACTAGGCTATATCAATATAAAACGAACAGAAATTAATTAAAAAAAAACTTTTTACACAAAATAAGTTTTTCAAAAAAAGTAAAGAATTCCACTGAACCAAAAATGAACAAAAATAGAATCAAATAATCTACCAAGCATACAAATACCACAAATCCGTATCAATAAATAAATGAAACCCAAAACGAACAAGAATTAAAATAACTAACAGAGTCAAACTCAAAACGAGCAGAAATTAATACGAGTCGGGTTCAAAACCCCATATGCTTTCTAAAAGCAAGAACATAATTTATACTTTACTGAAAAAATTCGTTTAAATGTTTTCACTTTAATAAATTTAAGAAATCAAAATTTAATTAAGATTTTAAGGAATAAATATCAGCATATGGATATTAAACTGACAATCCACATTCATTTGAATTTTTTTCAGTAAAGCAAAAATTATATTCTTGCTTTTAGGAGGCATAGGGGTTCCTCTGTAGACAACTTGGCCTGAAATTTTTCTGTATAATTTTGAAAAACAAAATACATGTAAACAATGGGGAAATTAAGTAACTAACATTATTTCTCCAAGGGCTATACGGGTCATGTTATCACCAGAGACATAGTTATAACATTACCTGTAGAGAGGAGTTTGAAACCTCTTCAATAGTTTTCTTTCAAATTAGATCTGATGCTGTAATTGTCATTCGGAATGCTTGACTTTTTGGGGGTGCTCTCCCTTTTTATAATAGAGCAAATTTTCTTAGCCTCGTAGCTTTTCATTGATAAAACTTTTCTTAATGGTATTTATATATTTAGAATCAGCATAAAAACTTATTCTTTTGATGATTTCATTGTTTGTTTTTATAAGTTTCGGTTATTTTTGGGCCGAGTTACTTCTTACTTACAGTTGGTCATTCCACGAATTTTTTGAAAACAACATAAACCTATCATGGGCACCGGCAAGGGGAGGGGGTGGGCATGCCCCCCTTGGAAATTTGGGACTATAAATTAACCATAAGGAAACCAAAGGAAAAAGAGCAAAATTGGGAAAAAACATGGATAAAATGAGTGTTGCCCCATTGTTGGCTGCCTGCCAATAGATTTTGACCCTTGATAAGGAAAGTTTAAATTCTAATTTGTGACCCGTTAAAACCCGTTTCAGGTTTTACACGAACATTTTTCTGCGTGATTTTGTTGGAGTAACAAAACAAAAATCATGTTCTTCATAGTAATGAATGGTAAGTAAATAACGATTCTTGTCAATAACGAAAGTGTAAGAGCCTAACTATTGATAACATTCAATCAAAGAATCAGCTTTTATGGTGATCCTAAATATGTATTTGTTTATTAGTAATAAGTGCAGTTATAAGAACACAAGAAAGTTCGTATAATTATAGAAAACACAAGGAAAACAACTTAATAAGGGGCAATTTCGGTATAAATATGCCGTCCACTTTTGCTTGCATTGCAAGAGTACTCATGAGCTAATATATAAAGCCACAATAATCAGAAATGTTTCCCCTGAACGGAATTAAAAAAAAAACAAGTTTTTTAAGTCAAAGTAAGGAGCGACACTAAAACTTAAAACGAACAAAAATTATTCCGTGTATGAAAGGGGCTGTCCCCTCTTCAACGTCTCGCTCTTTACGCTAAAGTTTTTATTGTTTTAAAAAATAAAGTTGTGTGACAGAGTCAAACTGCGAGGCATTGAGGAGGGGACAGCCCCTTTCATATACGGAATAATTTCTGTTCGTTTTAAGTTTTAATGTCGCTCCTTACTTTCAGTTGAAAAAAACTTGTTTTTTATTTAATTTCTGATCGTTTTTGAATTAATGCAGCTTTGATTTTAGCTCACCGTAAATGAATAATTAGAATGAAATGTGCTTATTAATTTTACTTGTTTTGGCTAAATGGCTTTCTCGAAATTTTGTTCTGACGTAACTTACGAATTAACTTACGCAACGAACTTTTATATTTGTATGTTTTTATTACGTATATTAGGGAGTTTACCCCTAGTCAATACTTCGCTCTTTACGCTAAAGTTCGAATTTTGTTCGAATCACAAACCCCTGAATCACAAAGGCCGATTAATTAGAATAGATCGCTCTTTTGAAAGTACTAAAAAAAACTTCCGCGTAAAGGGCGAGGTATTGACTAGGGGGTGAACCCCCTCATATACGTAATAATTTCTGTTTGTTTTAAGTTTTAATGTTGCTCCTTACTTTCAGTTGAAAAAAACTTGTTTTTTATTTAATTTCTGATCGTTTTATAAATAATGCTGGGAAATCCAACGCCCCCTTCACAGAAATGTCCCTTCCCCCAAGGAAACATCCTCCATGGAAAAATCCTACTCCGTAACCTCCTCTGACCCTTTCCCCCCAAAAAAAAATTCTTCCTGAAACGTCTGTATACTTTCCATTAACCAATACTATATGTAAACAATGGACAAAGCTCATAGCGTGCATCCCTTCCCCCGAGAACTGTGGGGGATTAAGTCATCCTAAAAGACATATTTATTACATTTTCGACTATGCTGAACAAAATGGCTATCTCAAAATTTTGATTGGGTGACTTCGGGAAAAATGAGCGTGGTAGGAGGCCAAGTTGCCCTTTAATTTTTTTGGTCACTTAAAAAGGGCACTAGAACTTTTAATTTCCGCTCATATGAGCCCTCTCACGATATTCTAGGACTACTGGATCGATACGATCACCCCTGGGGAATAAAAAAAAAGAACACGCATCCGTGATCTTTCTTCTGGCAAAAAATACAAAATTTCACATTTTTGCAGATAGGAGCTTGAAACTTCTATAGTAGGGTTCTCTGATATGCTGAATCTGATGGTGTGATTTTATTAAAGTTCTATGACTTTTAGGGGTTGTTTCCTCCTTTTTTCGAAAATAAGACAAATTCTCAGGCGCGTAACTTTTGATGGGTAAGACTAAACTTAATAAAACTTATATATTTGAAATCAACATGAAAATTTGATTCTATTGATGTATCTATTGGTATCAAAACTTCAGTTTTTAGAGTTTTGGTTACTATTGAGCTGGGTTGCTCCTTACTTACAGTTCGTTACCACGAACTGTTTGATGCTGGAAAATTTTGTATTTTTCCACTGAACGGATACGTTTTCTGTGTTTTATATCATTTACTTTTTTTCCAGGAGTGATTGTATTAATCTAGTTGTCACTTTGAAAAAGATTTGATTTTTTACTCTTCTGAAGCATAAAAGGTGGCAAATATATTTGTGTTTGGTATTCTAAAAATATTGAATTAAAAGATTTTATTAGATTTTCTTAATTTTAGTTTTAATGTTTTACTTTGAACAAACTACTTTAATAATGCATTACTTTTTATAAGCAATTGAGTCTAAAGGCATTAAATATTTTGGTGTTTGATAACCAAGTTCAAAACTGTCGATATTGTTAAAAATATCGATATTGTTAAAAAATATAAATATTCTATCCTGTTGAAAATTTACCCCGGACAACTACCCTTAACATCTCAGCGGCTAAAATTGAATCGGTAAAGAAAAGGTAATACGTATAAAGATATTTCGAATAGGATTTCTGGAAAATTCAGCATAAAATTTCCCCTGAAAATTTCACCTCCTAGAAACTTCCCTCTCCATGGAAAATTTTCCCTGCGAAAAATCCTTCCAGCAGAAAATTCGTCCTCCCCTCCCCACTTGAAAAATGTATGCATACTTCCCAATAATAAATAAAACAAAAGGTAAATCTTATAACTTAAAAACCTTTCCCCAGGAGCTCTAAGGGGTCATTTTATCTCTAAAGACATAGTTATTGGGCCTTTCAACTATGCTGAAGAAAAAAGATATCTCAAAATTTTGATCGGACGATCTTGGGAAAAAGTTACGTGAGAGGGGACGTAGTTGCCCTCCAATTTTTTGGTCACTTAAAATGGGTACTAGAACTTTTCATTTCTATTCAAATGAGCCCTCTCTCAACGTTTTAGGCCCACCGAATCGATACGATCACCCATGAAAAAAAAAGAAAAATAAAGAAACAAATAAACACGCATCCGTGATCTTTCTTCTGGCAAAAATTATACATTCCACATTTTTGCTTATATGAGCTTGAAACCCCTACAGTAGGATTCTTTGATATGCTGAATCCGAAGGTGTGATTTTTATTAAAATTCTACGACTTCAAGGGGGTCTTTCTTCCTTTTTTTGAAAATCAGACAAATTTTCTCAGGCTCGTAGCGTTGGATGGGTAAATCTAAACTTAATGGAACTTATATATTTGGAATCAGCATAATAAGTCAATTCTTTTGATATATTTATTGGTATAAAAATCTATTTTTTAGAGTTTCGATCACTATTGAGCCGATTCGCTCCTTACTTACAGTTCTTTACCACGAACTGTTTGTTACCAAAAGTATTGTATTTCATGGCGGGTTTGATGATAACCTGCCTTGCATTTTCTACCTCTGTACTGGTAGATATTGGAATTTGACATTTTAGCTGAGTAGAGAAACTACTACTACTACTAACAACTCATCGCAGCACCAAGCCGCCTGAGGCCAACACAGCTACGCACGCTCCTCCTCCACCCCAATCTATTCAAAGCCTCCCTTTTTACACCCGCCCACGAAGTTCCCATTTCCTTTAAATCTTTCTTTATGACGTCCTCCCAACCCAGACGGGGACGACCTGCTTTCCGTTTAGCCCTAGATGGTTGGCCGAAAAGAACAATCTTCGGCAATCTGTCATCCTTCATCCGAACAACATGCCCTAACCACCTCAACCTTTCTTTCATTATAGACCTAGAAAGTGGTATTGAACCACATTTTTCGTATAGCCTATTGTTTGAAATACGGTCAGTCAGCCGGGTACCCAGAACAATCCTTAAGCAATTTCTCTGGAAAACATCTAGCAAATCTTCATCCGCTTTTCGGAGCGTCCATGCTTCAGAGCCATATTTGACCACTGTCATCACTGTAGCTTCTAAGATTCTAATCTTGGTTTGCAGACTTATCTTCCTATTCTTCCAGACTTTTTTTAACTGTGAAAAAACACCCTGAGCCTTGGCTATTCTATTTTTAACATCTTCACTGCTCCCACCATCTTTACTAATAATACTACCAAGGTAAGTGAAACTGCCCACCTGATCAATCTTTTCATTACCCAACGTCACCTTTTCATCTTTACTTATTCCTAGCCTTAGTGACTTGGTCTTCCTAACATTAATTTTCAAACCAATACTAGCACCCTGAACTCGCAAAACCTCTAAAACTTCATTCATTTTGCTCACACTTTCATCTAGGATGCTTAAATCATCAGCATAATCCAAGTCCAGGAGACTTTTTCCTCCCCATTTGATTCCGTGGTCTCCCATTGCCTTTCCTGTGCTCCTTAAAACAAAGTCCATCAAAATAATCCATATAAAGGGGGATAGAACACAACCCTGCTTAACTCCTGATTTAATACAAAACCAGCTGCTAACCTCATTTCCTACCTTAACCGCAGCAGTGTTATTCTCGTACATAGCACTAATCACTTTAATGTATTTGTCTGGTATACCATACAAGGATAAAACCTTTACTAAAGCTCCTCTATCAACAGAATCGAACGCTTGCTCATAATCTATAAAACTAAGGACCAAAGGTGTTTGAAAACTTAGGCACTTCTCAATTATTAACCTAAGAGTGAAAATTTGGTCAACACATCCTCTACCTTTTCTAAAACCGCACTGCTCTTCTCTTAAAACTTTGTCTACGGCATCTCTCAGTCTAAAAAGTATCATATTACTAAGCAATTTGCTACCTACAGAGACCAGACTAATGCCTCGATAATTACCACACTCACTTTTATCACCTTTCTTATAAAGTGGCTTAATTAAGGTTTTCCTAAAATCATTAGGTACTTCCCCTTTTTCAAAAATCATATTCATAATCTCCAATAACTTATTTCTAACCTCAGAGCCACCATATTTAAGAAACTCATTTACTACCCTATCAGCACCTGGAGCCTTATTATTCTTTAATCCTTTTAGTACTGTTTCTAATTCCTCCTCACAAAACAAATCTTCCTTCACATCCAAGGTATCACAAACTTTTTCATTTTCCTCTATATTTTTTCCTGCAACTCTATCTCGGTTAAGCAAATTCTCAAAATGTTCGGCCCATCTCGCTTTAGCTTTTGTCTTATCGCTAATTGCCACCCCATTCCTATCTTTAACTGGGACAAGTCCGGATTGACTACTACCTCTCAATTTGTTAACGTGCCAGTACAATATTTTACTATTATGCCGTCTAGCTGCATATTCTAAATCCTCGGCAATTTTATCCATGGCCTCCACTTCACACCTCCTTAGTTCATATTTCAATGCTTTCTCCACTTTCTTTACATTTCTTTTGTTTTCATGTGATCTATCACTCAGATAATTCTTGTACAAGTCCTTTCTCCTTTCTATTAAACTTAAAGCTTTTTCACTAATATTCTTAGCTGCAGTTCTAGCTTTCTTCCCTAATACACCTTCAGCAACTTCACAAATTATTTTTCTAAAATTATTCCAACCATCTTCCACATTATCAAATTTTAAGCTCTCAAGTTTAGTATTCAACTGTTCCTGGAAAGTTTCTCTCAAATTCTCATCCTGGAGTCTACTAACATCATAACTTCCCGGGAGGTAATTACCCTTCCGATATTTCAGCTTTAAATTAACCCTTGACACTACTAGATGGTGATCTTTACTTTTAACATCAATAACAGCACTCCTATATACCCTAGTATCTTGTATTGATCCTGCCAGTCTTCGATTTACTATAACATAATCAATAAGGTTTGCTGTCTTACCATCACGTGAATACCATGTTAGCTTATGAGCCATTTTATGACCAAACACCGTATTGGTTATAACTAGATTGTTATACCTACAAAATTGCAAAAGTCTGTATCCATTACTGTTTTCTTTTCCTACACCAAATTTACCTAAGCTGGGATACCATCTATCCATATTTCTACCAACCTGGGCGTTAAAATCTCCCAGCAATAACATCATATTTCTACCTGGGACCTTGTCTATTTGCTCCTGTAACTGTAAGTAAAATTCATCTGAGTCACTAGTATCTCCATCAGTCGGTTCTACAGGGGCGTATACTACTATAACTGATACCTTGAACTTTCTAGTCATAAAATGAGCAATTAGTATTCTATTATTAATACCTTCCCAGCCTAAACAAGACTTAGCAGCTTCCTTATTCATCATGAGCCCTACTCCCTGTCTATGTAACCCATCCTTCCTGCCTGAGTAAACAAATTCTATATCACCTAATTTCATGCTTCCTACCCCTGGGATATGAGTTTCTGAAACTCCTAATAGATCCAGTTCGAATCGTCTGAATTCGTCAGTCAAAATGTCGATACGATAGTCATTTTTTAATGTCGTAACATTCCAAGTTCCAATTTTCATGTTCTTTAAATCATTGAAATTTTTTTCGCCTCAGGAAAAGCAATGATCCCGGATACCAGTGCAGGACGGGGATCACATATCTTCTCAAGTCTACACCGAAGTGCTTAAGCCGGCTTAGAACCGGACAGCAAGAAGTCCCTGGGACCTCCATGAATGGAGGCTTTGTGCAATCCTGGGCCCATCTTGGTCACAACATGGTTTTCAGCGCTTGGCGATGCTCTTCTATCAACAAGAGTCGAAATCCTGCACAGACAATCTCAAGCCTATTACCTCCGACTCATTATATATTCATGCCTACAAATATTATGCTACTACGGGGAGGCAACCCGTAATAGATAAATTAGCTAGGAAGAGGTTTTTCAGCCCAAAGACGCCCATCAAAACATACCAATCCCAGAAGAATTGTCCATTAGTCAGAATCCCGTGCGAATGCTGTGTCGTTTACTAGGCTATAATTTCCTCGAGGGGCGCCACTCCTCAAGTGGGAATAGAGTTGACCGCAAGGTCCCCAGTCTTGCAGGTACCCCGAAAAGGTCGAGGCAGCCCTTTGCAGAGGCCGTTGTCCATAGATCTGGATCTTACGCCCTGCCACAGTTGTCCTCCTATAGAGGATCCTCCCGCGATGGTGTTCTGCATCACCATGCAATTTAACCCATTGCTGGGAGAAGGTTTGCAACTCATGGAACTTGTGGATAAACAAGTGGGCCCTTTTGAGTGTACATTTGAGGGGCCTTCTTCCTCCTCCGCCTGTATTTATGACCCCGGGCAAGGGTGCCCCAGATTCTATTATGGACCCCCAGGGACAAGGTCCCCCCTTGGTCCATGCCTCCTATGGAGGTACCCTACATATCTGTAGAGTGTTCCCCTATCGCCACCTGGGGACATGCTGAATGGCCTGGGGGAGGCCAGATAAACGGATCACTTTTGTTTTGCAAAGGCAATAACTCAGTGACATATTTAACCTACTACTTATAAATATACATAACTCACTGACTAGGCCTATATTAGTTATATACAGAAATATATAACTCAGTGACACATTAAACCTACTACTTATAAATATGTGTAACTCACAGACTAGGCCTATATATGTTATATACAGAAATATATAACTGAGTGACATATTTAGCCTACTACTTATAAATATGTGTAACTGACTGACTAGGCATATAAGTTATATACAGAAATATATAACTCAGTGACATATTTAGCCTACTACTTAAAATATGTGTAACTCACTGACTAGGCCTATATAAGTTATATACAGAAATATATAACTCAGTGACAAATTTAGCCTACTACTTATAAATATGTGTAACTCACTGACTAGGCCTATCTAAGTTATATACAGAAATATATAACTGAGTGACATATTTAGCCTACTACTTATAAATATGTGTAACTCACTGACTAGGCCTATATAAGTTATATACAGAAATATATAACTGAGTGACATATTTATCCTACTGCTTATAAATATGTGTAACTCAATGACTAGGCATACAAGTTATATACATAAATATATAACTCAGTGACATATTTAACCTACTACTTATAAATATGTGTAACTCACTGACTAGGCCTATTTAAGTTATATACAGAAATATATAACTGAGTGACAAATTTAGCCTACTACTTAAAATATGTATAACTCACTGACTAGGCCTATATAAGTTATATACAAAAATATATAACTGAGTGACATATTTAGCCTACTGCTTATAAATATGTGTAACTCACAGACTAGGCATATAAGTTATATACAGAAATATATAACTCAGTGACATATTTAACCTACTACTTATAAATATGTGTAACTCACTGACTAGGCCTATCTAAGTTATATACAGAAATATATAACTGAGTGACATATTTAGCCTACTACTTAAAATATGTGTAACTCACTGACTAGGCCTATATAAGTTATATACAGAAATATATAACTGAGTGACATATTTAGCCTACTGCTTATAAATATGTGTAACTCACTGACTAGGCATATAAGTTATATACAGAAATAAATAACTCAGTGACATATTTAACCTACTACTTATAAATATGTGTTACTCACTGACTAGGCCTATCTAAGTTATATCAGGATTCTTACTATCTTGAGAAGTAAAAGAGTTATGCAAATATAACTTGCAAAAGTAAATCTATGACCAAAAATATAACCTTTAAAGGCATTGCCAAGCTACTATTTCTACCTTTTTCTTTATTTTTAGGACCTAAAAAGATTCTATGCATCACAGGTCTTTTACTTAGCTTGGTAAACTTACAGCTGGTTATCTGCAATGAAATAACATATTTGCGATTTCCTAAATTATTATCTATAATTTAGTTTATTAGTTTATTTAGTTTATTATAATTTATTATCTCTAAATTATTATCACGGTTAATATTAAGAGAGAACATTGATTTTATCAATTTAAAAATTGCAACTCTTGTTGCAGTGATCATTTTTATTTCAAAGGGGGCAGTGGGATTAATTTTAAGGTAAATTCCTAAGTTTTTGGAGTGAGGATCTTGGGCAGGGAGAGGAGAAATGCTTTTAATTGGGAAGATTTTTTTTCCTTTTTTTAGAGCTTCTAGAGAGGACCTCTTGAAACCCATCATTATCATCATTTATGGTTACATTAGCCCCTACACTTATCATTGTCCTATTCTCCAAATTGGAGCTATCATTAGAACGTCCAGATAATGTGCTTGACCAGCCAGGATGGGTATCTTTCACTATGACACTTTCAGTGGAATTTGATTTGGGATCTGGCGGGACTTTTTTTTTGGAGGACTTCTAAACATTGCCTATTGGAAAAAGCTTTAAACACAAAAATAAAACTAAAAAAAAAAAAAGGAGGGGAAAATAGAATGATATCAAACCGTCTGCACTATACTATGGGGAGGATAAACACCACAATATAGCCCTGAGGATGAGTTGAGCAGGATTGGTTTGGTACAACTGCTGATTAGAAGCGATTCATAGAAGCGATATTTATATATATATATATATATATACATACACATACATATACATACATATATATACATACACACATATACATACATACATATATATATATATATATATATATATATACATACATACATACATACACATACATACACACACATATACATACACATATACATATATACCACGAAAACTTTACGAAAAAGAAAGTTTTTTTTAAAGAATAGTAAAGGCCATATTGATAAGCTTACTGTCTATAAACTGTGGTTTAGGGTGACAGGAAGTGAATTCGTAAGAAAAGCAAAAATGTATTTTTTTTTTCATTAGTAGTTTTAGTAAAACTCCTAAGTTAAAACATCAGCTCTATCCTTACAATCTTCAAGCATTCATCTTTTCTTCCCAAAATTCAAAAATGATAAAATAAATTTTTGTCACAATCACTTTACATCACCCTTAACCCTTTCCGGCACGAATTATGAATTCATCAGAAAATTCCACTTTTTTGGCATTTCCTATGTCCCTTGACTTAGAAACCAATAAATATTGAACTAAAAAAAATTTATCCCAACTATGAAATGAAATAAGTGGTCTCTGGTGGAGACCACTTTGACAAATGTGCAGAAAAAACCTCATTTCTAGTGAAAAGACCAAAAGCAGTTCTTCGAGTATTTCATGCACAAATGAACTTTGCAAACTGAACACTGCCAATTTGTGCGATGGGGCTCAATCTTTGTACAATATTGAGCATGTCTTCTTGAAGTACCCTGACCAGGTAAGTGTTTTGATTGATCCAATCTCTTTTCTTGAGGAACGTAAGGCTTGAATTAAAAAGTCAATTAAATTCTTGATTATCTGCCTTATTTTCACCACACAACCCTCCAACAACACCACTTCCCACCCCCACAACTACCACACATCCTCACGTTCAATAGGCTAAGGTACTATAGGTGATTAAAAAAAAAAAAAAAAAAAAAAAAAAAAAAAAAAAAAAAAAAAAAAAAAAAAAAAAAAAAAAAAAAAAAAAAAAAAAAAAATGTGCGTGGCAATTCTGCCCAAGGCTATCTCAAAATCCAAAAATAACAGGATATTAAAAAAAAAAAAACAGATTGATCACTGGGTTCTCGGCATAAGTAGTGAATGAGCTTCGTACTGAACGACACTTACATAGTGTATTTGCTTCACAACGCTCGGATTCCAATTTCAACCTTATATTTGTAACTGTCGACTTAGAAAATCCTTCAAGCCTTGACTTTTAGAGAAAATGATAACTTTTAAGAAATATAAAGGCTACTTATTCGGTTCAACCGCGTTTCTGTTTTCGCAATTAATATCATAATATTTAGTCTCGCTGTCAACAAGCTCACACAATCTTGAACACAAACTGTGTTGAACCTAGGACAGTGTGAAGTGTTGCCCAATCTTTAGACATTTGTGTCGTCTATCCTTTTTTAAAATTAATTAAAAAAGGCAAACTTTTTCTTACGAAAGTAGAAAGCTAAGTTGAAACTAACGACGAACAAAATTGTTGCTTCGCAGATTACGCAAAACGGTACTTGTGCATTATTCGGTACACAGTCGATAATGTGAATCGACAGATAAGACAATTACCATTTTCTTCGTTAGTTTTTCTTTCAGCTTAGCGTGAGACTAAGACAAGTGACAGAATAGATGGGAAATATATCATTTGGGCTATTTATTTGTACACTAGAGGAGTGGGGGTAAAGTATTTGGTCAGTTTGAAGTTAGAAAACAATTCTTACTTCATAGCATGCAGAATAATGCAGACTAATGCTGCAAACCCGCTATGCTTCACCCTTCCCCCCTTAATGCGCAAATATATAGACCAAAACTGCTTCTAAAATATTATTAAATAAGTTTCAATTTATTACATAGGTTTCAAGCTTATATCTGCAAAAATCTGCAACTCTGCACCCTCTGCCAGAAGAAAAATATACGAATATAGAAGTTAGTTACGCAAGTTAATTTGCAAAGACATCCACTTAGCAAAAGAAAAGTAAAATTTTTATGCAAATAAAATCGTGTAAATATTGACACTCATTGAGAAGCCACGGCCCCGCAGTCACCCATCCATAGCGACCTCCCGCAAACAGCCCACCTGACAGGCCTCGCGACTGGCCCCCCCGCACAATAGCAAACTCGCTCCCTTGGCCAAGGTAGTACCCATGGGGGGGGGGGGTTTAGGGGCCCGACCCCCCCCCCAAAAAAAAAAAAAAAAAAAATAATGGTCAGACCTGCAAACCATGCGGCGCCCGCACAACGCGCAAGCACCCAACCATGCTCCCCCCACTCAACCCACCTCCCCCCAGAAAAAACAGAAATTCCATCCCCTATGGAAGTCTCCCCACAAACAACCGGTCCCCCAGCACAAATCCGCTCCCGCAGAAAACTCTCCACCACCCGGCCATTAAAATCAAGTTCCCCGCCATCAAAACGACACTTCCTGTCCTTAAAATGACAACAACAATTCCGTTGAGCATGATAAATTTTCGCGTAGCTATCCCAGGTGTTCGTTTCCCGTTAGCTATCCCGTTAGTGGTATCATTGATGTTTTGATAATTTTAAACGTCTGATAAAGAAAGGGTGATGATACTCTATTTGAAGACAGAATAGAATTTTGTCAAATTAGGCGCATATAAAAGCTTTATTTAAGAGAGAGGTTTTAAAAATTTATTTCCGGCGAAGATGTCACAGTAGAGTATGCATTATGGAAGTTTTAAGCTGAATTTTTGTGCTTTCAGGAGGGATTCCTTTCTGATGGGGAGGGGGAGGAAAGGGTTACGGGGGAGGATTCTTCCATGGAGGATGTTTCCTTGGGGGAAGGGACATTTCTATGAAGGGAGCGCCGGATTATTTAAAAAACGATCAGAAATTAAATAAAAAAACAGTCTTTCAAACCGAAAGTAAGGAGCAACATCAAAACTTAAAACAAACAGAAATTATTAGGTATATGAGGGGGTTCGCCCCCCAGTCAACACCTCGCCCCTTTCACCAGAGTTTTTTTTTAGTAGTTTCAAAAGAGCCATCTATTCCAACCAACAATTTAAATAATTCCTACTCCCCCATACCTCTTTCAACATTTATCTGAAGCCTCATGAAGAGTAAGCAGTTTGTCCATTAAAATGTACTTTTTTAGTAATCTACCGTACCCTACCCCCACCTAAACAATGACTCACCCCCCCTCCTCATTATAGCTGATACGTAATTACAGATCACCAAACGTAGCCTATTTTCATTGCAAATAAAGCGAATCAACTTCGTTAAATCCAGTACTGCCACCGTGTGGCATTACTTCTTTTGCAACTGGGAAGCCTAAAAATATAGTTATTGGTACTTTTAAATCAATTAGCTTCTCAGAATTCTAAATTGATTGCAAAATCGTCCTCTTCAGGGTAAAGTCGTAAGTTGGTGCCCTAAGATAGCAAGAAAACAAGACTTTCCCCTGGCCAAGTCTGTATGGTCCCTTAAAAAAGAGCTTTAAATTCACGTTTGAATGAGGTACCTCCCAATTATCTTGGACCTTCGGTTTGATACCATCGCCCCTGTGAAAAACAAAACGAACAACCATGCATCGATGATGTTTCTTCTGAAAAAAAACGAAATTCTACATTTTGAAAATTGGAGCTTGAAACCTCTATGGTAAGGTTTTCTGATATGATGTATCTAATAAAGGGATTTTCTATGAAGGAATCGGCTGAAAAAGCCAAGTGGATATGACATTCAACTTTACCCACCCGAAACCTTGTTTGCACTAAACTACTGTCGTCTGCATTAGCTCATTGCTGACAGTTTTAGTAAGAGCCAAGCATCAGCACTTATATTTATGGTCGTTTAATCTGTGTTTATTGTTTGTAATTTATTGTATCATGTTTTTAAATTCACCACGTAGTTTGTTTGTTAAATAGCTACTTTTCTTCCCTACTGATTAAATAGCACCTAATTCAATAGCATCCCCTCTTGACCCCCCCCCCCCCCCCCAAAAAAAAAATACTGTAGCTACGCCCCTCTCCGTTGTATTAATCTATACAGTTATTATAATATACTGCTAGGAAAAATAAAGTATTTAATGGGAGTATTTGGTGCATTTTTTACGACTTAAATGACAAAAATTCGAGTCAAAATCACTTTGTGTTGGTCACATGGCAAGAGACACAGCTACTTCGGATACTAAAATTTTGGTTTTTGCCACTAAACAATTATTTTTTGGGTTTCTTTTTAGTGAAAATTCGCATTATAGGATAGTTAACCCCAAATTGCTTTTTTTACTTGTCACCTCTTCAGACACATTGTTTGTGGTCGTAAACAGCTTTAGGTTTTGGTCCTTGAAATTAGTAAAAGGCAACCGCTACAATTTAGTGGCAATAGCCCTTCACCTCCCACAAACGAAACCTCTCCTTGTTCAGACATTTGCCCATTTCTGCTGAGTAAAGGTGGGCCTCAAAATGGACCTTGCTTTGCTCATACCATCTTCCATATAGAGAGATATTTCGAGAAAAAAAACTATACATATTTTTTTTTAAACAAAAGAAGTTTACAAATAATACAAATGATTGTAATTATTCATCTGAAGTTTGAAAAGTAAAGAAAGTAGCCAGCAGGAACAACAAAATTTTGGAAATGGGTTTAATTATAGTTTGCTTCTTGTTTTCGTATTGCTAGGCATTTTCAAGCTTCCAATCACGCTTAGCCGTTAGTAACAAGCAGCGGTAGCGGTCTGAATGTCGGGGGGGTCAGGTGTCCAGGACGAGTCTCAGAAATTATTGGTTGAGTTGGTGGCCGCTTAGTGGCTCTAGTGGCGATGCTGTCTGTTGTTGTGCAGCGAGTATCTCTATATAAAGCATTGCAAACAACAGGGCATGATAGATCTTTTGACCCTGGAAAACAAGGGAGTTTAGTTGTCATTGAGGGAGCACATTCTGGAAGACTAGTGTAAAAAGGATAGCTGCAATCAACTTTAGACCCTTCTTTTGGGTAGCCATGTCTTAGATCAGTTGCCACTAATAATCCTTCAGACGATTCAGTAGATTTGAAGCCATGTACATTATTTGGTTTGTGATCTCTATGATAGCCCTGATGAGAACCATGATTGTCTCTTAGAAGTCCTTCTCTCACTGCTGTTACGATATATCCAACTAAGAGATAATTTCCAAGTTGAAAAATCTGAAAGGAAGAAATAGTTTGGAAATTACGTGGTCGGGAGGAAAAAAGGAAATGATAACAACTAATTACATGCAACACCAATAAATGAAGTTTGTTAAACTTCAATTTCAAGAAGTCTATTAAAGTTAAATATTTTTTTTACCTTATTCCGAAACTTGTTTTTACAAACAAATGTTTTCAAAATTAAAGTTAAAACACCAATTACCTCTCGTAATAATGGGTTTAAACTAAATGGAGTTAGAAAATAAATAAAATACGAGCCGCATACTGAAGCATAACTGAGCATAAATGGTCCCCCTGTGCAAAGCTGTGCATTGATTTTCAGATTGACTTTCAGTTATCATCTATAAAACTGAATTCCATAATAAACTGAATTAAATAAACAGAAATAGTCACTCCATCAATTGTCACACTTGACTTTTTTATTTTCGTTTTGGACACAATTGACGTAATCGTCATCTAAGACATTATATCAACCATTTTCTTAAAAATAAATCAAATTTTTTTTTTTATTAATTTTTGGTTAACATTAAATATATTTTTTCGGTTTTTTAAGGTTTTCTGCCTACGAATTAAACAGTTGAATTTCGGCTTAAATTCATAAGGTGCTATTCCTGAGAATACCTAAAGTCCTTTCTGAGATACGCTCTTTTGACAGCATGCATGCACATAGTGTGTTTTGATTTAGTTAAACAATCTCCTCAACATTCTCTGAAAGCTTCACTGAAATGAGTTTGTCCTTTTTTAACACCAAGGGTCAAACGGGCCCCGTCTTCCTTTACCAAATGTTATCTGTAAACAATAGGTGAATCGTATAACTTACAGGCCTTGTCCTCAGGGCTGAGGGGGGTTGCTATATTGCAAAGACATAGCTTTCTGAATTGTTTACTATGCTGAAATAAATGGCTTTCGCAAAATTTTAATTATATATCTTTGAAGCGGAGGAGAGTGCGTTGGAGGCGGACTGTTTGCCTTTTAGTCACATTTGACTCGTAAAAAAGGCTCTAAAACTTTCTTTTCCAATATTTCTCTCTCCTTTCCAAATTTCTACAATAGATCTTTTCAGATGACGTACCTTGATGAATAAAATAATAAAATACTAAATACGCTAATGCATTGTGCCAACTTCGCTCTTTGTCTAGGTACCACTAATACGCAACCAATGAAACTGACTATCTAGAAATTTTTGTCGAAATTCTTTCTTGAGCAGTAAAAAACGGGCAATGAAGGGGTTCAAGCTACTCCTTGATGTGCCATCCTTATGCCCTGGCCTTTTAGTGAGATATAGTGGGCGTTTTCTTTTGATAATCTGGATGCATATACTGTTTTTTGATTTAGTTCAACATCCCCTCAACAATCGATGGCATTTTCAGTTTAATACAATTAATCATTTCTCTGCTATTTTAGATACATTCTTTTGACCATCTAGATGCATATAGCGTCTTTAGATTTAGTCCAATATCCCTTTCAATTTAACACCATTAGCCGTCTATGAGACGTTGGCAATATACCCATTTGACGAAGTGCATGGTATCTTTTGATTTAGTTCAACATCCTTTCCCATAATCCATGAACTTTCTAACTGAATAACTTAGCTATTTCCAAAATATTCTCAAATTGTCGCTTTCCTACATAAACCTTGTCTTTAAGCAATGCCAATTTGTATTGTTTACAGGGATTGTCCAAAAGTATGAGAGGGTAATGTCGCCCCCAGATATATTTTATTGGAACTTCTGACGGTTTCAAAAAAAAGATCTATCTCAAGATTGTGATCCAATGTCTTTGGAAGAAATGGGATTTAGTTAGAAAAGAAGGGCAGGAGAGGGAAGGAGGCTAAGTTTATTTTTCAAAATATTAATTAAGAAAACTTTTCCCACAAAATAAGTTTTTCAAAGAAAAGTAAAGAACTCCATTAAACCAAAATTGAGGAAAAAAAATCAAATAATCTACCATGCGTGAAACTACCACAAATCAGCATCGATAAATAACTGAAATCTAAAATGAACAAAAATGAACGGAAAGACAATAAATAACCGAATCAAACTCAAAACTAGAAGAAACCAACATGAGTGGTGCTCAAAACCCTTATGCTTTCCCAAGGCCAGAAATTAATTTGCACTTAATTGAAAAAATATAAGTGTTTTTACTTTTATAACTTTAATAAATCAAATAATATTAACATTTTGATTACTAAATATCAGTATATCTATATTAAAATGACAATGCACATTCATTTGTATTTTTTTTAGTAAAGTACAAACTATGTTCTTGCCTTGGGAAGGCATAGGGGTTTTGTGATATTTCTGGTCAGTCAGAAAAAAAAAAATTCATCCCAACCTTGGTTGAAATAAGATTGTTTTCAAGTTTACGTTTTGTTTTTCTTTTCCCTTGGTCCAGTTTTTTTCCCTTGATCCAGAACTTTACGGATTTCCAAGCTTTTCAAAATATAATTGTTGTTCCTTCTCAAATAAGCCAATGTTTATATTTTGTACAGCCTTTGTGTACATAAGGTCTTCCATTTTGCCTCGCAATTTAACGATGTATAGATTTCAAAGGTCTATTGGGACTAATAAAGACTCCTCTTCTCCCTTCCTAAACACATAAATTAAAACCCCATTTCCTCCCCCTTCTATGAACACTCTGGAGGCTTCTATTCGACCCCTCCAAGCTCTTCCAGAGGTGTTGGTGATGCGTGATTTATGACCAGATAATAAAATAAGTTTCTCAATTAACCTCCATCTCTCCAAGTCAAAACTTGAGGCCCTCTTAGCCCTAAATATTCCCTGAAAATTTTCATTTAATACTAAAAGTCAGTCATATGAAATTGGAGATGCGCCTTTTTCATGATCTGGTGCATAGATGGCTTTCGATCTACACAGCTTCTTCACCGAGGAAAGATGTTAGTTCCGAAGGGGTTTATAATGCCAAAATTTAACTTGGGCTGGAGACAAAAGTATTTAACAATCTTAAGCCTTCTTTCCAAGATGAATTTTGAAGTCCAGCCTCCCTTCAGGATAATACCTAAGAATTTCAACTTGATCCTTCAAGCAGTTCCCAAGATGTCGTAATTTTGATGGCCTGACACCACACAACGCTTGTTTTATTCCGCTCGTTACTTAACTGTGAATAGATTCCAAGTTCCAAAGGAACTCACGATGCGAAAATGTTCTGGTGTGTTGGGACAAACATATTTATACCTCCTTCCCACACCACAACATTTGAAGTGCTTTCCCTCTTCAATTCTACTTGAAAGTTTAAATTCCGAACCTCAATCAGTTATAAGGTTCTCTGCAGGCTTAAAATGGTAAAAATTTCTAGATAGATAGAACACAAAATACTGTGTTTCTGACTCCTTTCCAAAGTCAAAAATTGATCTATATGTTATCCTTAGAGACCCTCAAAACTGTTAACCTGCTCCCTTTTTGTCCCCTTTTCCCTTGAAGAAAATGGAAGGGGTTTCCACAGCCGGTCAAACTCCCCAAAAGGGCGTAACTGAATAATAGGTATAATTCTAGGCAATTTTTCAACTGCCTATTCATTCCCATTAAGTTTTCTCTTGATGTTAGTCAATGAGTACCCTCGACTTGAGAGTAAAATTGTCTCACTGTTTGAAGACTCATTTTGCGAAAAAATCAAGGTTTCGAAAAGTTCATAGTCCAGTGAAAAAAAACTTGCATGATGGAATAATTCTTCTCGTAGGACAATTTCGTAATCAAGATTAGTGCTGCCATATCAGTTAGAGTTTAAATCAGTTTAATCGAATTAATCACTCCAATTAATAAATTTAATCAATTAAATTTGGGCTAATTTTATCTGGTTTTACTGGGAAATGCCAAACTTTCAGGTAGAATAAAAATTGAACTTTCAGAAAAGCTATTTAAACATAATTTAACCCTAACATTCAGATACAAAGTAATGTAGTATGTAAATATTCAATATAAGATTTTGATAAAACATAATTATAGCGATTTTTGGGGTCAAAAATCTTTTCATTATCACTTTTCCATACTCTTTGGATCATACTATAACCCTTTAAAGACTTTTCAAGTGACTTTTTACACTGTTTCTCTGACATTATGTTGTAGTCACTATAAAGTAAGAATGGGCATTGAAAATTAACTTTGGTGGTTGGAGAGTATTTGATGATAAATATCTCCTAATGCAACAATGTAGTTTTTTGTAGGAGAAGGTGCTAGATTAAAAAAGAAAACGTGGTTAAAAATTAGCAAAACTAAAACTAAAAAGTAAGCAAAGTAAAGCAAAAGTAAGCCAAAAATATACGGCAAAAAGCAACTTAACATGTAAAATTTCTTAGACGGTGTGTGGTCTTTTTTAGCTTTTCTTAGACGGTGAGTGTTTGATTTTTTTAGTGCTTGAAATGTGACGGTAAATGAAGGCTTCCTAGGTACGAAATCAAACTAAGATCGGTCCATGGTGAAGTTTCGTTTTTTCATTTTGACGTTCTTGGCATTTTAAGTAATGAATCTAATGGGAAAAACGAGTCTAAATTTGCTGTATGTGTTTTTGGACTCTTGGTCTTTTTGGATATTGGGCTTATGCGTTACCCCTAGGTATGCACTACTCTTGAGTTTTTAGGCTAATATAAAAGTATTCAGACTATATTTATTTTCTCAGAAAGGAAATCTAGGTTTTTGTGTTTAGATTTTTTTGGCGGTTCAAATAAAAAACCTGTTCGATTTTATTTTTAAAGTTTTTAAAATTCATTTCGTGTCAATAGTAATTTCAAAGGCCAATTGTGTATTTTCTTTTTTTAACGCCAATAACATTTGCTTGAAGCATACACCATTTTTTATATTTCTCTTGATTTTCGACAGTCTCACTAAACGGTATACACAGTAAGAATGCTCACCATTTTTCCTAAAGTATTCAAAATGTTTTGCTGCAGAGCCAAGGGACCACCTGCTACATTAATGCTGGTGTCTTTAACTAAAGCGGTATAGTAAAGAAGTGACCTTCAGAAAAAATCCCTAGTAGGAAGTTTTTTCAGGTTTTGTCAATCTTGTTCTAGCCAATCAAAGGGATTACGAATATTTTAAATTAATCCAAGGGCGAGCCATAAGGTGAATATTCTTCAGCATCTGATATTTAGCAGGTTTTTAGATAGACAGATGATTCCGCTGCATATAATATGCGTCCGTAACTGCAAAGATACAGAAGTTCATTGACTCCTAATGCTTTTTTTGTATTTATTTTACTCAGATATGCGTATCTACCATAGATCAAGTAGTTTTTTTTTACCTGATCCATTGATAAAATGTTAATTCAAAATTGTTTTCCTGACACCATATATATTGGAATGCATTGACTCCTATTGCTTTGTCTTTTGTTTTATCATGGTTGCAGCGGCAGTTGCAACCTAGTATAGAACGAACCACGGCCCACAGTAGTCAAAAATTGAAAACCACATTTTCAAAAACACTGCCTAGTGAAAAACAATTGCCACCTGACACTGAATCAGGAATGGCAACTAGTGTTTCGGTTAATCTTAAAAGTAAAAGTTTATTGCGAAAAACAATTCATAGTGATTTCAAAAAAGAGCCTGAAACCCCTTGAAAATGTCGTCACAACGAAATAAAAAGTACATCATTGGAATCAACAGGGTTCAAAGCCTTTTGTAGGAAAATTACAATCCCCCACCTTGAACACCAAGGAAAATGACTTTTTCGCATGGGTAGCACTGATGTGTCTTCTTTTTTTCTTTTTTTTTCACCAGGGCTAGCGAATGACCAGAACATCATAGACAGATGTTTAATGGTTCATTCGAATGGAAATAAAATTTTCTAATACCCTTTTTAAGTGACCAAAAAGATTGGAGGGCAAATAGCTCCCCCTCCCTTCATGCCTCCTCTCCCAAACTAGTCCTACACAAATTTTGATATAGCCATTTGGTTTAAAATAGTTCAAAGGTCCAACATATATGGTTTTGATTATGCTATGGCCCTCCATAGTGCATGGGGAGGGGCTGTATGTGGTATCGGGTGTATTGATATCCCGCGTATCGGTATCAGGTGTATTGGTATCGCTTGTATTGTATCGGGCATATTGGTATCGGTATCCGTTATTTGTTTTTTTCAGTCATATTCTAGGTTCATTTTTTAAAGCATGTCCTGGCAAGGTATCATGGTTGCAGCGGTAGCTGCAACCTAGTAAAGAGCGAACCACAGCCGATAGTAACCAAAAGTTAAAAAAAGTAACATGAAAAAAACTGCCTAGTGAAAAAATTTGGCATCCAACACTGACTCAGGAATATTAACTATTATTTCGGTTCGTTTTAACAGTAAAATTTTATTGCGAAAATAAATTTATGGTGATTTCGATAAGAGCCTCAAACCCCTCAAAAACTGCGTCAGATCAAAATGAAAAGTGTACCATGGAAATCAGTATTGTCAAAAACCTCATACAAGAAAGTTACAGTCCCTCTCCTTAAACAACAAGGAAAATCACTTTTTTGCATCGGTAGCACTGATCTGTCTCCCGTTTTTTTTTTTGTTTTTTTTTTTTGCTTTTTTTTTCTTCTTTCTTTTTTTCAACAGGCCTAGCGGGCTACCAAAAAATCATAGAGAGATGCTTAATGGCTCGTTCAAAAGCTATTTCTCATATCTACCGCCATTTGCAAGTGTCATATGGCACTAAAATGGCACTTTCTGTGCCATTTCTCAAGGGGTGGCACTAGCAGGCTACGAGACATCGTAGACAGATCTTTTATAGCTCATATAAAAGATATTCTTCATATCTACGTCTTTCATAGAAATTTCACCATCAGCAAGTTCCGAATCATAGGCAGCGCGACAGCGCTGCCTAAGTAAAGAACGATTTGGGCACAATGTATTATTTATTTTTCTTTTTTCTTCTCCATACCCGGGCGCTTTGTATCGAAGGAGTTGTCGTAGAAACTTCGAAAAGGGCTCATTCGATTTGAAATTGGAGTAACTAGTGCCCTTTTTAATAGTCGAAAGTGATTGGAGGGGAACTAGCCCCCCCACGCCCATCATTCCCCCAAATACATCCAATCAAAATTTTGAGATAACCATTTTGTTCAACGTAGTTGATTTCCACCCAGAAAATATCTTTTTGAGGAGGACAGTCCCCACAACCGTCGGGGCAAGGGTTTTAAGTTATGCCCTGGGGGGCATATAAGGTTTCTATAGAAGGTGTTGTCGTAGAAACTTCAAAAAAGGCTAATTCGATTGTAAATTGAAAGAGCTAGTGCCCTTTTTAATAGTCAAAAGTGATTGGAGGGCAACAAGCCCCCCCCCACGCCTATCATTCCCCCAAAATACATCCAATCAAAATTTTGAGATAGCCATTTTGTTCAACGTAGTTGATTTCCACACAGAAAATATCTTTTTGAGGAGGACAGTCCCCCACAACCCTCGGGGCAAGGATTTTTAGTTATGCCCTGGGGGGCATATAAGGTTTCTATAGAAGGCGTTGTCGTAAAAACTTCAAAAAATGCTCATTCGATTGTAAATTGAAAGAGCTAGTGCCCTTTTTAATAGTCAAAAGTGGTTGGAAGGCAACAAGCCCCCCCCCCACGCCCATCATTCCCCCAAAACACATCCAATCAAAATTTTGAGATAGCCATTTTGTTCAGCGTAGTTGATTTCCAGGTATAAAATATGTTTATCAGGAGGACACTCCCCCACAACCCTCGGGGCGAGGGTTGTAAGTTATGCCCTGGGGGCATATAAGGTTTTTATAGAAGGCGTTGTAGTAGAAACTTCAAAAAATGCTCATTCGATTGTAAATTGAAAGGGCTAGTGCTCTTTTTAATAGTCGAAAGTGATTGGAGGGCTACTAACACCCCTCTTACGCCCACCTTTTCCCCAAACACATCCAATCAAAATTTTGAGATAGCCATTTTATTCAACGTAGTTTTAAGTTCTGTAAAATAGGACTTTGAGGATGACTACCCCTTCGCAGCCCTCAGGACGAGGGTCGTAGGTTATGCCCTGGGGGCATATAAAGTTTTTATAGAACGCGTTGTCCTAGAAATTTCAAAGAGCTCTCTTTCAATTAGAAATTGAAAAGGTTAGTGCCCTTTTTAATAGTCAAAAGTAATTGGGAGGCAACTAACACCCCTTCCACGCCCACATTTTCCCCATTCACATCCAATCAAAATTTTGAGATAGCCATTTTATTCAACGTAGTTTTAAGTTCTGTAAATTAGGACTTTGAGGATGACTACCCCTTCACAGCCCTCAGGACGAGGGTCGTAGGTTATGCCCTGGGGGCATATAAAGTTTTTATAGAACGCGTTGTCCTAGAAATTTCAAAGAGCTCTCTTTCAATTAGAAATTGAAAAGGTTTGTGCCCTTTTTAATAGTCAAAAGTAATTGGGAGGCAACTAACACCCCTTCCACGCCAACCTTTTCCCCAAACACATCCAATCAAAATTTTGAGATAGCCATATTGTTCCACGCAATTAAATTTCAGGAAATTATACCTTTGAGCAAGACACTCCCCTCACAGTCTTAAGGACAAGGGTTATAAGTTATGCCCTGGGTGCATATAGGTTTTTATTGAAATCTTTGCTGTAGAAACTTGAAAAGGGGCTCATTCAATTGGAAATTCAAAGAACTAGTGCCCTTTTTAATAGTCGAAAGTGATTTGAGGGCAACTAGCCCCTCTCTCTCGCCCACCTTTTCCCCAAACACATCCAATCAAAATTTTTAGATAGCCATTTTATTCAGTGTTGTGGATTTCCAGATAGAAATTACGTTTTTGAGGAGGACAGTCCCCCACAGCCCTCAGGGCAAGGGTTGTGAAATATACCCTGGGGGTATATAAGGTTTTTATAGAACGCGTTTTTGTAGAAACTTCAAAAAGGGCTCATTCGATTGGAAGTTGAATTGGCTAGTGCCCTTTTTAATAATCGAAAGTGATTAAAAGGCAACTAACACCCCTTCCACGCCCACGCCCACCATTTCCCCAAACATATCCAATCAAAATTTTTAGATAGCCATTTTGTTCCACGCAGTGTAAATTCAGAAAATTATACCTTTGAGCAGGACACTCCCCCCACAGCCTTCAGGTCAAGGGTTATAAGTTATGCCCTTGGGGCATATAAGGTTTTTATTGAGATCTTTATCGTAGAAACTTGAAAAAGGGCTCATTCAATTGGAAATTCAAAGAACTAGTGCCCTTTTTAATAGTCGAAAGTGATTTGAGGGCAACCAAACCCCTCTCACGGCCACCTTTTCCCCAAACACATCCAATCAAAATTTTGAGATAGGCATTTTATTCAACGTAAGTGAAAGTTTTGGAAATTAGGTCTTTAAGGAAGACATCCTATCCCCGCACAGCCCTCAGGGCAAGGGATGTAAGTTATAACCTGGGATCATGTAAGCTTATTATAGAAAGTGATTTTGTAAAAACATCCAAAAGAGCTCATTCAGTTGAAAACTGAAGGGGTTAGTGCCCTTCTACTACTCGAAAGTGATTGAATGGTAACTAGCCTACCTCTCACGCCCACCATTTCTCCAAACACATCCAATAAAAATTTTGAGATATACATTTTGTTCAACAAAGTCGAAGCCTCTGAAAATTAGGTCTCTTAGGATGATAACCCCATCTGAGCCCTCAGTGCAAGGGTTGTAAGTTATACCCTGGGGGCATATAAGGCGTATATAGAAAGTTGTTGTAGAAATTTCAAAAGGGGCTCTTTTGATTGGAAATTGAAATTGCCCTTTTTAATAGTCGAAAGTGAGTAGAGAGTAATTAACCCCCTCTCACGCCCACCATTTCCCCAAACTCATTCAATCAAAGTTTAGATATAGCAATTTTGTTCAACGTAGTTGAAAGTTCTGGGAATTAAATATTTAAGGATGTCAAACCCCCCAGTGTCCCAGGGCAAAGGTTTTAAGTTATGCCCTGGGGGGCAAATAAGGTTTCTAATGATAGAATTGTCGTAAAAACTGCAAAAGAGACTCATTCAATTAGAAATTGAGAGGAATAGTGCCCTTTTTAACATTTGAAAGTGATTGGAGGGTGACTAACCCCCCTCTCATGCCCACCATACCCCCAAACACATCCAATCAAAATTTTCAGATAGCCATTTTGTTCAACGTAGTAGACAACTCTGGAAATTAAGTCGGTGTGGATGACAACACCCTCACAGCCCTCAGGACAAGGGTTGTAAGTTATGCCCTGGGGGCATTTAAAGTTTTTATGGAACGCGTTGTCGTAGAAACTTCAAAAAGGGCTCATTCGATTAGAAATTGAAATGCCTTGTGCACATTTTAATAGTCGAAAGTAATTGGAATGCAATTTCCACGCTCACCATTTCCCCGAAAACATCCAATAAAAATTTTGAGATTTTGTCCTGGGGGCATATATGGTGTTTACAGGAAGTGTTGTCGTAGAAACCAAAAAGGGTTCAATCGATTGGAAATTGAAAGGCCTAGTGCTCATTTTAATAGTCAAAAGTGATTGGAAGGCTTGACATTTTTATGCTAAAGATCGATGGTGGTATAATGTATTATCTTGCTGTCGTTGTTGTTGTTTAGACCAGGGCACTTTGTATCGAAGGAGTTGTCCTAGAAATTTCAAAAAGGGCTCATTCGACTGAAAATAGGAAGGGCTGATGCTCTTTTTACTAGTCGAATGTGATTGGAAGGAAACTAATCCCCCTTCCACTCCCACCCTCCCATTTGACTTAATGTTTAAAAACCAAATGTTGCCATAAGATTAAATCAAAATCCACTGTGTTAATGCTAATTCCCAATAAGACATCTCAGCAGTATCCCAAGAACGACTGAGAGTATTGTGTTCAAACTTTCGGTGCTGCTTCTGCTCTTAAAATTTAACCAAATCAAAATAGCGTAAGTGTATCCAAGCTATCAAAGAAAGTAAACATATTTTTTGGCGAATGGTATCAAGTTTTCCATTTTAGGTCAACTAGAGGAAATATGAAACTAAATTAAACACTACTATTTGTGTCCAGATTTTTAAGAGGGTGTATGTTGTTAAAAATTGCTGAAAATTTTTTTCCAGCATACAAATAGCAGGCCAAACCATAAATTCTTAAGAAACGTAAAGATTTAAAGTATTATTTCTTTTTCTCTGAAAAGACCATGTCAATATAAAACGAAGAGAATTAAATTTAAAAAACTTTTTCCACAAAATGAATTTTTCAAAGAAAAGTAAAGAACTCCATTAAACAAAAATTAGCAAAAAAAAAATCAAATAATCTACCAAGCGTGAAACTACCACAAATCAGCATCGATAAATAAATGAAACCCAAAACGAGCAGACATTACAATAAATAACCGAGTCAAAGTCCAAACGAGCAGAAATTAAAACAAGTTGGACTCAAAACCCCTATGCCTTCCGAAGGATAATTTGCACTTTACTGACAAAAATACAAATGAATGGGTATTGTCAATTTAATATACATATACTGATATTTAGTAATCAAAATGTTAATATTATTTGATTTATTATCGCTATAAAAGTAAGAACATTTATATTTTTTGTGGCTCAATTAAAAGCTATTGCTTATATTTACAAGGTTTTTTAAAATTCTACCATCTATTATTTTTCACAGATTTTAATGTTAACTAGTTTTTGAGGAGAATTCGCAATGAACTCTTTGTCATTGTTGAATCAGTACCTGTAACCTAGTAAAGAGCGAACCACAGCGCATAGTAGCTAAAAGGTAAAAAATGTTAAAACAGTCGTCTTTTCTTCTTTTTTCCAGGCCTAGCGGGCAATTAGAACATCATAGAGAGATTCTTAAGAGCTCTTTCAAAAGCTATTTCTCATATGTTCGTGGTTTATATAAGTTCTGCCGTGTGCAAGTGCCATATGGCACGAAAAAAGGCTCTTTTTATGCCGTTTATGCAGGGGCGGGGCTATTGGTCAACCAGAACATCTTAGATATTTTTGATAGCTCATGAAAAAAAATATTGCTCATTTTTACGTTCTTCCTATAAGTTCCAAATTCTGCAAGTTGCAAATAGCACTAAAAATGGCACTTTTGGTGCCATGTCTCAAGTGGAAAAGCTAGGGCTAGTGGGCTACCAGAACTTTTTAGAGTGATGTTTAATGGCTCATTTGAAAACTTTTGCTCATATCTACGTGGTTTTTATCAGTTCTACCATTCATAAATGAGATATAGCAGTAAAAACAACAATTTTGGTGCCGCTTCTTAAGTAGAAAATCTTGAAACCATAAAACGGTATCATTGCAATGATTATGGTCCAAAACCTTTAACTGGAGGTTTGCAAGAACACCTCCTGCAAATTCCTCCTCCAGTCCCCCTTAATAATCATCGCAATTAAAGTCCTACAAATACAAATATATTAAATTAAATTACTAGAGGCGTGGTTCTGTCAGTACAGCGCTGAACTTCAAATTAGACTATCATGCGTTCGATTCCAGCTTTGATTTTTCTTTACAATCATGGTTTGTCCCTTCTTATGATTTCTTTTCAGACAATCCACAATTTTTTGTGGAATTTTTTCTAAGGCATGTTCCGGGAAGGCTGATTTTAAACCTATTACTCATATCTACGTGCTTTTTATAAATTTTCCATCCAAAAATGCCATATAGCACTAAAAATGGCACTTTTGGTACCACATTTTAAGTGGAAGAGTTTGGAAGCATAAAACGGTACCACTGCAATAATTATGGTCCAAAGCCCTTAACTGGAGGTTTATAAGAACCCCTCACATATACTCCCCCTCCAGAGCCTCTTAGTAAGTTTCATAAATAGCCAACTCATGTTAAAAGTAAAAGATTATTGCGAAAACAAATTAACTAAAACTACAAACTTTTCAACTAAAAATCTACCAAAAATTAAGCTTAATTGATCAACAGTTTTGAATTGATCCTTCAAACTTCACTCTGCGATGAAGCCAGTATGCTAGTTCTAATGGCGGTCATTGAGGGGAAGGGAAGTCCTTGCCCCTTTAGTTTTTTGCTCTTGCCTAGGTTTTGAAAAACACCTGTTTTTGGTCATTTCATTGGAAAAGACACTTGTTTTGTCTAAAAAAGTAGGGGAAACAACCGAAAGTGCACTTTGTGGGAATGTGCTATCAAGTCAAATTTATAAAAAGACGATTAGGTAGAAATATCAACTTTTAAATGAGCCCTTCAACAGCTCTCTTTAATTTCTGTAGCTTTCTAGTTTCTACTAGTAAGTATATGATTTATAAAGCCCTGTCTTTATTATGACTTTTTCAGACGAAGTCCGCCGATTAAAAACAGCTTTTTGCTCATCGAAAAGCAAACGTATCTGAAAAACATGTGTTGTTTTATGAAGTATGGATAATGAACTTTATGTTATAGACTGAAAGTTTTTCTTAGCTGTCAAGGTTGTTTGCAGTATGTTTAGAGGTGTCTTATCTTCCCTAGATCGGTGATAATTAGAAATTATATTAAAAATAAGTTTTCAACTATGAAGTGACATTAAATCTTAAAACAAACATACATTATTCCGTATAAATAAAAAAAATCATGGCAGCGTTGTTTCTACTTTAAATTTTAATCAAAAACGAATAAAGCTTAGTTTTAAAAAAACAAAGTTTTCCCGGGGGAAGTAGAGAGCGAAGTTGAAGCTTTAAACGGACAGAAATTATTCCTTCACGGCCTATTTAATGTGTATATCAATAAAATTAGTACAAATAAACCAACTAGTTGTGTTTCCCTATGCTTTTAGGATTATACAAAACTAGCGCTTTCCTGCAAACACAAAATAATATAGGAATTTTAGTACAGTAAAAGAAAACCAATTAAGGACACTTTTTACAGAATAAAAATATTATCAACCGCTTTTAGGATCAATCCCTTTTAATATAAAGCGACAATCCATTTTAGGATTTTGCTTTATTTTGTTTTAGGTTTAATTTGGTATCACTTCGGCACAATGGCTCAGTTCAATGACTGGCTCTCGTTTGGCTCTGAAAAGGATATTTCATGATTAATTTGTTCACAAGTTCGAAGTAAAGCCATCTTGATAGTATTTGGACTATAGACTAGCTTTAGAATTTGTATCAAAACTTGAAATTCACTGTTAGAGAGAAATAATCGGATTTCCAGAGTTCATATTATGTCTTATTTGATCTTCATTTCAAGTGATACCAAAGCATATTTCTTACAATTTAAGACTGTATATTACCCACTATTGGTATTGTATCTGGCGAGACCAAAATACTGTGTGATAAATCAATCAAGTATTTCTGTATGCTTTTCAATTACTTCGTGGTTATTAAAAAATATTTAGTTTTAAGTTTATGTTTTTAAGATAATTTTAACTGTATACTGAAAGTTATTGATGTCATAACTGGTGTAAGACTATGAAAAGCCTTATATATTCGTTTAGTGTTGTCAGGCTATATACTCACTTTTGACTTTTAAATCAATAATCCTGTTTTTACACTTGAATTTTGTGTTTTCAGTGTATATTTGATGTAAGTAGAGAGCTATCTTATACTCGTGACAGTGCACCAAATATGGGCATAGAATCCCTAGGGAGATGGTTTTTGTCAGTGAGAATGAAAAAACAGGAATTTTGTCACATTTATGGATGTTTCTTGGACGGTTATGTGTGTTGGTCAATTTATTTGATGTTTTTCATGGATGTCAACAGCAGTTCATGTCTGTTTTATGGTTTTTGTCAGTGAGAATGAAAAAACAGAATTTTTCTCACTTGAAAAAACATGAATTTTCTCACTTTGATGGATGTTTTCTTGGACGGTTATGTGTGTTGGTCAATTTATTTGATGTTTTTCATGGATGTCAACAGCAGTTCATGTCTGTTTTATGGTTTTTGTCAGTGAGAATGGAAAAACAGGAACTTTCTCACTTTAATGGATGTCAACAGCAATTTATGTCTGTTTTATGGTTTTTGTCAGTGAGAATGGAAAAACAGTATTTTTCTCACTTTGATGGATTATTGAGTCTAACGGGGACAGGGTCAATGACCTCTTTTCCCTAGATCTTGCTGTTGTTGTTGTTGTAAGTGTATGCTCGAGGCAAATGTTATGATCCAGAAATAGGAAACAGTATTTGTTGTTGTAAGTGTATGCTCGAGGCAAATGTTATGAGTTTCCAGAAATGGGAAACAGATCACGTGTTTCCTTTCTCAGCCAATCAGAGGGCTGGTTACATATTAGCGGCGGAGGGAATATAAGGAAGAGATTTTTGCTATAGTTTTATTAGTCTGTGAATAGAATTCAAAGGAGTGAGAAGAACAGTTTTGACTTTACTCATTTGGATATATATTTGTGACAGCGATGAGTGGAATGTTTACCCTATTAGAAGTTGATAGTGGAGTTGATGGTAATAATACAAGAGCACCAAACATTGCGGTGGAAATTACGAAATGATCGCGGCTTTGTCTGGAATGGGATGCAGTCTATGCAAGATATGTGATATCCTTGAGCAAATTTAAAATGGAAGATCAATTATGTTTCGCCGCAAAAGTAAATATAGCACATGTGAATAGACTTCAATGTGCTTTAAGTGCATTAGTGAAACATATCGAAGACAATAAACTCTATCGCTAATTGTACATGCTTTTCTGGTCAGGGCTGACGAATCAGGGTCAGTCTAGAGTCAGCAGTCAGAGTGAAAGGACCGAAAAATGAATAAATTTGAGAAAGAGAGAATTAGATCAAATCTAGTGTTTATGGAAAAACATTTGATTTTGAATGATGATTTTCTCGAGTTATCTCTTCAACGCAGGATATTCTCTCAGGGAACACTTGACAATATAATGAGGAGTGACTCTCCCCCATTGGACTATTGTACGAAACTTTTAAAATGTGATTCAAATGCTTATACTCAATTTATTGATATATTAATTGGAACAAAGCAGAATCATATTGTGGACACACTTTTGAAAACATTGCCAATGGATTCAATGTAGATGGCTCCTCCTTCGAAAGAGGTAACGTCACAGAGTTACTCCTCTCCCCATTCCTCCACCTCGAATTTATCGAACGAGGACGATCAGTTTCGTTTTACCTGTGAGAGAGTTGACATCGGAAACCAAAAATGTTCTATACATGTCCATTGTGCATGTACACTCTTGGCAGTTGGACTCAATGTGAGAATTGTACAATTATTGATGACTATAGTGAAAAGTGTAAATTATGTAATCCTTGTAAAGTACATAGAGGCTATGCAGTACAAATTAAAGGATGTAATTCATGTCTTGAAGAGATTTGTGACTCTCACCCTAGAGGGCACCTGTGCTCCAATTGTCACTATGATAAATGTGATCAGGGGGAGAATACTTACCCCGCTATGATTGGAAAGAATCCCAAACGTGATTTTAGTTTATTTCTACGAGATAGGTATCGTCGTGGATTTAAATTATTCTGGGAAGAGGAATCTGGTCTACGATTCAACTGTTGGGGTAACAAGACAATTTGGTTTCTACGTCATCGCTGTGACGACACTGCCTACAATGACTATAAACCAAGTGATTTTTATTTGGCAGTTACCGAATGTGATTCACCACTTGAAAACACTGTATGTGATATTGCTTCAAATAGACAGATTGAAACTCGTGAATTTCATAATATGAATGCAAATAGTATCATTGACTATACAAAGAGATATGACAAGAGTGAAGTTACATTGTGCTGTAGAAAATGTGACCCTGACTTTGCAGTCAATCAAGATCAATATACAGTGAATCCAAATGATTTACCAGCATTAGTGGTTCACGACAGTTGCCTATACACCGATGAAGAAATCTAAGGTGAAGATTTAAAGACATTATTGTATATATATGCTTTTTATTAATAAACAAATTCACAAATATTTTTTAAGCACTTTACTCTTAGGGCACTGAAATCAATACTGTATAGGTCTGAGAGGATATTTTCCACTAGAAAGTCGTTCAGACGTGGATTGTCACTATAAATGTGTAGAAACTGCTTGTAAGTATAGCCGCGACATCGGAACACAAAATATAGTAGTGCATGGGAGCCACAGCTTTTAGTCGTTAGATCCTTCACCCTCTTCTGATTTTGAATAATAGTTTTCCCACTGCTCTCAATATAGTTGCTGATGTGGGGTGTGTAAAATGTATAGGGTAGGCCAAGAGGATCAAAAAATTCAATCGTTTTCATTGTTTGAAAGATGCAAAGCCAATGACCCGTCAGCACAGTTGATGGACTGCTATTAACAATAATCAAGGTATTGTTGACACTTTGAATTTTTCCAAGAAAGTCCGAGGGTAGACAATAGGATTTGTACTGGGACATGTAGGGATCCATATTAAATACATTGATTATTTGACTGGTGTTCATGGCGCCAAGTCTAGTAGAACACTGCCTTCGGGAGTGATTTCCCAATAGGTTTCATATTGATTTAGTGAGATTAGTGCAATACTCTCAGCGAATGGGTCGGCAAATGTACACTCTAAACGCACAGTCCCCGTAAGTACTATACTCATATCATGTGTGCCAGACAAATCCAGTGCAATGATACCATGTGTTTTAGCAAACATTTATTCGGTTATACCATTTTCAAATAGTTGCGAATCATGATCTAGGGTTTGCATGGTCAACTCATACAATGTTCTATAGGATTTATCAAAGGATAGATTGTAGAGTGGGATGCCGTTTACTTTGCACACAAGAGATGAAAGTCCAAACATCTCGAATTTATGTGGGCATTCAGTCCATGATCCAATTGCACTAGCGCTTTTTACAAATGCCAATGCAAGTTTCGAGGGGATTTCGCCATTGATAAAGGATGAATCGGTGAAGGTGCGTGACCCCATGGCAATATGACGTTGATTAGTGATTGTATGAGGAACAAGTAGTTTAATATTATTTCCATTGGCTCTCAGTTTTTCCACGGCCAAAGCAACAGAACTCATAACCTGCTGTTTGCGTACATGAAGTATTGCCGAGGTGAGGGAGAGACTTACATCGGGATTGGCAGCAAGTTCCTTTCTCAATATGAAATTGGATGGTGCAAGCGTCAATTTTATATCCACTTTAACATTGGGCGGCAGCCATTGGGGTATATTAAATATTTCATGATATATTTTTCCAACTAGATGTAATTCACTAGTTGTAGCATTTTTAAGTGCATGTGTACTATCAGTATTAGTAATATATTCATATCCATTGGAGGTGCCTCTCAATTCCTTGTTTGACTTGGGTGTCATCAGCATGAATTGCATATAGCTTGTATAATTTGAGAGATTGTTGCTTGTGCTCACCAGCGTGCCATTGATGTAGACACTGATTTGACGAAATAAATTATGTAGTACACAATTTTCATAGGATATCCCATCGGCTCGAATTGGCATTGTATTATCGGATTTCCGGACTTTCATTTGTAAATCTATAAATGTTGAAGACATGTCCATAAAGTAGTCTTCATTGGAATAAATTTGAAAGTGGATATTATCAGAGAGGGGTTGTTGTGGATAAAATTGTTCATAGTATCCATGCTTGACACTCACATCAACATTTTCAGCATTGAATAGATTCAATAAGGCGGTGATTGAAGGTTGAGAATCCTTATGTGGCAGGTAGGACATTTTAGGAGAAGAAATCTAGTTTCGATCTAACAATTCTCTTCCTGGGACTTCTGGTTACACTACGTGTCGGCTTTTTCCTTCTTTTCTTTGACAAGAGGGATGATGTCTTTCGTTTCCGTCCTGAGTAGAGACTGATGAGTGATGCATTGTTTCTTGACCTTTTTAAACCTTTACCATTTTCTTTTAATTTTTCGCCAAGGGTTCGCGCACTGGACCTAAGATTTTCCGTAGCACTTTTTTTAAAATCCTTGCCCCAATCGTATAGTGTAGAGGATGCAAAATCTGTCGCAGCCGGTACAAGACATTTTCTAGCCAGTGGTAGTGAAGAGCGAAACAGCTTAGCAAACCAACTGCCAAGACCGTAGCCAGACATTGACGAGAGACCCTTGTAATAGTCCATTCCATTGCCCAGTTGTCTTGGGCCAAGAGTATTAACATAGCAGTCAATATCAGGACAAGTGAATACCACTTTTCTATTAGACATCTTGCTGTTGAATGATGGGACGAAAATGACATGTAATCACAGCCAAACCTTTTGAAATTGCTATGGGATCGCCCAATTCAGTTCTTAGTGTTAACTGACAGAGTTCCGAATAGGAAGTGTTTACGGGAATATATTGAAGATGCTTTATATTGTAGTGGTGAATATGATCTCGATTGGTCTTTCGTTCAAGAACTCGTAGGAGGAGGACATTTGATTTACCAACCCGAGATGTTTCCACAAATGAAGCGTAGAGAAATATACAAGTGTCTGTGGAGAAGGCAGGCGGGTAGTCGGCAAAAGTGAAATTAGTGTTTCCGGCACTTTTACCGTTGATTATATTGAGCTTAAAGCCAAGAACATCCTTTAGGTTATCATTGAGAATAATCTTTTCATTGGCAATAGGTGAACTAATGTAGATCTTGCCCTCCTCCTTTGAATAGTTGAAATGAAAAGCTCCTTTTTTACGAGCGGAAATTCTTTTATTGATAGTACGACATAAATCATTCATACAGGTGAGCTCCTCGTAGGTTAATACAACATATAGATATTCAAATGAATTGATCTTTTGAATTTTTTCTCGATCGTTAACGAGTGGCCAATCATCATGTTGATCGCTAATGAGTGGCCAATCATGGGGTCTAATTTTTATTTCATATTCACGATCCTTTCTCAGGATGTCATAGGTATTTTTAAGAATACAATCGACAAGAGCCACTTCATACTTTCCGTCAAATTTAATGGTGGGGGAGAGTTTCGTCCAAAAATCACTTGTTTTATTCAGATCATTGTAGAGAGGATCAGAAACATTGGACATGAAAGTCACATAGAAATCATTGGGCATTGTTAATATCCTCAGCACTGACCCAAGAATCAAAATCCGAGTTGTATCCTAGCCAGCGAACAAGCAACTGTTTCTTGCCCCTACGAGTACGACTCTTTAATATCTTTTCAATTTGATAAAATACGCTAGTGTTTCTAACTTTTTGCAGTTCATATTCAAAAAAACCGCCGAGAATCTCATCATCTTTGGTGTCTCGCAGTCGATAGGTCGTGGGCTCGGTGTCCAGGATTTTGGACACTTTAAAAAGTTCGGTGCACCATAAATAATTCCCCTTTTCAAAAATATTGGTGGTTCTATTAATTCGAACAGTATCACCAACATTGAATTTCTTCTTCTTTTTCTTCTCATTGCCATTGGAATATTGCTTTAGAAAAGCATCAAATGTATTTTCACTGTAATGAACCTCTCGAGGGCTAGAGTTGGACAGAGATCGATGTGATCGATGGTTGTATATCTGCATGATTTTATCTAAATCATGAATAAAAGCAGATGTGTTTTTCAGAGTACAATATCTTGAAATTAATAGACGAATCGTTCTTATTAATCGTTCAGCCAATGCAGCCTTTATCGGGCTGTGACTATGATAAAGTGTTGTATTATATTTCAATAGAGCCTTTTGCACATGGGGATTAACAAATTCACTACCACGATCCGATTGAATTTTTCTATACGAATCCTGTTCAAGAATACTTTCAATGACCCGAGCAACTTCAACACCTCTCTTTGACCGTAATGGAATGGCATTGGCATAGCGACTAAAGATACTGATTGCCACCAGAATATATTTGTAGGGTGCATTGTCAACCCGTTGAACTGCGTCTAAAGTTAAAAGATCCATTTGCATTATATGCAGAGGGAAAAAGGCTTTAGTTTGTCGATATTGTTTGCCACGAAGCCTGTGATTCCGATGTAGCGTGTAACTCGGTTCATTCTCTAGATACTCTTTTGATTTTTTCAATGGGGTGCCGGAGACAACTTTAGAAAGCGTTTTGGGAGAACTTAAACTTCCCGCTTCACCAATATTTTCATAGACACCTTTCAGAACTTCATCCATTTTGAACGCAAACACGTAGTGTAATGTCCACTCCCCTTTTGCACACTGGAGGGTGAATCAATTCGTCTTCGCTTTTGACTAGCAGCCACAGGTGTTGTAAAATCAGTGATGCTAGTATTTTCAAATATTGAATCTTCTTCTTTTTTAAATGATGTTGGCGTTGTTGGAGGACCATATTCTCTTAGTTTCTTTAGAATTTGCTTATTGCCAATAAGACTTTTGGGAAAGTTTGATACATTTAGAAAAGTGTATAGATTATTGTCAAAGGATAATAGTCCTTTACGATTCGTCACCATATCACAAATTAAATCAACTAGATTATAACTTTTTCCCTGAATTATAATTCGTTTCCCTGTGCTGTCGACTTGAACTTGATCACCAGTTTCCAACATGAGAGAAGATAATACTCTTTTACTCTGTTCTCGATAGGTCAGTGGCCATAGGTTTCCAATTTTTGATACAATTGAATTCAATTCCTTCTCCTTTGATTGTGCAGAATCTTCAGGAGATGTTTCCTGTTTAGAGGGATCTGTGACGGCGAAAGCGGTGGGTCTCTCACGATAAGGTTTATGTTTGTCCACACGTCGCAATGCATCTTGGAGTAAAAGCAGTTTTTTGTCATCGGCAATATTCTCATCATTAATGAATTTGCTTAGATTGTCTTCAAAATGTTCGACAGGCGAGAGGACAAGTTCAAATGGTGTCAATTTATAGGGTTTAGCCATTCTCTAGAGAAAACTGTTTACAAGTCCTGCAATTATTGGCAGTAAAAGTGTGAAAAAGCTACCGCCTGCTTGAAGGAGCCGTTTTCTTTTAAATTTTTTCCCCTTGTTTTTACAAGCCAAGGCACGTACAGTCGAACGATTTTGCTTTGCCGGTTGTCTAACACCTTCTGGCAGTTGAACATTGCCCTCAGTTAAATTTAAACAAAGTTCAGATATTAGATTAATGAAATCATTGTCAACACCATGTTTGAGTCTGGCCTTCCTAAGCAAGGGTTTTGAAGTGCTTAAAACGGAAAATAAATGCCGTTGTTCGTGTAGTTTCTTCAGTGTCATAATGGCAACTAATAGTCTTTTCTACTGCTCACCGGAAGATATACTGTAATTTCATTGTCGAAAATGTCGGTGACTACACGTAGATCCTCGGGCGTGCTCTGATTAAGATCCAGAAAAATGTAACCGTAGGGCTTGCTAGTCGCCTGAGTGTACGCTGACAACAGAAATTTAGGGGCGCTGGGGTATATCTGTTTATTGAGAGTTATGAGCGAGCTAGAATCACGAACAACTCGATAGATAATATAGATAGTGCAATTCAAAGCAAGGGTTCGCATACATTTGCTCTGATGAAACAGATTGTGTAGAACTAGGTTTATGGAAATGTGTTCATGATGAGATCGGACAGTAAACAGTTGTAGCATTTCCTGTGAGAGCTGTTCAATGGATTCAGCCAAATCATCAATAATCAGCCACGAGTTCGATTCAATACTATTGAAAACATCAAGTCCTCGTATGAATTGTATTGGTATGGTTGTGGCAATAGCTTTTATTTTATCATAGGACTCCTGCCAAATACTATAGCAATAGTAGATTTTTTTCGGCTTTTCCAAAAACATTTTATCGCAATTTTGAATTATTTTAGCTAAAAGTGTTGTTTTCCCCGACATTGAGGGCCCACACAGAAACGATCCGAAGGGTGTTTTAAATTGATACATGCTGTTGACAACAGTCGGACTACAAATAACTGTAAATCATACGTGTCCAATGAATAAGTAGTAGCAATAATTTTCCCATTGATCTATCTATTCAAGAACAACAAAAAACAATATTTCATGGCAGCATTTATTTCGGCAATATGAAAACAAATATTTGTTCAACATGAACAATGATAGCACTTTATGTACAATATAAATAAAAACACTTTTTGTCCATCAACAGCAATAACACTTATTGTCTTTAAACACTTTTCTGTACAACAACAACACTTTTGTCCATCAACAGCAAGAACACTTATTGTCTTTAAACACTTTTCTGTACAACAACATCAACACTTTTCTGTACAACAACAAAAAACACTTGGAACATGAACTAGCACAGTTGAACATTACAGTGAATTTAAAGGTGGGGTCCCCCCCCCCGGGAGCCGGCCGTGGGAAGGGCCCCCCCATCCCCCGGGAGCCGCGTTGGAAAAACAATACAATAGTTGTCGTCACTGCTACAGGTTAGTGATTTGGTTAGTTAGTTGGGTCAGTGGTGGTGGTGATGGTGGTTAGTTAATTTATGAAAGGTTGGTGATGGTTAGTTGGTTAGTCAGATTAGGTCAGTTTATCCAGACCAAGTTGATTGCGATAGTCTATGCATTCAACTCGGTCTGAAATACGGTAGTGGCCATGAGGCAGGACACTCACACCATTCTCGAGCACATAGACTTTGTCAGATATACATGACATTGCATTTTTTCCACTCTCACAGTATAATTTCTATGCTGTAGAGAGCGAATTGCAAGCACTTGTGCTCCCGGCACTAGGCTACTTTCTACACAGTCTCTGTACACGCTCATGTTGAAATTGCTCTTTACAAAATGTGTAGGCACCCCTTTACACGCCTGCTTTTCATCCCCTTTATGTGTTTTAACGCAATAAACTTTAGGACCCGGGAACACCCCCCTGGATATCAAATCACTCCCCGTCTCTGATTTTAACATTAATAGTTGGTTGGGGGCTTGACGTTTCACCAACTCGGGATAGAGGGATGGATTCCAGTTGGTGAAATCCATCCGTGAGCTGATGTGTTCCCCCTTTTCTAAATCACCCAATAAATCTTTGGTCCCATTTACCTTTAACAGCAGAGAATCTGTATCCCCATAGTAAACTTGAACCTCCCCCTCCCGTTGCCATTGCACCTTGCACACATTGTAAAAAAACGACAACATGAGCTTTTTTGAAATTTCTAGTACTGAACTGCCGCCTGCTATATTCTTGTTCAGTACCACATTTCGCTTTTTCCTGTGTAGAAGAACCATGCTAGCCTCTATGCTCGTGAACGATGTAAAATTGGGATCGGCAATAATTCGTGCACACTCTAGAGGGTCAGTCACGACGTCGCAGCGAGATCTATTACATACGCTTTCACACATTTTGCCAAACGCTGAATTTAGAATGAGTTTGTACAATTCCTTCTCTACCTTTGAGTTTGCCCTAGAGCGTTTATCGACAAAAGTATCGATAAACGTCTTTAAATAAGATTTCTGATTGAACTGCAGGACCCTATGTATTTTGGTGATCTTGAAACCATTGTTCACCATCCAGTGCAAAAGCACATGGTGAACAACGATATTCTCCTTAGGGTCCAAATCAGCAATCTGTTTTTGCTTAGAGGGAGTCCAATGCATCCCCATATCCTCAACCAATGATCGATTGTAGGGGCTCAGCGAGTCCCTGGTTACTGGTCGATTGATACAGGGAAAAACAAAATCTTTGACTGAGTCGTGAAGCACCAGCGGAATGTGCCCGTCAATTTCAAAGAACCATCCTTGTGGCCCATTGTCCTCGACGGTGGTAATGTCGGGGAACTCACAAGGATTCTCAAGCCATTGATAGTTCCAACATGGAAAAGAGTAGTGGGACATTGCCGAGGGGTACAATGAGTTCATGTCCCAAGAACACTGCATTTGACTTTACACCGGTGCTTTGTTCGCTCGGATCGGTTGACAAGACGCGGTCCCCGTGAAAAACATACCCTCCCCTCATTGAACACTCTACAAAAAGGTGTTGATCTACATCTGTGATTAGGCCTATTTCCTCCCTACTAATTTTTAAAATAAAATCCATCACTAAATGGGGTGTGGAAAAATAGTTGCCTATATCTAACCCTAACTCTGAATAGATTTGGTCTGTGTTCTTACAGACTATATCCAACAGAGTTAAAACGTCACTGGCCAAGTACAGTCTACAATAATCCCACCCATCTTTACAATTCCCCTTAGCCCACACCTTCTTGGCAAACTCATACTCCTCGGCTGTGCATTCACTGTTGGTCAGTGAATTGTAAAAAGCTTCAATTGGAGGTAGTTTCACCTCACTTAAGCGAGCGCCAGAACAGTAATAGTCGTATGCGTATACACATTTGCAGGTTAATAGGTCATACATTACACTGTCTGGAAAGTGCTGTTTAAGCAAGGGAAACCTATCAAAATTGTCGCATTTCTGCACTTGAATCAATTGACTCAATGCCTTGGGAAAAAAACTAAAAGAATCTAAAAACCTGATTTTATTCCAGCACGTATGTCCATTATCCACTACCTGCCATTTCAGCTTGAAAAGCAACAATTTCTCGGCCGATTTTGGAATAATGTTATAGGTAAATGAATTATTTACCCATGGACTGTCTACTCCCCCTCCCTCCCTGTGCATACGTGCCAGTGCCGGTAAAATAAATTTTAGATCATAATTTGAGTTGTGGATAAAAACAGGGATAAAAAACTGTTGGCTAACATTTAAGTTACACGATTGATGCGCTACCCCCCTAAAATTACTACCCCACGATGATATTTCCTGCCACAAGTGATCATGGTCTCTGACTTTCCCCCTCCCCCCTCTTTTCCCTTTAGTCCCCTTATCCCCCTCTTCAAACTCCCCCTTACAAGCCCAACATATTTTTTGATTTTTAATCGCGAGACGATCCTCTGCAGACAGCACCATTGGATAATGGGTATTTCTCAAACGAGAAATAGCGCCATTAGCCGTGCCAAATAGTTTAGTCAGTGCCTTGACCATGCACTCGTCGTCCCCCTCATCCAATGTTTCTACTATTTCTAACAACCGCATGGTGTTAGAACTGTCTCTTTGCGCATGAGCATAGGACACTGCAATAGCTTGGTGTTCTTTGATTCGGTTTGTAAATCGTGGATCGTTCACCTCCACCAGCTTAGCTTCACAGTCTAAAGATATTTTGTTGCATTGGAGGAGGGTGTTTTGGAAATTTTTAAAGCGTAAAATGGACCTATCCCCTGAAACCGTTTCCACTGTCTGATATCCATGCCGTCTACAGTGTTTCATATGATTTTGCAACTTTAATTCAGTCCAAAATCTAGAGAGGAATGTTGGACAGTAGAAACATAACCCCTTATGCTTACCCTCCCCCGGAACTCTACTAATGTCTGTAATTGATTAAAATGGCCAATTGAATTGGCAGGGTCACTAGGTGGTGTATACAACAACCAAACCCAGTGTTTGACCAAATCAACTGCCGGGCCCCTTACAGGGAAAACCACCCCCTTCTTTTTCAAACGAACCCCATCTTCAAATTCAGTTTCATACTGAACCACAGTAACGCCGATATTTAAATGGGCATTAGCCCTTTCAAAAATGTCAATAGATCGTAGCGTTACTGGGTATTTTCCTTCTAAACAAGAGAAATCTACAATTGGGAAATTGGACCCTTCCTTCCCATGTACAGCCCAGTGATCTAAATTCGTCTTGGTAGCGTCACGTGCTAGAGGCTCGAATGCTGATATGAGGAAAGCATACCTGAAACATTTTTGACCTGTTTCAAAACAGATCTGCTGGACACCTTTACAACCTTCTAGATCTGGATTATATTTTAAAACTACTACTCTTGGCCCGCTCCCCCCTCTTAAAATAAAATCTTTCTTAAATTTACAAATATTTACACTTAAATTTTCAATAAATAAAACTACAGACCCGCTCCCATTTTCGTTATAGTTCTCGAGATGCACTATAATTTGTCCTACCCACTCGGAAAAAACTCCCTCAAAATTTTTTAAATTTGGATAAATTACGCGCATCTCGGAATGTATATAATGAAAATAAACTTCAATTCTCCCCTCATTTAAATAAAAAACCTTTAAAACAATAGAAACCTTAATTGAATCCCTACCTCCCTATAACTGAATTTGGTTTCCCAGTAGTGCACAAATTTTATCTAGATAGGCATGCACAATTTCTACGGGATCAAACACAAAATTTCCCCCCATAAGTGAATTAAAAGGATCCCCAAAATTCACAGTGAAAACAACTATATTATTTAAATTGTATTCGACAATTGAAAGTCTGGAAATGTTGTACCCCCTCTTGTATAGTACCCCCTCCCCCAAGTTGTTCAACAATATTTGGGCTATGCTCCACTTCAGTTGTTTGAATTGGAAGTAGGTAATCAGTGGGGGATAGAGAAGGGTTCCCAGTAAAATCCTCTAAAATTTGTAAGGTGTTTGGACTTAGCAATGGCAAGTCTCCCTCTGAACTAGGAACATTACCTTGCTCAACTGTGCTAGGTTCTACATTGAAATAATTACTTAGAAAATTATTAAAAGGTGTTTCATTGGAATTAAAAATACCATCCCATTCATTGATATGTGAATTGTCCTGAATGACATGAAATTCCGTAGACGCGAGTTCTTCCTCTCCTTCACCTGATGACGATGGTGAATAAGGGACCAATGCTCCAATCTATAAATGAAAAAATAGCTTATTTTCAAAGTGTTCAAATCATCCCTACTGTTAAAATTTGGATTATTATTTAAAGTCAGCGCTTAGTAGTATGCACATAGTAGCATTTGGTTAATTCAACTGAAAGTTCCAAAATTTCCAACTTAATATAAGATATTTACAATCTAAAACATCGCTTTACATAGAAGGCAGCAATTTGATTTTGTTCAAAAAATAGTTTATTTTCAATGTGTTCAAATCAGCCATGCTGTTTTTTTTTTTTTTTTCGCGGCACTTCTTAGACCTGCAGAGCATCCCGCGGCGCTTTTCGAGCCCGCGGCGCATCCCGTGGCACTTCTCGCGGCGCTTCTCCTCAGTGCTTCTCGGGCCCGCAGCGCTTCCCACAGCGTTTCAAAGGTTGAAATATTCGCTTAGACGACATAAGTCGCTATTTCTCTCTAATTCCATACAGATTCAGTGAACTCATCACTAACCCTCAATTATTGTAACCTATCGCGCGAGTGTTCCGATTTCCAAGACTGAACTTCAGACGAGGAAAATTCAACAATTAAATGCCGGGAACCGTGAACAATGTTTCCCCTCACTAGAATCTTGGCAAGGGTTTGTAAGATTGAAAGCTATTTTAAAAATATCCTTGCGCAAATTAGAACGCCGATATGTGACAGATTGTTAAATGGGAATAATCTCAGTTCCTTCTTTTCTATAAACTATGTGATATTCAATTGTGAACGGAATAGCATTCACAGAGTTTCAAAGGCATCTAAAAATATTATTATGTGATAGTGAAGAGATAAGGGGGAATGCATAGAAAATAGCAAAGATTAGAAAAAAAGAGCGGTTTGACAAGCAAAAAAACTACATTTAGATATCTCTGAGGGAGGGCAGAGAAAATAATGGGGGGGGCGAGGGGTTAATATTTTAATATCTCAGAGATACACTTTTACACAGTGTTGACAAATAGTGAAAAGAAAGGACTAAAAAAAATTGGAATAAATAGACATGTATTTCTATAAGATAGGTAGGAAAAATGCTCACATTTTCAAATCCAGGCTGCACTTGGGTGCCAGATGGTCCAGGTAGCGTGTGTTGGAGGGCGGAGGGACCGGTGACGTTAATTTCTTGTGCAGATTGGGCTGCGGCTTGTGCAGTAGGATCAGTGATGGTACGGACTTGTGCAGTCGAGCCAGTGATGTCATGGGCTTGCACAGATGGCTGCACTTGGGCAGGCAGCGTGGAGCTGGGGGGTTTCGGCCAACGGCCATATTGAACAACTGTTGCAGGGGTTATATCTTGGACCCTCGCTCTCTTACTGGGAGGCGACGGGCATTCTTCACAATTTGCATTATCCCTTGCTCTCTTTACAGCTGGAGGGGCCGAAATACATTCTTCATAATTTGCCTTAAAGAAGAGAAAAAAGTTAGTATGATAAATAATTTCTCCCTTTTTTACAGAATAAAAATTAGTACCCCCACTAACCATAATTTTGTGTACCCCCCCCCCCCTAAATTTAGGAAAATTAATCCACCCTAGGTCTATCCTCTCATTGAGTTAATCTTGCGATATATTCAAGCGAAAGGCATGTCAATAAAGAATATATCTTACTGCCTTTTATTCAAATGTTATAGCTAAAATCACTAAAATGTCGAAGAGAAATGGTTAGACACTGTAGTCGAAAACAATTATGGCAAAAACAATTATCTTTTCATTTCTATTTTGTCACTATTAAAAGTGCTAACCCCCTCCCCAACAAAAATCCTGGATTCACGCCCCCCCTAAATTTAGGAAAATTAATCCACCCTAGGTCTACCCTCTCATTGAGTTAATCTTGCGATTTATTCATGCGAAAGGCATATCAATAAAGAATATATCTTACTGCCTTTTATTCAAATGTTATAGCTAAAATCACTAAAATGTCGAAGAGAAATGGTTAGACACTGAAGTCGAAAACAAATATGGTAAAAACAATTATCTTTTCATTTCTATTTTGTCACTATTAAAAGTGCTAACCCCCTCCCCAACAAAAATCCAGGATTCACGCTCCCCTCCTGGGAATATAAAAGAAACTTTATCGAAAGAAAGCTTGAAAAAAATCCGTTTCACTTCTGCGAAATAGAACATTGCGTCTGCGCTTAATTATTGCAATTGTCTCAAAGTGTTTTAATTTTGACGGTGAAACAGTTCCTTTGACTTTGACCGCCAGGTTCGTAAACACATAGGAAAAGGGTGACAGCTAATTTTAACCTCGCGTAGAGCATTATGTTAAAACAGAACGGTATAATGCCTTAAGATTTGACGGGGGTCAGTGGTCATTTTTAGCTAGGATATAGAATGCCTAAAATTACATAAATTTAACGAAAAGAAAATTATTTCTATTATGAGAATTATCATTGTAAAAACATGAGGGAGGGGGTTAGGTTTTGAGGGTAAAAAGAACATATTTTATGTTTTCTAGCGAGTATAAAGATTGTATAGTGATGTTTGTACTAGAGTTGGGGGGGGGGATTTACCTGAATATACTGGAGGGTGACCAAGGAAAATAATTTTATTTTGAAAATAAAAAATGAAAATGTATTAAATCTGAACTTACATTGCAAATTGAAGTTGGCATGGCTTCAAGCTCATCAATTATGGCAATTGTTATATGCATTGTGTCACAATAGTTTCTGATAATTTAATCACAATGCGTGACCGTTATATACGAAATCTCAAGGGTGAATTGTTATGTAAGCAAGCCCTCTGATTGGCTGAGAAAGGAAACACGTGATCTAACTGTTTCCTATTTCTGGAAACTCATAACATTTGCCTCGAGCATACACTTACAACAACAAATACTGTTTCCTATTTCTGGATCATAACATTTGCCTCGAGCATACACTTACAACAACAACAACAGCAAGATCTAGGGAAAAGAGGTCATTGACCCTGTCCCCGTTAGACTCAATAATCCATCAAAGGGAGAAAAACACTGTTTTTCCATTCTCACTGACAAAAACCATAAAACAGACATGAATTACTGTTGACATCCGAGAAAAACATCAAATAAATTGACCAACACACATAACCGTCCAAGAAAACATCCATCAAAGTGAGAAAATTCATGTTTTTTCAAGTGAGAAAAATTCTGTTTTTTCATTCTCACTGACAAAAACCATAAAACAGACATGAACTGCTGTTGACATCCATGAAAAACATCAAATAAATTGACCAACACACATAACCGTCCAAGAAACATCCATAAATGTGACAAAATTCCTGTTTTTTCATTCTCACTGACAAAAACCATCTCCCTAGGGACTCTATGCCCATATATGGTGTACTGTCACGACTATAAGATAGCTCTCTACTGATGTATAGTTTATAGTTTTATGCTTTATACTATAGTTTTATGCTCAGTATTCAGCTTTTATACTTGACTTTTGTGTTTTTGACTTTTTTGTTTCGAAACAACTTTGTATTATGGAAGATTCCCTCTCGTTGCACAAGCATTTTTTTTAACTATTAAGGGAGCAACTCGTGCTAATTGTAACTGAATCTTTAAGGATAGAAGTTTCCATTACAATTCATCAAGAGAATTGCCTTTTTATGTTCATTTAAAAAATCTAAATATCAGCAAAAAAATCAGCGAATTTTGATGCAGGAACTTCAAGCTCCTATCTATAAAAAGTAAAATGCGGCATTTGTTCCCAAAGAGGGGAATAATTTTTGCTTTACTGAAAACAAAATACGTTTGAAATGTTTTCACCTTTTTTACTTTCATAAATGAAAAACTATCAAAACCTTAACGAAGAAATGTCAGTATATGTTAATTTACGGACAATCCACGGTCATATGTTTTTTTGTTTTTTCCAGTATTAATTAAAAAAAACTTCTTCTACAAAATCAGCTTTTCAAAGAAAAAAAAGAACTCCATTTAAAAAAAATGAGCAAAAATAAAATTAAATAATCTATCAAGTGTGAAACTACCACAAATCAGCATCGATAAATAAATGAAACCCAAAACGAACAGAAATTACAATATTTACCGAGTCAAACTCAAAATGAGCAGAAATTAACGTAAGTTGGGCGCAAAACCCCTATGCTTTCTCATGGCCAGAACAAAATTTGCACTTTACTGAAAAAATATAGATGTTTTTACTTTTATAACTTTAATAAATCCAATAATATTAACATTTTGATTACTAAATTTCAGTATATGTTTATTAAATTGAAAATGCACATTCATTTGTATTTTCTCAGTAAAGTGCAAATTTTGTTCTGGCCTTGGGAAGGCATAGGGGTTTTGCGCCCAGCTTGTGTTAATTTCTGCTCGTTTTGAGATTGAATCGGTTAATTATTGTAATTTCTGTTCGTTTTGGGTTTCATTTATTTATCGATGCTGATTTGTGGTAGTTTCACGCTTGGTAGATTATATGATTTTTTTGCTAATTTTTTGTTTAATAGAGTTCTTTACTTTTCTTTGAAAATCTTTTTTGGTGGAAAAAGTTTTTTTTAATTAATTTCTGTTCGTTTTATATTGACATAGTCTTTTCAAGGAATAAGAAAATAATGCTTTGAATCTTTTCGTTTGTTTTAAGAATTTATAGTTTGGGCTGCTATTTGTATGCTGAAGAAAAGTAAACAGCAATTTTTAACAACATACACCCTTTTAAAATTCTGGACACAAATAGAACTGTTTAATTTAGTTGCATACCTCCTCTAGTTGACCTGAAATGGAAAACTTGATACCATTCGCAAAAAAATGTTTATTTTCTTTGATAGCTTGGATACACTTACGCTATTTTGATTTGACTAAATTTTAAGAGCAGAAGTAGCCCCAAAAGTTTGAACATAATACTCTCAGTCGCTCCTTGGATACTGCTGAGATGCCTTATTGGGAATTAGAATTATCACAGTGCATTTTTATTTAATCTTAAGGCAACATTTAGTTTTTTAACCTAATGGGCAAATGGGTAGGTGGGCGTGGGAGGGTCGGAGTGCAAGGGGGATTAGTTGCCCTCAAATCACTTTTGACTATTAAAAAGGGAATCGGCCCTTTCTATTTTCAATTAAATAAGCCCTTTCCGTAGTTCCCACGACAACTTCTTCGATAGGAAGTGCCCTGGTCTAAACAACAACAATAACAAAAAATAGCACATTATACCCACATCGATGTTTACTATAAAAATGCCAAGCCTTCCAATCACTTTTGACTTTTAAAAAGGGTACTAGGCCTTTCGATTTCCAATCGAATTATCCCTTTTGGAAACGACAACGCTTTCTATAAGCACCTTATATGCCACTAGGGCATAAATTACAACCCTTACCTTAAGGTCTATTAGGGTGGTTGTCATCCTCTAAGACCGAATTTCCAGAACTTTCATCTACGTTAAACAAAATGCCTATCACGAAATTTTGATTGGATGTGTTTGGGGAAATGGTGGGCTTGAGAGGAGTGGTAGTCACTTTTTCAACTATTAAAAATGGCCCTAGCCCTTTTAATTTCCAATCAAATGAGCCCTTTTGAAGTTTCTACGACAAAACTTATATGCCCCCAGGGCATAGCTTACAACCCTTGCCCTGAGTGCTGGGGCGGTGTCATTCTCAAAGACCACACTTCCAGAACTACCTACTACGTTGAACAAAATAGCTATCTGAAAATTTTGATTGGATATGTTTGGAGGAATGGTGGGCGTGAGCAGCGGAGTTAGCTACCCTCCAATCACTTTCGATTATTAAAAACGGCACTAGCCCTCTCAATTTCGAATTGAATGAACCCTTTTTGAAGTTTTACCACAACTTTTTCTATAAGAACGTTATATGCCCCCAGGGTAGAACTTACAGCCTTTAACCTTGGGGCTCTTTGGGGTTTGTCATCCTTAAATACATAATTTCCAGAACTTTCAACTGCGTTGAACAAAATGGATATGTCTAAACTTTGATTAAATGTTTTTAGGGAAACAATGGGCGTAAGAGGGGGTTTAATTACTCTTCACTCACTTTCAACTATTAAAAAGAGTAATTTCAATTTTCATTCAAATGAGCCCTTTTTGAAATTTCTATTAAAACTTTCTATATAAACTTTATATGCCCCCAGGATATAACTTATAACTATTGCACTAAGGGCTCTGAGGGGGTTATCATCCTAAAAGACCTAATTTCCAGAACTTTCAACTACGTTGAACAAAATCGATATTTCAAAATTTTTATTGGATGTGTTTGTGAAAATGGTGGGCATGAGAGGGGCGTTAGTCGCTCTCCAATCACTTTCAACTATTAAAAAGGCACTAGCCCTTTGAATTTCCAATTGAATGAACCGTTTTGAAGTTTCTACATTTTCAATAAACACTAAATATGCCTTCAGGATATAACTTACAACCCTGGCCCTGAGGGTTGTGGGGGGGGGGGTCAAACTTTCAACCAAGTTGAATAAAATGGCTATATAAAATATTGATTGGATGTGTTTTGAGAAAAGATAGGTGTGAGAGGGGGTTAGTTACCCTCAAATCACTTTCGACTATTAAAAAAGGCACTAACCCTTTGAATTTCCAATCGAATGAGCCCTTTTTCAAGTTTCTACGACAAAGATTTCAACAAAAACCTTATATGCCCCCAGGGTATAACTTAAAATCATTCTTATATGCCCTCAGGGAATAACTTAACCCTCTTGCCCCGAGGGTTGTGGGGGAGTGTCCTCCTCGAAAATATATTTTCTATTTGGGAATCATTTGCGCTCAACAAAATGGCTATCTCAAAATTTTGATTGGATGTCTTTGGAGGAATGGTGGGCGTGGGGGGGGGCTAGTTGCCTTCAAATCACTTTTGATTATTAAAAAGGGCAATAGAAACTCTAATTTCCAATGGAATGAGCCCTTTTCGAAGTTTCTACGACAACCCTTTCGATACGATGTGCCCGTGTATGGAGAAAAAAAATACATTGTGCCCGCATCGTTCTTTACTTTAAATCGTTCTTTACCAACTTTCAACTACGTTGAATAAAATGGCTATCTAAAATATTGATTGGATGTGTTTGGAGAAAAGATGGGCGTAAGAGGGAGGTTAGTTTTCATCAAATCACTTTCGACTATTAAAAAGGGCACTAACCCTTTGAATTTCCAATCGAATGAGCCCTTTTTCAAGTTTCTACGACAAAGATTTCAACAAAAACCTTATATGCCCCTAGGGCATAACTTATAACCCTTGCCTTTAAACTTTGAACTGCATGGAAGAAAATGGCTATCTCAAAATCTTTATTGGATGTTGTTGGGGAAATAATGAGCGCGGGAGGGGTGTTAGTTGCTTTCCAATCACTTTCGACTATTAAAAAAGGCACTAGCCATTTTAATTTCCAATCGAATGAGCCCCTTTTGAAGTTTCTACGACCACGCGTTATAAAAGAAAACCTTGTATGCCTCCTGGGCATAATTTACAACCCTTGCTCTGAGGGCTGTGGGGGAGGTTTTCATCGTCAAAGGCCTAATTTCCAGAACTTAAAACTACGTTGAATATAATGGCTGTCTCAAACTTTTTGATTAGATGTGTTTGGGGAAATGGTGGGCGTGAGAGGCGGGTTAGTTGCCTCTAATCACTTTTGACTATTAAAAGGACACTAGCCCTTTGAAATTCCAATCGAATGAGGCTTTTTTGAAGTTTCTACGACAATGCCTTCTGTAAAAAACCGTATATGCCCCCAGGGCCTAACTTACAACCCTTGCCCTAAGGGCTGTCGGGGACTGTCCTCAAAAACATAATTTTTATCTGGAAATCAACTACGGTGAACAAAATGGCTATCTCAGAATTATGATTGGATGTGCTTCAGGAGATGGTGGCTGTAGAGGGGGTGTTAGCCGCCTTCCAATCACTTTTGACTATTAAAAAGGCACAAGCCACTCCAATTTCCAATTGAATGAGCTTTTTTCGAAATTTCTACAACAACTTCTTTGATACGAAGTGCCTTGCTTTAAAGGTTACAATTAATAAATAATACTTTGTGCCAACATCGGTCTTATATGTCCCCAGGGCATAACTTAAAACCCTTGCCCTGAGGGTTTTGTTGGAGTGTCCTCCTCTTCACTTAGTCCCCGTTTCTTGTCCATTCTCGAGTGTCCCCGTTATTTACTTAGGCAGCGCGATCACACTGCCTATAATTTATACAACAAATTTCTATATAAACTCTATATGCCCACAGGGCATAACTTACAACCTTTGCACTCAGGGCTCTGAGGGGGTTATAATCCTATAAGATCTAATTTCGAGAACGTTCAACTACGTTGAACAAAATCAGAATTTTAATCAGAATTGAAAAAACTCAGAATTTTGACTGGATGTACTTCGGGAGATAGTGGGGGTGGAAGGGGTGTTAGTCACCTTCCAATCACTTTCGACTATTAAAAAGAGCACAAGCCACTCCAATTTCCAATTGAATGAGCTTTTTTCGAAGTTTCTATGACAACTTCTTCGATACGAATGCCCTGCTATAAAGGTTAAAATTAATAAATAATACATTGTGCCAACATCGTTCTTATACGCCTTGAGGGTTGGCTTATCTTAAAACCCTTGCCCTGAGGGTTGAGGGGGAGCATCCTCCTCTTTACTTAGTCCAATTGTCTTGTCCCGATCTCGAGTGTCCCCGTTCTTTAATTAGGCAGCGCGATCACGCTGTCTGTGATTTATACAACAACTTTTTATATAAACCTTATATGCCCCCAGGGCATAACTTACAACCCCTTGCACTCAGGACTCTGAGGGGGTTATCATCCTAAAAGGCCCAATTTCCAGAATTTTCTACTACGTTGAATAATATGGATATCTCAAAATTTTGATTGGATGTGTTTTGGAAAATGGTGGGCGTGAGAGGGGCGCTATCTAATCACTTTCAACTATTAAAAAAGCCACTAGCCCTTTCAATTCCCAATTGAATGAACACCATTGAAGTTTCTACGACAACGCTTTCAATAAAACTTTATATGCCCCCAGGGCATAACTTACAACCCTTACCCTGAGGGCTCTGACGGGGTTATCATCCTAAATTGCCTAATTTCCAGAACTTTCAACTACGTTGAACAAAATAGATATCTCAAAATTTTGATTGTATGTTTTTGAGAAAATGGTGGGCGTGAGAGGGGCGTTAGTCGCTATCCAATCACTTTCAACTATCAAAAAAGGCACTAGCCTTTTCAATTTCCAGTTTAATGAGCCCTTTTGAAGTTTCTACGACAACACTTTCAATTAAAACTTTGTATGCCCCCAGGGCATAACTTACAACCCTTGCCCTGAGGGCTGTGAGGGGAGGAGTTTCATCCTTAAAGATCAACTTCCAAAACTTTCAACTACGTTGAATAAAATGGCTATCTAAAAATTTTAATTGGATGTGATCGGGGAAAATGTGAGCGTGAGAGGGGAATTAGTTGCCCTCAAATTAATTTCGACTATTAAAAAGGATGCTAGCTCTTTGAATTTCAAATTGAATCAGCCCTTTTTCAAGTTTCTACGACAAAGATTTCAATAGAAACCTTATATGCCCCCAGGGCATAACTTATAATCCTTGCCCTGAGGGTTGTGGGGGAGTGTCCTCCTCAAAAATATATTTTCTATCTGGAAATCAACTACGCTGAACAAAATGGCTATCTCAAAATTTTCATTGGTTGTTTTTGGGGGTATGATTAGCGTGGGGAAGGCCTAGTTGCCCTCCAGTCACTTCCGACTATCAAAAAAGGGCACTAGCCCTTTGAATTTCCAATCGAATGAGCTTTTTTGAAGTTTCTATGACAACACCTTCTTTAAAACCTTAAATGCCCCCAGGAAATTTCTTAAAAACCTTACCCTGAGGGCTTTGGGGGAGTTTTCTCCTCAAAAACATATTTTCTATTTGGAAAGCAACTACGCAGAAAAAAATGGTTGTCTCAAAATTTTTGATTGGATGTGTTTTCGGGAATGATGGGCGTGGGGGGGGGGCTATTTGCCCTCCAATCACTTTCGAATATTAAAAAGGGCACTAGCCCTTTGAATTTCCAGTCGATCAAGCCTTTTTAGAAGTTTTTTACGACAACGGCTTCTATAAAAACCTTACATGCCCCCAGGGCATAACTTAAAACCCTTTCCCTGAGGGTTATAGGGGAGTGTCCTCCTCAAAAACATATTTTCTATCTGGAAATCAACTACGCTGAACAAAATAGCTATCTCAAAATTTTCATTGGTTGTTTTTGGGGGAGTGATGGGCGTGGGGGGCTAGTTGCCCACCAATCACTTTTGACTATGAAAATGGGCACTAGCCCTTTGAACTTCCAATCGAATGAGCATGTTTGGAAGTTTCTACGACAAAGCCTTTTATAAAACCTTATTTGCCCCCAGAGAATAACTTAAAACCCTTGCCCTGAGGTTGGTGGGGGAGTTTCCCCCTCAAAAATATATTTTCTATCTGAAAATCGACTACGCTGAACAAAATGGCTATCTCAAAATTTGATTGGATATGTTTGGGGGAATGATGGACGTGAGGAAGAGGGGTAGGCTGCTTGCCCTCCAATCACTTTTGACTATTACAAAGGGTACTAGAACTCTCAATTTCCAATCGAATAAGCCCCTTTTGAAGTTTCTACGACGATCCTTTCCGTATGCAGTTTCTTGCTCTAAAGGAAAAAAAATACATGATACATTTTGGCAACATCGTTCTTATATGCCCTCAGGACATAACTTAAAACCCTTGCCTCGAGGGATGTGGGGAGTTTCCCCCTCAAAAATATATTTTCTATCTGGAAATCAACTACGCTGAACAAAATGGCTATCTCAAAATTTTGATTGGATGTGTTTGGGGGAATGATGAGCGTGGGAGGGGGGGCTAGTTTGCCTCCAATTACTGTCGAGTATTAAAAAGGGCAGTAGCCACTCCAATTTCCAATTGGATGAGCCCATTTCGAAGTTTCTATGACAACTCTTTCGATAAGAAGTGTCTGGGTATGGGGAAAAAAACACATTGTGCCCACATCGTTCTTTACTTAGGCAGCGCTAGTGCGCTGCCTATAAAAGCGCAAATTGTGTTCTGATCTTGAGAAGGCGTAGGGGTTATCAGTCCTATTAATGTTAATTTTGCTTGTTTTGAGTTTGACTCAGCTATTTATTGTAATTTCTGTTCGTTTTGAGTTTCATTTATTTATTGGTATTCATTTGCGGTAGTTTTACGTTTGGAAAACTATTTGACTTTATTTTTGTTAATTTTTGGCTTAACGGAGCTCTTTAAAATCTTTGAAAAACTTGTCTTGGGGAATTTTTTTTTTATTAATTCAATAAGAAAAACAAGTTTTCAACTGTAAGTGTGAAGTTGTGTTGAAACTAAAAACGAACAGAGATTATTCTGTATGTAAGAGGGGCTTCCCCCTCCTCCACCCCTCACTCGTCACACAAGTTGGAAGCGAAATTGTTCAAGCAATATAAAATTCGTAATTTAATACCTTTTTAAGTTCAATGTCTTTTATCCATCAAATATAAAAAAATTAAAAATCCAGAAAAATTCCATAGGACCCATAGGCCCATTAACTGTGAAAATAATAATTAATACATATGTATAATTTGCAGGTTACTGAGCTAGGCCTAGGCAAATATAAATAAGAAGTACTGGTCACATGAAGACAACCGATCTCCACATCCTCTAACAACAACAAAAAATTTCACTTTGTCAGCGACATCCAGGGCTCGGGAATCCAGAAATCCCGGCTGCTCCACAAACCTTACCGTAGACCTTATATCTTCCTGTGCCTCCGGAGGCACCCCGGAGATCGACGACGAGACACCAGTCATCCCTCAAATGGGTTGCTGTCATAACTTCTGCCCAATGAGGTTGTATGAACGTATTCTCGTTGAGAAGGTCTCTCTGGCATGTTCGGTGGAGTGTGTTCTCTGGTTTCCCCCCTCGCCGTGTCCCCGTTGATTGCCGCTGGAGGATGGACTTTGGTGTTCGGTCGTCTTTCATTCGTATGATGTGTCCCAAGTATTTCCATCTTCGGGTCCAAGTCATGTCGATGACTAGAGGTTACCCGGTAATTTGGCGTATTGTCTGGTTTGAGACGTGTTGTGTCTAGTTTTTTTTTTTGAGGATTCTTCACAGACAATTGTTCTCAAAGGCTTGAAATCTCTTCTCTTGCTGTTGATTTAACTTCTAGCACTCGCTTTCATGCAGCATAACTGGGAGGACATTACTGTTGAAGACTCGAAGTCTTAGCTGGTTTGAGAACTTCTGGGAGCGCCATATCCGTTTGAGCCTGGTAAACGAGGCACCAGCCGATACGAGTATGAATCGCTTTGTGTATTACCCCTATGTTCTCTACTGTGCTTCCCAGATATTTAAACTGAACAGCCTGTTCTACTTCCTTGCTGCCACACTTTATGTTGATGGAGGAGCCCGTGACAGCCATACTTTTAGTCTTTGATGCATTTATCGTGAGGTCGAACCGTAGTGCATTTTCTTTCACAGCATCCAAGAACTGTTGGAGGTTCTGCTAGTCTGATTAAAGAAGACCGATGTCATCTTTGAAGTCTATATTGGAAATCCTCTTTTCGTTTCTAATTGGGATTTCGTAATTTGTACATCCATGGACAATGAAATCTATCACCAGTATGAAGAGAAAAGGGGACAGGACACGTCCTTGCTTTACTCCAGAGACGATCTTGAAATGTCTTAATTGGCCTTCACTCATCTGTATGCAACACTCTGTGCTCTGGCACAGGGCCATAATTAGCATTACGAGTTTGTCAGGGACACCGTAGTACTTGAGTATTTTCCAAAATGTATCTTGATGGACGGAATCGAAGACTTTCTCGAAGTCCATGAAAACATGATATAGCTTGTGTCACCAATCGTTTGTCTCTTCTTACATAATTCGTAATGCAAAAATGATATCTGCGTCGGAGCAGTTTAGGCAAAAACCGTGTTCTTCTTCCCTTAAATGCTTTTCTATCGTTGCTGGATACGTTGGAGAATTATGAGAGCAAGAAGCTTTCCCGAAATACAGAGCAGACTGATTCCCTGCCAGTTTTCACAAAGCATGACATCACCTTTTTTGAACAGTTTCACGAGGGTACTGCGCATCAACTCATTTGGGACAAACTCGGTGACCTATATCGTGGTAAACGGTAGAATCCAAGTTTTGATAAAAAATTTAATAGACATTTTTAGCATTTTATCGGAAATTCTACTGTTTCCTTGGGCTCTTTCGTTTTTCAGCTTCTTTGACGCAGAAACTCTCTCAGTTTCTGTAGGAGGATCGGTGTCAATTTTAAGAATAAGCTAAAGAGTCTCCGGTATATTGGGGAGATTAATCGGTTCTGGACGGTTTAAGACATTGTCGAAATGGTTGAACCAGACTTCTTGTTTCTCTTTCTCATCTGTGATTATTCTTTCGTTTTTGTCCTTGACAGGACCATCAGTTTTTTGCCACTTGCCAATCATCTCGTTAGTGATCCTAAAGACCATCTTGGAATCTCCTTGTTTGCTACCGTCTCTTCTGCCGATTCCTAGCTCTCCAGGAAAGTCCATTTGTCGGATCTTGCATTTTCCTTTACGAGCTTGTCCTTATTGTATATACCTGCAGCTTCATCACACCATCATTCTGGAAACCTGCTGAAACTTTCTGTTTTTTTTTCAAAGCATTTCTTTCATGAATCAAGTTCCAAGTTTTATCAGAGATCTTCCGGTTTGTTTGTCTCTTTTTATGTCCAATTACTTTCTTTGCAACATCGTTCAAAGTGTTGCTGATGCTACTCCATATAGTGTCAGCGTCTCCATCTACTTCATCAACACGGCTAAGAGCCTCAAACCTATTATGGAGACTCAAAAAGAACTTCCTCCTGACTTCTGGCTCAACAACCTTATCAGAGTCATATAGGGACATCAAGGGGTCTTTTTTTCTTTTTCGGGGTCTTTAGTTTCAGCACAATCTTAGCAATACAGAGACAGTGATCTGAGCCGGCCTCCGCTCCTTTGAGTGTCCTCACATGTTGGAGACTTGATACCCATTTCCTGTTTATAAGAATGTGGTCGATCTGACTTCTTATTTTGCCTTAAGGGGAGATCTATGTGTACCTGTGGGTATTCTTGTGACGAAACTGTGTTCCACCAACCAGGAGAATATTTGTTGAAGTGAAGTCTATAAGTAGGGGTCCATTTTCATTTCAGTCGCCAAGACCATGCGGGCCAAGTACTTTTGGGCAGTAGGATCTATCGTTGGATTCTTTGGCATTGAGGTCTCCGGCGAATATAACCATATCATGACGCGGTATATCCTTGGAGACTGTGTTAAGAGTATCATAGCAACCCTCTTTAACTACTTCTTCAGCTTCAATTGTCGGTGCATAACAGGTGACTACAGTCACTTTAATGTGGTGTCTCTGGAACCTCACAAAAAATACTATTTTATTGACAGGCGTCCAGCTGATGATAGATTTTGCTGCCTTTTCAGATATTAAAATTGCTACTCTTGCTTCTCGTTTCTTTTCGGGTCAACTATTGATCATTGTCTGGCCATTATCGAGTGTTTGTTTGCTAAAACCGGTCCGTCTCACTTCTGACAGTGCAACTATATCGAGATTGTAGGGGGCTACTTCTTGCAGGATTCGTTCGTTTTGGGTAGCTGAAACATTGTCCGTACATTCCAAAAATCAAATCTAAGGGGCTGTTTCGTGTCCATAAGATCAGTCCGAGGGCGATTCCTTATTGTCGTCATCTAAGTGGTTTATTCTTCATCGATTGTTTCAATTACTGATTTGTTTTGACGGGAGAGGGACACGCATCCTCTGCCTAACCCTTCTCCTTTTTCCAGGCTTGGTACAGGCTCCACTTTTTGGATTGGGACTAGCCACAAACACGCTAACAATAATTTTTTCAAAATTTCAACATAATTTCTATTAGGTTCTTGACATACCGGGCTAGGCTATTCATAATTTATTAATATAATCTCTTTTAACTTCATACTCATCTAAATTGTCATTTTCCGTATTAGCGTCTATCCTCGATATACAATCGGGTAGATATCGGGTGGTAGTTGAGTAGATTATCGTAACGCAGATAAGCTCATTCAAGCGCAATAAATAGTTCATTGCACGAACTTGAAACCTGTATGTTGTATTTGAAATTGTCATCCATATATTACCCTTGTCACTGTGGATATGGGTGTTTTTATAGATATCAGATACCAAGTCCATGATAAAATAGGTTCTTTAGCCGCACCTCATAAACACACAAGTGACATAGACTTAAATGAGCAATAACTTAACGACTAAATTTTGTACAGGGAGACCCTATTGATCCATGTATTTTAGTATCTAATTTTTGTCAGATACTGGAATTAGAAAACTAGTAGATAAGAGTCTACTGATAACCTTGAAAAATAAATTAACCTTGTAGTTGAAGTGGAAAGTGTCAAAACCCCCTTTGGATCTTTTTTTCGCTGCACTGTTCAACTCTCTGACGTAAATGGAGAAATTCATTTACGTGCTCCTTCTTCTTAATAATTCTATACTTTTTTTGTTTGTTTCGGGATGTGTTTAAAATAATTCGTTGGACCTTGGGCATTATGATCTGCCTTAAAGTTTTCTCTGAATAAGAGCCCACCTAGTAAAAGAAAAAATTGCGTAAACTCCACGAGAAACATGGAAAACAAAACTAATCACCGTAAAGCACACTATAGCATCTAACAAAAAATAGTATATAAATTCAGTCTAATTTGTAGTTAGTTCGAAATTATCTTCTTGATAACAATGACATTGTTTATTTCAGTCACTGTCAGAATGTCTGAAAAATTTTGTACATCAGTTGTATTGTTTGTGTCACATCCCAGCTTTGCTAATATACTTTCGCATCGCTGGTTAACGCTAAGTTAACCAGAGGATGCAGAAGCGGTGTGACTACCTGTAGGTAATCAGCCCTCGTAATCAAAGCGTATTTCTGTTTAGCTCCAAGACCGGTATTAGATGAATGAGTATTACAATCATACGTTAGAGTCCAAATGGTAATATGCTTAGCTTCAAATGGTAATAAACTATGCCATTGGAGATAACATGCCCCCCCCCCCCTCCCACAGTCGATCACTTGTTTTGTTTCAAATTGGTAATGTTGGGTAGTAGTTTGATTAACCAAAGCGCACCTTCATTTAGCACTATCAATTCAGAATATTAGAAGCTTTGCTCTAAATTGGTGCTCTTAAATGGGCACTAGGCTATAGCCCAATGCAATTAAAAACTTACTATATAAAATAATTGTAAATTATTTTGTGTAATAATTTGTGTAATAATTGTGCAATAATTGTAAACTGCTTTTTGAATGGGGAAAAAATTATTTTATATATTTTGTACTCATTATTGTGAAGACACAGCACTTCTTCCTATCGAAGTTTTGAACTTCATGAAAAGAATTGTACCCTTGTCACTGTGGATATGGGTGTTTTTTATAGATATCAGACACCAAGTCCATGATAAAATAGGTTCTTGATAAAATAAAGCTTATGATTAGTCAAGATAGAAGCTCTTTTTGAAAGCGAGTCAACTTAAAACTCCTATCAACTTAAAACTACCCTGTAAAGTTATTACCAATCTTTAGTCTCTGAGAGAGATTTCGTCTCGAAAGAAGATGTATAAAAAAAGAGGAGCGTCATCTTTTTTCCTTGCATTCTTCCTTCTTTCAAATTTGTCTGTGAGTGATTAAGACGGTTTTTGGACATCAGGGAGAGGGACATATCCAGAGTTTTTTTTTCAGGAGAGGGGGGTACCAAAGAATTTTTTGTTTAGGGGAGAGTTTCGAAAAAAATCCTCCCCTGAACTTTTTCCATTAGCTTCAAGTAAGATTAGGAAAAACCCACTAAACCACCCCTAGGAGTGGGGGGACACATGCAATCATGAACTGCTTGGACCAGTCTTGCCACAATATTTTTTCAGAATTGAGCAATATATTACTTTTTATCTCAAAAGAGCCCTTGCTTCTTTTTGCCTTGTCCTCACAGGATTTCACTTGTTGCTTTGAACTTTGACTTCATTGAATATAAACATTCAAATAAAACAAAATTCCAGGGACTGACCAATGATCTCTAAGGCCTAAATGGCCCTTGAAGAACGTTGAGTATGCACATTAATATATCACTGATTATTGACAAAACAACAGTGTTAAACTTCGAAATAGAAATTGAACTGAAAATCTTTGCGCTACAGAAAAAAGAAAAAAAAATAGAGAATCCTCCTAAGCATAATTGTATGAGAGAATCCTCATAATTGTATTGAAATGACAGAACTGAAGCAGAATCTTTTATTTCCAGCGGAATACTGTTCACAATTTCACTCCACAGATTTTTATAAGAAAATCTGTTCTTTGCGTGTGACAAATATCCAAGATAATAGAAAAATTTGTGGATAATGACAATAGATTGTTAGATAGTGCTTTTACAGTGGCTAAGGTTTAATACGGATAGTGAGTGGCCCCTCACTATTCATCTGGATAATATCAAATTAAAGAAGGGAATCAAATTATCTTTTAAGCGACTGCTTGTCAAGTAAACAGATTAGTCAAATAAAAGTTATTGGCCTATTTATGCCAAATGTTGAGAAGTAATGGTCATGTTTATGTCAGAACACTCTAAATTAATAACCTTATCATAATACAAAACCTTTTGCATTAACAGACGTATGGGCAACTGCAATTCCTTCCAATTCTGTTTGGTCTTTTTTGCTTGCCATGTCAATTGCGCAATTGATTTCTCTAGCCTTGAGTTACTTGTAGGCTATTGTCCAAGGTACTTGGAGGAGCAATGAACTCTGAACAAACCCGAACAAGGTGATTCTAATGGTGCACTGGAATACCAATAAAGTCTGAACAAACTGGGTATTTCCTATGATGCTTTTGAGGAACAATGAACTCTGAACCAACCCAAAAAAGGCGGTTATACCTTTCTTGATAGTATTGCGAAACAGATTGCGTAATGATCTAAGATGATCGCTTAGCAGTTTCCAATGATTTCAGAAACATTTGACTGGTGTTGGATTTGAACTATAAACTTTTAAGGATGAAGGAAGGAAGTGCTAGTCAACTGATCTAATAATTTGATGTTGACAAACTGTTATTAGAAATACATTGACAAAACCCCTTACATGTCATCTTTTGAATTAACAATTAAGCAAAATGAGAAGTATCCTATCAGTACTTGACCACGCCCATAGAAGCTACTCTTTCTTTCTGATACTTAACCTCCGGGGTATATTTTTCTATTCTGAACATTAAAAAAAAAAAATTTAACAAAAATTAAGAAAAAATAACGACAAAAATTTGACAAATTAAGACTAAAAAGCGAAAAAAGATCAAGACATAAATATAGATAAAAAAAACATAAAACAGAAACCTATTATTCAAAATATAAAATATTTTCATTAAAATGTGAATTTTTAATGTGTTTTTTTAATCTGGAATGATGCTTTAATCGTGCTTGACATGTTCAAAGTAATGTCAAGTTTTTCAAGAGTACATTGACCCTCAGGTGTGCCTTATAAAATTACCGGATAGTGAAATTTTATGCGCAATGCATGCGAATTTATATGATATTATTACGTAATCATTTATGTACATGATTTTTTTTATGCGGCTGCCCCATGGTGCTCTGTGGCTGGTCTTTAACAGAACCTAGCTTATTATATGTTTTCGACCAATATTAATTGTGCAAAAGAAGGATAAACACATATCATATTAAAAAAATTGAAAATGAAATATTTCAAAAGGGTGTGCAGACTTGATAGAGTTGTTGCAGCATTGAAAGCTATTAAAGAATAATATTTGAACTATGAAATAAGTACTAGTGGTAACACTGTTGGAAATGTAGGCGTGCGTCGTCATGAAAGCTAGAGACTATGCAAGAGTAATATTTCCAATAGCATTAAAACAAAATGCAAGCCTGAGACTAATGGTTGATTCCGAGGGGCAACTTCTTACTTATGGTTCAGGTAATACGTTAACTGTTTATAAATCCTATTGCCTTCTTTATGGTAATTAATTAAAAAAAAACTTTTTGTAAAATTTTCAAAGGAAAGTAAAGAACCCCATTAAACAATAAATTAACAAAAATAAAATCAAATAATCTACCAAGCGTGAAACTACCACAAATCAGCTTCAATAAATAAATGAAACCCAAAACGAACAAAAATTACAAAAAATAACCGAGTCAAACTCAAAACGAACAGAAATTAACATAAATGGGATCAGAACACCTATGCCTTCAGTAGAACCCCCTTATTGAATACGAACCCGCACCACTGCTGCCATCTACAATTTAGTCTAACGCTGACGGGACATAATTTATGCATGTTTTTATGGTTTTTGTCACTGAGAATAAAAAAACAGGATTTTTCTCACTTTGATGCATTTTCATGGTTTATTAATGTCTAATGTCAAGGTCAACTTATTTGTTGTTTTTCATGGATGTCAACAGCAATTTATGCATGTTCTTATGGTTTTTGTTACTGAGAATGAAAAAACAGGATTTTTCTCACTTTGATGTATTTTCATGGTCGATTTATTTGTTGTTGTTCGTCCAGGTGTAATGACACGAGGGGTGATTTACACAATCAGTGCGGAATGTATTAGACGAATATCTAGGGGAAGTGAATTTCTGAAAAATTGATTGTGTAATCGAAGGGGAACTCAATTTCTGAGAAATTTATTACATAATCTCCCGGGCCTATATAATTTATGCATGTTTTTATGGTTTTTGTCACTAAGAAGGAAAAACAGGATTTTTCTCACTTGAAAAAACATGGTTTTTCTCACTTTTATGGATGCTTGTTGGATGGTTATGAGTGTTTGTCAATTTTTTTGTTGTTTTTCATGGATGTCAACAGCAATTTGTGCATGTTTTTATGGTTTTTGTCACTGAGAATAAAAAAACAGGATTTCTCTCACCTTGATGTATTTTCATGGTTTATTAATGTCTAATGGGGTCAAGGTTGATTGATTTGTTGTTGTTGTTTGGCCAAGTGTAATGATACGAGGGGTGATTTACATAATCAGTGTGGAATGTATTGATCTAGGGGAGAGAATTTTCGAGAACTTGATTTACATAATCGGTGGGGAGAATGTTTTGATCCGATTACGGGAAACAGGAAGTACATGCCTCCTTCTAAGCCAATCAGAGGGCCGGAAATATTAGCGGGAGAGGATTGCAGAGAATATAAGGAAAGGATTTTTACTATAGTTTTTATTAGTCTGTGAATAGAATTCACTAAGTTTTTAGTTAGCAGTGTGATAACATGAGTGAACAAGTTGAGTTAGAAATATCTTTTTATTGCAACTGTTCTATTTGTAAAGGACATTTTCATGATTTTGAACATTCTCATGAACCTACTGCATGTTTAGACAGCATAGAGGCAGAGATAGATGAGAAGAATCTGGAGGAAATGAGAAGAAAAATTATATGTGATATGGAGAGAAATTTATACCGATTGCAAGTAAGCTCACATAAAAGAATGTTTGATATGACAGAAAAGGAAGATCAAAAGAAGAGACTGGGAAAAGAGGGCTTTCTCTATAGTGTAAAAGACAGCAGTGAAAACCCAATGAAAAATGTGTGTGTAAAGCAAGATATAACTCTGAATATTATGATGAGTATGTTCTAAGAGAAGAGAAAAAGTGGCCCTTTAAGAGACAACATAAGAGGTAATTCTACGGAAAGGATTTTAAACAACGAAAACCGTGGTGGAAGAGTTCTCATATATGATTTAACGATAAATCTAATTATTTATATGTATAATGAGTTTTATATTGTAATCATACAATAAATTTGTTTGTATTATTTTAATTTTCTCATACCAGTTATATATAGAGTAAGGACACCATCATAGACTTCCGTGCATGAATATTTCAGTTTGATTAGATCACTCCATAGAGTATTATCAGTCCACACCCAACTTTTCTATCAAAGATAACAACAAATAATTCATTCTTCTAATCTTTATTTTTTTGAAATATTAATATTTACAATTCTTTTTAAATAAACAATCTCCGGTTCAATTAGCTGAATATCATCGTATTCATCCTTCAATACCATTATATCTACCAGAGATGTTGTTATACATTCAATCTCAACCTCCGGTTCATCATTTGCCGTTATATTGTTCAAAGGGGGCATCTCCTGAAATAAATCTTCACGTACTCTTATAGGAAGACGATGAGCAGACAACCGATCATCGTCTTCAATACACATTCTTCCAGTAGGCCCCCTCCTCACTAGATCATCTGATGTGTATGATAATCCAAGTGATGTATAATGGATTTCCATTACTTCATCACTATCATCAGACATATAGTGGATTTTCTGATAGACATCACTATCATCAGACATATAGTGGATTTCCTTTACTTCATCACTAAAATCTATGCTTGTATTACACAAAAGAAGCTCCTCCTCAAGCGTGAGGTCCCACTCGCTCCATACATCCTAAAAAGATTGAGAACACTATGATCAAAAACTAGAGTTTACAGTCAAAAACCTGTATTAGTTCAGATTTTACGGAAAGTTTCACATTTGAGCCAGAGAAATGTATTTTCCATAATTTTCTTACAAAAAACTAGAGTTTACGGTCAAAACCTTTATTAGTTCAGATTTTACGGAAACAGTTTATTTTCAAATCAAAACTGGATTTTTTTTTATAACCAAAGTTTCACATTTGGGCCAGTATTTTCCATAATTTTCTTACAAGAAAACTGGATTTGACGGTCAAAAACCTTTAATAGTTCAGATTTTACAGAAACGTGATATTTGTTCAACATAGTTGATTTTTGGTCGTAACGAACGCCAAATTAAACAAGTGAGAGAGACAAACAAGGTTAAAATAATTGGCCCCGAGTGACCTTAGAAGATATAGCCTCCTTTGAAGGTGCAATTGTCTTTAAGAATCGACAGATTGTTAATGTTTAAACTTTTACGTATGACAAGAGAGAGAGAAAGAGAGAGAGAGAGAGAGAGAGCGAGAGAGAGAGAGAGAGAGAGAGAGAGAGAGAGAGAGAGAGAGAGAGAGAGAGAGAGATAGAGAGAGAGAGATAGAGAGAGAGAGACGGGTTATTTATCAACATGTATTATAATCTTTTGCAATGACTTGATGCTGTTGGTGGGCTAAAAATACAAATACCCACTTAAAGTGATGAAAACAAATGATAGAAGAAATGTATTTTCCATAACTTTCATACAAAAACTAGAGTTTACGGTCAAAAACGTTTATTAGTTCAGATTTTACGGACATAGTTTATTTCGAAACAAAACTGGACTTTTTTTTGTTAGAGTGACAAAAACTTTTTTTCCAAAAAGGATATTTCTCAACTATAAGTAAAGAGCTGCTACACTAAATCAAAGATGAGCAGAAATAATAACGAATAATTGTTCAAACGTAAATTTTCTGTAAACTTATGTCTAATGATATACTTGTTAGTGACAAAAACATTTTTTTCACAAAAGGACATTTTTCAACTAAAAGTAAAGAGCTGCTACACTAAATCAAAGACGAGAAGAAATAATAACGAATAATTGTTCAAACGTAAATTTTCTGTAAACATACAAAATGATATATTTGTTAGTGACAAAAACTTTTTTCCACAAAGGACATTTTTCAACTAAAAGTAAAGAGCTGCTACACTAAATCAAAGATGAGCAGAAATAATGTTGAATAATTGTTCAAACGTAAATTTATTTAAACTTATGTCTAATGATACATTTGTTAGTCACAAAAACTTTTTTCTTACAAAGGATATTTTTGAACTAAAAGTAAAGAGCTGCTAAACTAAATCAAAGATGAGCAGAAATAATAACGAATAATTGTTCAAACGTAAATTTTCTTTAAACTTATGTCTAATGATACATTTGTTAGTGACAAAAACTTTTTTCCTACAAAGGATATTTTTCCGATATAAGTAAAGAGCTGCTACACTAAATCAAAGATGAGCAGAAATAATAACGAATAATTGTTCAAACGTAAATTTTCTTTAAACTTATGTCTAATGATATATTTGTTAGTGACAAAAACTTTTTTCCAAAAGAGTATATTTTTCCGAGAAAAGTAAAGAGCATTTAGAAATATTTAAAAAAACTTCTAAAGTACAATTTCAGGATTTTGTTAGTAAATTTACCGGAAATCTATTCCCACTGAAATTTTCCCTGAAGATTTCCACTGAAATTCTCAAAAATTCTATCATGTCTTAAAAAAGCTATTTAAACTTACATCGGCTATTGAAGAATCGAGGACTTCATTTGAGGTATTCATCACTTTTTTCTATCTTTATTTCAACCTGCACTGGAGCTAAGACCTTCAAACATCTAATAATCTACAGTAAAACGGCATATTACCTTTCGTTAATCAGACGAAAATCATAAGGAAGAGGAATCTAGAAGACTCACTGTCCCGTTCATCATTTAACCCCCTTGGGAGAGTTTTCGAGCAGAAATAGACATATTTCATCATTCTCTATGTCTTAGCGCTTTAGAAATATTTAAAAAAAGCTTCTAAAATAAAATATTGGAAAATTTTGAGTTTGGGGGAAGGGATTGTTAAAACATCTTCCCATGACATAAATTGTCCTGTAAAGTCGATTCTTATGTTTGTAGTGCTCTATGTCTTAACGCTTTAGAAATATTTAAAAAGCTTCTAAAGTAAAATTTTGGAAAATTTTGAGTTTTGGGGGGAAGAGGGATTTTAAGAACTTCTTCCCATAACATAAATTGTCCTCTAAAGTCGATTCTTATATTTGTAGCGCTCTATCTATTAGTGCTTTAGAAATATTTAAAAAGCTTCTAAAGTAAAATATTGGGAAAATTGAGTTTGGGGAAAGGGGGATTTCTTAAACATCTTCCCATAACATAATTTGCCATCTAAAGTTGATTCTGATGTTTGTAACGCTCTATGTCTTAGTGCTAAAGAAATATTTAAAAAGCTTCTAAAGTAAAATTTTGGAAAATTTTGAGTTTGGGGGGAAGAGGGATTACAAAAACATCTTCCCATGACATAAATTGTCCTCTAAAGTCGATTTTGATATTTGTAGCGCTCTATCTATTAGTGCATTAGAAATATTGAACCCGGTAAAAGTTGGGGTGGCACGCGCCACTATGAAATTTATATATAAAGCCGGTAAAAGTTGGGAGGTTAGGTTAGGTTAGACTAGATTAGTAAATTACGCTAGATTAGAATACGGGAATGAAATTCCCGTATTCTGTATCCAAGAGGGGACTTCAATAAAGAGATTGTTACTTACTTAGAATTTTTTCATATTTCTTGAATGAAATTTCTGCATTGTGTATTCAAGAAGTGAAAACAATAATGAGTTTGTTACTTACTTGCGATTTTTCATAATTTCTTGAGTGAAATAACTGTGTTGTGTATCCAAGAGGTGAAATCAATAAAGAGTTTGTTACTTACTTACAAATATTTTCATAATTTCTTGAATGAAATTTCCGTATTGTGTATCCAAAAGGTGACTTCAAGAAAGAGATTTTTACTTACTTAGAATTTTTTTCACAATTTCTTGAATGAAATTTCTGCATCGTGTATCCAAGAGGTGAAAACGATAAAGAGTTTGATACTTATTTGCCATTTTTCATAATTTCTTGAATGAAACGTCTGTATTGTATATCCAGGGGAAAAATTCAATAAAGAATTTGTTATTTACTTAAAATTGTTCATTATTTCTTAAATGAAATTTCTGTATTGTATATCCAAGAGGTGAAAACAATAAAGAGTTTGTTACTTATTTGCGATTTTTCCATAATTTCTTGAATGAAATGTCTGTATTGTGTATCCAGGGGGCAAATTCAATAAAGAATTTGTTACATACTTACATTTTTTTTCATAGTTTCTTGAATGAAATTTCCGTATTGTGTATTCAAGAGGTGAATTCAAAATAGAGTTTGTTACTAACTTACAATTTTTTTCATAATTTCATGAATGAGATATCTGTCTTGTGTATCCAAGAGGTGAAATCAAAAAAGAGTTTGTTACTTACTTGCAATTTTTTCATAATAAGAAATTTCTGTATTGTGGATTCAAGTGGTGAATTCAAGAAAGAGTTTGTTACCTACTTACAATTTATTCATAATTTCTTGAATGAGATTTCTTGAGTGAAAGTTCCGTATTCTGTATCCAAGAGGTGAAAACAATAAAGAGTTTATTACTTACTTGCGATTTTTTCATAACATCTTGAATGAAATATCTGTATTGTATATCCAAGAGGTGAAATCAATAAAGAGTTTGTTACTTACTTACAAATATTTTCATAATTTCTTGAATGAAATTTCGTATTGTGTATCCAAAAGGTGACTTCAAGAAAGAGATTGTTACTTCCTTAGAATTTTTTCATAATTTCTTGAATGAAATTTCTGCATTGTGTATCCAAGAAGTGAAAATAATAATGAGTTTGTTACTTACTTGCAATTTTTTCATAATTTCTTGAATGAAATAACTGTGTTGTGTATCCAAGAGGTGAAATCAATAAAGAGTTTGTTACTTACTTACAAATATTTTCATAATTTCTTGAATGAAATTTCGTATTGTGTATCCAAAAGGTGACTTCAAGAAAGAGATTTTTACTTACTTAGAATTTTTTTTCACAATTTTTTGAATGAAATTTCTGCATCGTGTATCCAAGAGGTGAAAAAGTTAAAGAGTTTGTTACTTATTTAAGATTTTTCCATAATTTCTTGAATGAAATGTCTGTATTGTACATCCAGGTGAAAAATTCAATAAAGAATTTGTTTTTTACTTACAATTGTTCATTATTTCTTAAATGAAATTTCTGCATAGTGTATCCAAGAGGTGAAAAAGTTAAAGAGTTTGTTACTTATTTAAGATTTTTCCATAATTTCTTGAATGATATGTCTGTATTGTGTATCCAGGGGGCAAATTCAATAAAGAATTTGCTACTTACTTACAATTTTTCATTATTTCTTAAATGATATTTCCGTATTGTGTATCCAAGAAGTGACTTCGAGAAAGATTTTGTTACTTACTTGCAATTTTTCATAATTTCTTGAATGAAATATCTGTATTGTGTATCCAAGTGGTGAAATCAAAAAAGAGTTTGTTACTTACTTGCAATTTTTTCGTAATTTCTTGAATGAAATTTCCGCATTGTGTATCCAAGAGGTGAAATCAAGAAAGAGTTTGTTACTTACTTGCGATTTTTCATAATTTCTTGAATGAAATAACTGTATTGTGTATCCAAGAGGTGAAATCAATAAAGAGTTTGTTACTTATTTAAAAATATTTTCATAATTTCTTGAATGAAATTTTCATATTGTGTATCCAAGAGGTGAAAACAGTAAAAAGTTTATTACTTACTTGCGATTTTTTCATAATTTCTTGAATGAAATATCTCTATTGTATATCCAAGAGGTGAAATCAATAAAGAGTTTGTTACTTACTTAAAAATATTTTCATAATTTCTTGAATGAAATTCCCTTATTCTGTATCCAAGAGGGGACTTCAATAAAGAGATTGCTACTTACTTAGAATTTTTTCATAATTTCTTGAACTAAATTTCTGCATCGTGTATCCAAGAGGTGAAAACAATAGAGTTTGTTACATATTTGCGATTTTTTCATATTTTTTTGAACAAAATATCTGTATTGTGTATCCAAGAGATGAAATCGATAAAGAGTTTGTTACTTACTTACAATTTTTTTATACTTTCTTGAATGAAATGTCTGTATTGTGTATCTCAGATATGACTTCGAGAAAGAGTGTGTTACTTACTTGCGATTTTTCCATAGTTTCTTGAATGAAATTTCCGTTTTGTGTATCCAAGAAGTGAAAATAATAATGAGTTTGTTACTTACTTGCGATTTTTCATAATTTCTTGAATGAAATAACTGTATTGTCTATCCAAGAGGTGGAGTCAATAAATAGTTTGATACTTACTTACAAATATTTTAATAATTTCTTGAATGAAATTTCCGCATTGTGTATCCAAGAGGTGACTTCAAAGAAAGAGTTTTTTACTTACTTACAAATATTTTCTAAATTTCTTGAATGAAATTTTTGTATTGTGTATCCAAGAGGTGACTTCAATAAAGAGATTTTTACTTACTTAGAATTTTTTCATAATTTCTTAAATGAAATTTCTGCATCGTGTATCCAAGAGGTGAAAACAATAATGAGTTTGTTACTTACAATTTCTTCATAATTTAATAAATAAATAGAACTATTCTATAGAATAAAGACGGGTTAAGCTTAAATATATTTATTGCTTAAACATATTAAAAGATTTTTTGAAAAAAAAGACGATGATAAAGAATTTATTCACTCTGATACTTAGATTTTTTGAATGTTATCTGATGTATTAGACAAAAGGAAGTTGATAATGAATTTATCAACTCTAATACATAGATTTTGATAATGTTGTCCAACGTATCCGAGAAAGGATGTTGATAGAGAAATTATTCAATCTGATTCTTAGATTTAGTCAATTTTATCCGATGTATCTGACAAAGATGTTGATAGAAAAAATTTATTCACTGGGTTGGTGTTTGAAAGTCCAAGTGGTGAAGAGGGTGAATACTTCAACTTGTAAAATTGGTTTATGAGGGATATTAGGAAAAGAACTTGTTTTGAAATGATAGAATTGCTGAATTGCTTGGTGTTGGGGTATGCAAAAAGCCATAAAGAAAAGTTGTGGGTGAAGAGTGTGAGTACTTCAGCTTGTAAAATTGGTTTAGGAGGGACACTAAGAAAAGAACTTGTTCTGAAATGATAGAATTGCTGAATTGCTTGGTATTGTGATGTGCAAAAAGCCATAAAGTAAAGTTGTGGGTGAAGAGGGTGAGTACTTCAACCTGTAAAATTGGCTTAGGAGGGATATTAAGAAAAGAACTTTTTCTGAAAAGATATAAAAAGCCTTTTGAAAGTATTGCTTGGTGTTGGGTTATACAAAAAGCCATAAAGTAAAGTTGTGGTGAAAAAGATGAGTACTTCAACTTGTAAAATTGGTTTAGGAGGGACATTACGTAAAGAACTTGTTCTGAAATGATATAATAAAGCCTTTGAAAAGTATTGCTTGGTGTTGGGGTATGAAAAAGCCGTAAAGTAAAGTTGTGGGTGAAAAAGATGAGTAGTTCAACTTGCAAAATTGGTTTAGGAAGGACATTAAGTAAACAACCTGTTCTGAAAAGATATAATAAAGCCTTTAGAAAAGTATTGCTTGGTGTTGGGGATATTAAAAAAGCCGTAAAGTAAAGTTGTGGGTGAAAAGGATGAGTACTTCAACTTGTAATATTGGTTTCGGAGGGACATTACGTAAACAACTTGTTCTAAAAAGATAAAATAAAGCCTTTTGAAAAGTATTGCTTGATATTGGGGTGTGCAAAAAGTCGTAAAGTAAAGTTGTGGTTGAAAAAGATGAGTAAATCAACTTGTAAAATTGGTTTAGGAAGGACATTCCGTAAAGGACTTGCTCTGAAAAGATATAAAATAAGCCTTTTGAAAAGTATTGCTTGATGTTGGGGTATGCAAAAAGTCGTAAAGTAAAGTTGTGGTGAAAAGGATGAGTACTTCAACTTGTAAAATTGGTTTAGGAGGGACATTACGTAAAGAACTTGTTCTGAAAAGATATAATAAATCCTTTTGAAAAGTATTTCTTGGTGTTGGGGTATGCAAAAAGCTGTAAAGTAAAGTTGTGGGTGAAAAAGATGAGTACTTCAAATTGTAAAATTGGTTTAGGAGGGATATTAAGAAAAGAACTTTTTCTGAAAAGATATAAAAAGCCTTTTGAAAGTATTTCTTGATGTTGGGGTATTCAAAAAGCCATAAAGTAAAGTTGTGGGTGAAAAAGATGAGTTCTTCAACTTGTAAAATTGGTTTAGCAAGGACACTACGTAAAGAACATGTTCTAAAAAGATATAAAAAAGCCTTTTGAAAAGTATTGCTTGATGTTGGGGTATGCAATAAAGTCGTAAAGTAAAGTTGTGGTGAAAACGATAAGTACTTCAACTTGTAAAATTGGTTTAGGAGGGACATTACGTAAAGAACTTGTTCTGAAAAAATATAAGAAAGCCTTTTGAATTTATTGCTTGGTGTTGGGTATTCAAAGAGTCGTAAAGTAAAGTTGTGGGTGAAAAAGATGAGTACTTTAAGTTGTAAAACTGGTTTAGGAGGGACATTACGTAAAGAACTTGTTCTGGAAAGATATAATAAAGCCTTTTGAATGTAGTGCTTCGTGTTGGGGTATGCAATAAGCCGTAAAGTAAATGAAAAGGATGAGTACTTCAAGTTTTAAAATTGGCTTAAGAAGGACATTACTTAAAGAACTTGTTCTGAAAAGATATAATAAAGCCTTTTGAAAAGTATTACTTGGTGTTGGGTTAATAAAAAAGCCGTAAAGTAAAGTTGTGATGAAAAGGATGCGTACTTCAACTTGTAAAATTGGTTTAGGAGGGACATTACGTAAAGAACTTGTTCTGAAAAGATAAAATTAAGCCTTTTGAAAAGTATTGCTTGGTGTTGGGGATATTAAAAAGCCGTAAAGTAAAGTTGTGGGTGAAAAGGATGAGTACTTCAACTTGTAATATTGGTTTTGGAGGGACATTACGAAAAGAACATGTTCTAAAAAGATAAAATAAAGCCTTTTGAAAAGTATTGCTTGATGTTGGGATGTGCAAAAAGTCGTAGAGTAAAGTTTTGGGTGAAAAAAATGAGTAAATCAACTTGTAAAATTGGTTTAGGAAGGACATTACGTAAACAACTTGTTCTGAAAAGATATTTAACAATCCTTTTGAAAAGTATTGCTTGGTGTTAGGGTGTGCAAAAAGCTGTAAAGTAAAGTTGTGGGTGAAAATGATGAGTACTTCAACTTGTAAAATTGATTTAGGAGGGATATTAAGAAAAGAACTTTTTCTGAAAAGATATAAAAAGCCTTTTGAAAGTATTTCTTGGTGTTGGGGTATTCAAAAAGCCATAAAGTAAAGTTGTGGGTGAAAAGGATGAGTACTTCAACTTGTAAAATTGGTTTAGGAAGGACATTACGTAAAGAACTTGTTCTAAAAAGATATAAAAAAGCCTTTTGAAAAGTATTGCTTGATGTTGGAGTATACAAAAAAGTCGTAAAGTAAAGTTGTGGGTGAAAAAGATGAGTACTTCAAGTTGTAAAATTGGTTTAGGAGGGACATTACGTAAAGAACTTGTTCTGAAAAGATATAATAAAGCCTTTTGAATGTATTGCTTGGTGTTGGGGTATGCAATAAGCCGTAAAGTAAAGTTGTGGATGAAAAGGATGAGTACTTCAAGTTCTAAAATTGGTTTAAGAAGGACATTACGTAAAGAACTTGTTCTGAAAAGATATAATAAAGCCTTTTGAAAAGTATAGCTTGGTGTCGGGTATTAAAAAAGCCGTAAAGTAAAGTTGTGGTGAAAAAGATGAGTACTTCAACTTGTAAAATTGGTTTAGGAGGGACATTACGTAAAGAACTTGTTCTGAAAAGATAAAATAAAGCCTTTTGAAAAGTATTGCTTGGTGTTGGGGTATTAAAAAAGCCGTAAAGTAAAGTTGTGGTGAAAAGGATGCGTACTTCAACTTGTAAAATTGGTTTAGGAGGGACATTACGTAAAGAACTTGTTCTGAAAAGATATAATAAAGCCTTTTGAAAAGTATTACTTGGTGTTGGGGTGTGCAAAAAGCTGTAAAGTTAAGTTGTGGGTGAAAATGATGAGTACTTCAACTTGTAAAATTGGTTTAGGAGGGATATTAAGAAAAGAACTTTTTCTGAAAAGATATAAAAAGCATTTTGAAAGTATTTCTTGGTGTTGGGGTATTCAAAAAGCCATAAAGTAAAATTGTGGGTGAAAAAGATGAGTACTTCAACTTGTAAAATTGGTTTAGGAAGGACATTACGTAAAGAACGTGTTCTAAAAAGATATAAAAAAGCCTTTTGAAAAGTATTGCTTGATGTTGGGGTATGCAAAAAAGTCGTAAAGTAAAGTTGTGGTGAAAAAGATAAGTACTTCAACTTTTGAAATTGGTTTAGGAGGGACATTACGTAAAGAACTTGTTCTGAAAAAATATAAAAAGCATTTTGAAAGTATTTCTTGGTGTTGGGGTATTCAAAGAGTCGTAAAGTAAAGTTGTGGGTGAAAAAGATGAGTACTTCAAGTTGTAAAATTGGTTTAGGAGGGACATTACGTAAAGAACTTGTTCTGAAAAGATATAAAAAAGCCTTTTGAAAAGTATTGCTTGATTTTGGGGTATGCAAAAAAGTCGTGAAGTAAAGTTCTGGTGAAAAAGATAAGTACTCCAACTTGTAAAATTGGTTTAAGACGGACATTACGTAAAGAACTTGTTCTGAAAAGATATAATAATTTTGAATGTAGTGCTAGGTGTTGGGGTATGCAATAAGCCGTAAAGTAAAGTTGTGGATGAAAAGGGTGAGTACTTCAAGTTGTAAAATTGGCTTAAGAAGGACATTACGTAAAGAACTTGTTCTGAAAAGATATAATAAAGCCTTTTGAAAGTATTGCTTGGTGTTGGGGATATTAAAAAGCCGTAAAGTAAAGTTGTGGGTGAAAAGGATGAGTACTTCAACTTGTAATATTGGTTTCGGAGGGACATTACGTAAAGAACTTGTTCTAAAAAGATAAAATAAAGCCTTTTGAAAAGTATTGCTTGATGTTGGGGTGTGCAAAAAGTCGTAAAGTAAAGTTGTGAGTGAAAAAGATGAGTAAATAAACTTGTAAAATTGGTTTAGGAAGGACATTACGTAAAGAACTTGTTCTGAAAATATATAAAACAAGCCTTTCGAAAAGTATTGCTTGATGTTGGGGTAAGTAAAAAGTCGTAAAGTAAAGTTGTGGTGAAAAGGATGAGTACTTCAACTTGTAAAATTGGTTTAGGAGGGACATTACGTAAAGAACTTGTTCTGAAAAGATATAATAAAGCCTTTTGAAAAGTATTGCTTGGTGTTTGGGTGTGCAAAAAGCTGTAAAGTAAAGTTGTAGGTGAAAAGGATGAGTACTTCAACTTGTAAAATTGGTTTAGGAAGGACATTACGTAAAGAACTTGTTCTAAAAAGATATAAAAAAGGGTATGCAATAAGCCGTTGGGGTATGCAATAAGCCGTAAAGTAAAGTTGTGGATGAAAAGGATGAGTACTTCAAGTTGTAAAATTGGTTTAAGAAGGACATTACGTACAGAACTTGTTCTGAAAAGATATAATAAAGCCTTTTGAAAAGTATTGCTTGGTGTTGGGGTATTAAAAAAGCCGTAAAGTAAAGTTGTGGTGAAAAGGATGAGTACTTCAACTTGTAAAATTGGTTTAGGAGGGACATTACGTAAAGAACTTGTTCTGAAAAGATAAAATAAAGCCTTTTGAAAAGTATTGCTTGGTGTCGGGGTGTGCAAAAAGCTGTAAAGTAAAGTTGTGGGTGAAAAAGATGAGTAAATCAATGTAAAATCTGGTTTAGGAAGGACATTACGTAAAGAACTTGTTCTGAAAAGATATAAAACAAGCCATTTGAAAAGTATTGCTTGATGTTGGGGTAAGTAAAAAGTCGTAAAGTAAAGTTGTGTTGAAAAGGATGAGTACTTCAACTTGTAAAATTGGTTTAGGAGGGACATTACGTAAAGAACTTGTTCTGAAAGGATATAATAAAGCCTTTTGAAAAGTATTGCTTGGTGTTGGGGTGTGCAAAAAGCTGTAAAGTAAGTTGTGGGTGAAAAGGATGAGTACTTCAACTTGTAAAATTGGTTTAGGAGGGATATTAAGAAAAGAACTTTTTCTGAAAATAATTAAAAAGCCTTTTGAAAGTATTTCCTGGTGTTGGGGTATTCAAAAAGCCATAAAGTAAAGTTGTGGGTGAAAAAGATGAGTACTTCAACTTGTAAAATTGGTTTAGGAAGGACATTACGTAAAGAACTTGTTCTAAAAAGATATAAAAAAGCCTTTTGAAAAGTATTGCTTGATTTTGGGGTATGCAAAAAAGTCGTGAAGTAAAGTTGTGGTGAAAAAGATAAGTACTCCAACTTGTAAAATTGGTTTAGGAGGGACATTACGTAAAGAACTTGTTCTGAAAAAAATATAAAAAAGCCTTTTGAATGTATTGCTTGGTGTTGGGGTTTTCAAAAAGTCGTAAAGTAAAGTTTGTGGGTGAAAAAGATGAGTATTTCAAGTTGTAAAATTGGTTTAGGAGGGACATTACGTAAAGAACTTGTTCTGAAAAGATATAATAAAGCCTTTTTAATGTAGTGCTAGGTGTTGGGGTTTGCAATAAGCCGTAAAGTAAAGTTGTGGATGAAAAGGATGAGTACTTCAAGTTGTAAAATTGGTTTAAGAAGGACATTACGTAAAGAGCTTGTTCTGAAAAGATATAATAAAGCCTTTTGAATGTAGTGCTAGGTGTTGGGGTATGCAATAAGCCGTAAAGTAAAGTTGTGGATGAAAAGGATGAGTACTTCAAGTTGTAAAATTGGTTTAAGAAGGACACTACGTAAAGAACTTGTTCTGAAAAGATATAATAAAGCCTTTTGAAAAGTATTGCTTAGTGTTGGGGATATTAAAAAAGCCGTAAAGTAAAGTTGTGGGTGAAAAGGATGAGTACTTCAACTTGTAATATTGGTTTCGGAGGGACATTACGTAAAGAACTTGTTCTAAAAAGATAAAATAAAGCCTTTTGAAAAGTATTGCTTGATGTTGGGGTGTGCAAAAAGTCGTAAAGTAAAGTTGTGGGTGAAAAAGATGAGTAAATCAACTTGTAAAATTGGTTTAGGAAGGACATTACGTAAAGAACTTGTTCTGAAAAGATATAAAACAAGCTTTTCGAAAAGTATTGCTTGATGTTGGGGTAAGTAAAAAGTCGTAAAGTAAAATTGTGGTGAAAAGGATGAGTACTTCAACTTGTAAAATTGGTTTAGGAGGGACATTACGTAAAGAACCTGTTTTGAAAAGATATAATAAAGCCTTTTAAAAAGTATTGCTTGGTGTTGGGGTGTGCAAAAAGCTGTAAAGTAAAGTTGTGGGTGAAAATGATGAGTACTTCAACTTGTAAAATTGGTTTAGGAGGGACATTACGTAAAGAACTTGTTCTGAAAAGATAAAATAAAGCCTTTTGAAAAGTATTGCTTGGTGTCGGGGTGTGCAAAAAGCTGTAAAGTAAAGTTGTGGGTGAAAAAGATGAGTAAATCAATGTAAAATCTGGTTTAGGAAGGACATTACGTAAAGAACTTGTTCTGAAAAGATATAAAACAAGCCATTTGAAAAGTATTGCTTGATGTTGGGGTAAGTAAAAAGTCGTAAAGTAAAGTTGTGTTGAAAAGGATGAGTACTTCAACTTGTAAAATTGGTTTAGGAGGGACATTACGTAAAGAACTTGTTCTGAAAGGATATAATAAAGCCTTTTGAAAAGTATTGCTTGGTGTTGGGGTGTGCAAAAAGCTGTAAAGTAAGTTGTGGGTGAAAAGGATGAGTACTTCAACTTGTAAAATTGGTTTAGGAGGGATATTAAGAAAAGAACTTTTTCTGAAAATAATTAAAAAGCCTTTTGAAAGTATTTCCTGGTGTTGGGGTATTCAAAAAGCCATAAAGTAAAGTTGTGGGTGAAAAAGATGAGTACTTCAACTTGTAAAATTGGTTTAGGAAGGACATTACGTAAAGAACTTGTTCTAAAAAGATATAAAAAAGCCTTTTGAAAAGTATTGCTTGATTTTGGGGTATGCAAAAAAGTCGTGAAGTAAAGTTGTGGTGAAAAAGATAAGTACTCCAACTTGTAAAATTGGTTTAGGAGGGACATTACGTAAAGAACTTGTTCTGAAAAAAATATAAAAAAGCCTTTTGAATGTATTGCTTGGTGTTGGGGTTTTCAAAAAGTCGTAAAGTAAAGTTGTGGGTGAAAAAGATGAGTATTTCAAGTTGTAAAATTGGTTTAGGAGGGACATTACGTAAAGAACTTGTTCTGAAAAGATATAATAAAGCCTTTTTAATGTAGTGCTAGGTGTTGGGGTTTGCAATAAGCCGTAAAGTAAAGTTGTGGATGAAAAGGATGAGTACTTCAAGTTGTAAAATTGGTTTAAGAAGGACATTACGTAAAGAGCTTGTTCTGAAAAGATATAATAAAGCCTTTTGAATGTAGTGCTAGGTGTTGGGGTATGCAATAAGCCGTAAAGTAAAGTTGTGGATGAAAAGGATGAGTACTTCAAGTTGTAAAATTGGTTTAAGAAGGACACTACGTAAAGAACTTGTTCTGAAAAGATATAATAAAGCCTTTTGAAAAGTATTGCTTAGTGTTGGGGATATTAAAAAAGCCGTAAAGTAAAGTTGTGGGTGAAAAGGATGAGTACTTCAACTTGTAATATTGGTTTCGGAGGGACATTACGTAAAGAACTTGTTCTAAAAAGATAAAATAAAGCCTTTTGAAAAGTATTGCTTGATGTTGGGGTGTGCAAAAAGTCGTAAAGTAAAGTTGTGGGTGAAAAAGATGAGTAAATCAACTTGTAAAATTGGTTTAGGAAGGACATTACGTAAAGAACTTGTTCTGAAAAGATATAAAACAAGCTTTTCGAAAAGTATTGCTTGATGTTGGGGTAAGTAAAAAGTCGTAAAGTAAAATTGTGGTGAAAAGGATGAGTACTTCAACTTGTAAAATTGGTTTAGGAGGGACATTACGTAAAGAACCTGTTTTGAAAAGATATAATAAAGCCTTTTAAAAAGTATTGCTTGGTGTTGGGGTGTGCAAAAAGCTGTAAAGTAAAGTTGTGGGTGAAAATGATGAGTACTTCAACTTGTAAAATTGGTTTAGGAGGGATATTAAGAAAAGAACTTTTTCTGAAAAGATATAAAAAGCCTTTTGAAAGTATTTCTTGGTGTTGGGGTATTCAAAAAGCCATAAAGTAAAGTTGTGGGTGAAAAGGATGAGTACTTCAACTTGTAAAATTGGTTTAGGAGGGACATTACGTAAAGAACTTGTTCTGAAAAGATAAAATTAAGCCTTTTGAAAAGTATTGCTTGGTGTTGGGGATATTAAAAAGCCGTAAAGTAAAGTTGTGGGTGAAAAGGATGAGTACTTCAACTTGTAATATTGGTTTCGGAAGGACATTATGTAAAGAACTTGTTCTAAAAAGATAAAATAAAGCCTTTTGAAAAGTATTGCTTGATGTTGGGATGTGCAAAAAGTCGTAAAGTAAAGTTGTGGGTGAAAAAGATGAGTAAATCAACTTGTAAAATTGGTTTAGGAAGGACATTACGTAAAGAACTTGTTCTGAAAAGATATAAGACAAGCCTTTCGAAAAGTATTGCTTGATGTTGGGGTAAGTAAAAAGTCGTAAAGTAAATTTGTGGTGAAAAGGATGAGTACTTCAACTTGTAAAATTGGTTTAGGAGGGACATTACGTAAAGAACTTGTTCTGAAAAGATATAATAAAGCCTTTTAAAAAGTATTGGTTGGTGTTGGGGTGTGCAAAAAGCAAGAAAATAACTTTTTCTGAAAAGATATAAAAAGCCTTTTGAAAGTATTTCTTGGTGTTGGGGTATTCAAAAAGCCATAAAGTAAAGTTGTGGGTGAAAAGGATGAGTACTTCAACTTGTAAAATTGGTTTAGGAAGGACATTACGTAAAGAACTTGTTCTAAAAAGATATAAAAAAGCCTTTTGAAAAGTATTGCTTGATGTTGGGGTATGCAAAAAAGTCGTAAAGTAAAGTTGTGGTGAAAAAGATAAGTACTTCAACTTGTAAAATTGGTGTTGGAGGGACATTACGTAAAGAACTTGTTCTGAAAAAATATAAAAAAGCCTTTTGAATGTATTGCTTGGTGTTGGGGTATTCAAAAAGTCGTAAAGTAAAGTTGTGGGCGAAAAAGATGAGTACTTCAACTTGTAAAATTGGTTTAGGAGGGACATTACGTAAAGAACTTGTTCTGAAAAGATATAATCAAGCATTTTGAATGTATTGCTTGGTGTTGGGGTATGCAATAAGCCGTAAAATAAAGTTGTGGGTGAAAAAGATGAGTAAATCAATGTAAAATTGGTTTAGGAAGGACATTACGTAAAGAACTTGTTCTGAAAAGATATAAAACAAGCCTTTCGAAAAGTATTGCTTGATGTTGGGGTAAGTAAAAAGTCGTAAAGTAAAGTTGTGGTGAAAAGGATGAGTACTTCAACTTGTAAAATTGGTTTAGGAGGGAAATTACGTAAAGAACTTGTTCTGAAAAGGTATAATAAAGCCTTTTGAAAAGTATTGCTTGGTGTTGGGGTGTGCAAAAAGCTGTAAAGTAAGTTGTGGGTGAAAAGGATAAGTTCTTCAACTTGTAAAATTGGTTTAGGAGGGATATTAAGAAAAGAACTTTTTCTGAAAAGAATTAAAAAGCCTTTTGAAAGTATTTCTTGGTGTTGGGGTATTCAAAAAGCCATAAAGTAAAGTTGTGGGTGAAAAAGATGAGTACTTCAACTTGTAAAATTGGTTTAGGAAGGACATTACGTAAAGAACTTGTTCTAAAAAGATATAAAAAAGCCTTTTGGAAAGTATTGCTTGATGTTGGGGTATGCAAAAAAGTCGTGAAGTAAAGTTGTGGTGAAAAAGATAAGTACTCCAACTTGTAAAATTGGTTTAGGAGGGACATTACGTAAAGAACTTGTTCGAAAAAATATAAAAAAGCCTTTTGAATGTATTGCTTGGTTTTGGGGTATGCAATAAGCCGTAAAGTAAAGTTGTGGATGAAAAGGATGAGTACTTCAAGTTCTAAAATTGGTTTAAGAAGGACATTACGTAAAGAACTTGTTCTGAAAAGATATAGTAAAGCCTTTTGAAAAGTATAGCTTGGTGTCGGGGTATTAAAAAAGTCGTAAAGTAAAGTTGTCGTGAAAAGGATGAGTACTTCAACTTGTAAAATTGGTTTAGGAGGGACATTACGTAAAGAACTTGTTCTGAAAAGATAAAATAAAGCCTTTTGAAAAGTATTGCTTGGTGTCGGGGTGTGCAAAAAGCTGTAAAGTAAAGTTGCGGGTGAAAAAGATGAGTACATCAACTTGTAAAATTGGATTAGGAAGGAAATTAAGAAAAAAACTTGTTCTGAAAAGATATAAAAAAGCCTTTTGAAAAGTATAGCTTGGTGTCGGGGTATTAAAAAAGTCGTAAAGTAAAGTTGTCGTGAAAAGGATGAGTACTTCAACTTGTAAAATTGGTTTAGGAGGGACATTACGTAAAGAACTTGTTCTGAAAAGATAAAATAAAGCCTTTTGAAAAGTATTGCTTGGTGTCGGGGTGTGCAAAAAGCTGTAAAGTAAAGTTTTTGGTGAAAAGGATGAGTACTTCAACTTGTAAAATTGGTTTAGGAGGGATATTAAGAAAAGATTTTCTTCTGAAAAGATATAAAAGCCTTTTGAAAGTATTTCTTGGTGTTGAGGTATTCAAAAAGCCATAAAGTAAAGTTGTGGGTGAAAAAGATGAGTACTTCAACTTGTAAAATTGGTTTAGGAAGGACATTACGTAAAGAACATGTTCTAAAAAGATATAAAAAAGCCTTTTGAAAAGTATTGCTTGATTTTGGGGTATGCAAAAAAGTCGTAGAGTAAAGTTGTAGTGAAAAAGATAAGTACTTCAACTTGCAAAATTGGTTCAGGAGGGACATTACGTAAAGAACTTGTTCTGAAAAAATATAAAAAAGCCTTTTGAATGTATTGCTTGGTGTTGGGGTATTCAAAGAATCTGCCCATAACCGGAATGAGGAGGCCTCCTCAGGTCAAGGGCAACAATAGCAACAAAAGACCAGAATACCAACTCGACCTCCTAAAACTCAGCAAAGCAACCCTTTTGACCTCCCAAGAGTCATGCTTGTTAACGCCCAGTCACTCTGCAACAAAATCACAGAACTTAGCGTTCGACTGAAATGTGAGAGGGTTGAGGTATGCTGTGTCACAGAAACTTGGTCCGCTACCCCATCGACTGCTAGTATTCCAGGCTATGACCTTTACACAAAAAATCGCAAGGATAAAGATGGCAACGTTATAACACATGGCGGTGGAGTGGGTGTTTACATAAATGCAGATATCGAACACGAAGTTTTGACATTCGCTGAACACACAGATACCTATGAGCTGCTCTGGGTGAAAATCAAACCCAAAGTACTGCCAAGAGCGTTTTCGTCAATAACTTTCGGAGTCCTCTATTTTCCACCGCGAGCCGCTTACCGCAAAACCCTAATCAACCACCTCCAAAAGTCTATCGACGATATTCGATGCATGTATCCTAATAGCGGTATAGTATTGCTTGGCGACTTTAATGATCTGGACAGGCGCTGGATCAGTCAATCTCTTGATCTGAAGCAGGTAGTAAAAATTCTTACTACGGAAAAATTAACTATCGACCTCATCTTCACAGATGTGGGAGAATTCTACCACGATCCCGAATCGAGCCCCAGCCTCGGAAGGAGCGCACATTTCTCTGTACTGTGGAAGCCCAAAGGAACCAAGCCAACGGCTACCAAGGAAACATTCGTCTGCCGACCTCTGACTACACCAGGAAAAGAAGAATTCTCTAAATGGTGCGTAAATAAAAACTGGTCCCAACTGTACAGATTATCTGACGTTAACCAGATGGTTGGACTCTTAAATTCCGAGATAACCAGCGCTTACCACTCATGCTTCCCAGAGAAACGTGTCAAACGCTCTTCTACGGACAAACCATGGGTCACACAAGAGATCAAGAAACTCATCAGGAAGCGTAATAAAATGCACGCCTCAGGCAACAGAGAGCGCTGGAAAAAAATGAGGAACACCGTGGTGTACGAATGTAGGAAAGCTGAGAAAGCATATGGGGGAAAGCTCTCTAAAACAGTAAACTCCGACTCCCGCTCATTCCACAAGACAGTTAGAGATTTAATAAGCCCCAGCGCCCGACGACCTTTCACATACAAAAAGATAAAGGTGAACAGGTCACTGCAAATGATCTCAATGAGTGGTTTGCCAAAATCTGCAGATCCAACCCTCCAGCCGAAACGAGTGCATTCAGCGCCAAGATATCTGAGATTCCAGTCGTGCTGCCTATTGAAGTGTGCAGGGTCCTAGAAAAGATTCATGCGCGGAAAGCCACTCACCCAGCGGATCCACCGCCAATTTTGTTCAAAGAAAACGCTCCTTACCTATCAGAGCCTATAGCTGCCATCATCAACCAGTCACTGATAACAGGGACGTTTCCTGAGCCGCTCAAGGAGGCAGTCGTAATCCCTGTTCCCAAAGTCACAAACCCCAAAGAACTTGGAGACCTCCGACCGATCTCACTCACGCCGCTACTCTCGAAAGTATTCGAAACTTTCATAAACAGATGGCTTCTGGAGGAACTCAGCGAAGTAATAGACTCCCGGCAGTATGGCTTCCAAAGAGGGTGCAGTACAAGTCACTACCTTATCCAGATCGTCGAGACTATCCTAAGTCACCTAGAAGTTGACGAGGCATTTGTCGACCTCCTTCAAGGGGACGTCAGGAAAGCGTTCGATACGTCTAGCCACGAGGAGATTCTACAGTCCATGACCAATTTTCACGAATTCCTGAGAAAGATAGTAGAAAGCTTCCTTTCAAAACGGAAGCAAAAAACAAGGTACAAAGGCGAACTGTCAGACTCTACAGACCTTACATGTGGAATTCCTCAAGGAACAAAAATAGGTCCGACCCTTTTCCTGTTGCTTTGCAACACGATAGCTAAATGGCACAGAGACAGAGCGAAGTTCGCAGACGACCTAACAATGATGCTGCTACAAAGACTGTGTGAAATCCTTAACCTAGAAGAAATGGTCGTGAAGCTCGAACGGGACTACCTAGAAAGAAAACTCAGCATCAACAGGACCAAGTCGGCAATAATGAGAATTTCCTTCTTAAAGCACAGCGTACCGGCCTTGCCTGACGTCGGCATACCGGCAGTTCACAAAATGAAGATCCTGGGTGCTATCTTCAATGATAAACTGACTTGGGAGGACCACTTAAATCACTTGCTGTCCCAGGCTATGCCTCTGCTTAGGTCACTGACAAAGCTACGTCGCTTTCAACTCAGCAAAAATGCCCTGGTCACCTACTATAGGAGCCACATGCGACCGAACCTAGAATATGCCTGCCCTGTCTGGCATCCTGGTCTCACAAAAGAGCAGAGCAATAAGCTCGAAACAATTCAAAAGAGAGCCTTGCGCATCATTCTAGGAGACAGCCAATTGCCCTATGAGGAATGTCTGGCGAAGCTAGAACTCACAACACTTGAACAAAGAAGACACGAGCTCCTCATGAGCTTTGGCCAGTCCATCTTGACTTCCCCCAAACACCGCGACCTTCTCCCACCTGATATCAGACAAGATAACCGACCAAAGACCCGCCACACAAACCAACTACAACCAAGCAATCCAAGTGCCACGAAACGCTACAAAAATTCATTCCGACAATACTTCACTGAAAATTACAACAAATAGTTTTCATAACTTTTTTGTAAATGCGACTATTTATCCGTTTTGTGATATTTCGTATTAAATTATCTATCTATCTAAAGTAAAGTTGTGGGTGAAAAAGATGAGTACTTCAAGTTGTAAAATTGGTTTAGGAGGGACATTACGTAAAGAACTTGTTCTGAAAAGATATAATAAAGCCTTTTGAATGTAGTGCTAGGTGTTGGGGTATGCAATAAGCCGTAAAGTAAAGTTGTGGATGAAAAGGATGAGTACTTCAATTTGTAAAATTGGTTTAAGAAGGACATTACGTAAAGAACTTGTTCTGAAAAGATATAATAAAGCCTTTTGAATGTAGTGCTAGGTGTTGGGTTATGCAATAAGCCGTAAAGAAAAGTTGTGGATGAAAAGGATGAGTAATTCAAGTTGTATAATTGGTTTAAGAAGGACATTACGTAAAGAACTTGTTCTGAAAAGATATAATAAAGCCTTTTGAAAAGTATTGCTTGGTGTTCGGGATATTAAAAAAGCCGTAAAGTAAAGTTGTGGGTGAAAAGGATGAGTACTTCAACTTGTAATATTGGTTTCGCAGGGACATTACGTAAAGAACTTGTTCCAAAAAGATAAAATAAAGCCCTTTGAAAAGTATTGCTTGATGTTGGGGTGTGCAAAAAGTCGTAAAGTAAAGTTGTGGGTGAAAAAGATGAGTAAATCAACTTGTAAAATTGGTTTAGGAAGGACATTACGTAAAGAACTTGTTCTGAAAAGATATAAAACAAGCCTTTTGAAAAGTATTTTTTGATGTTGGGGTAAGTAAAAAGTCGTAAAGTAAAGTTGTGGTGAAAAGGATGAGTACTTCAACTTGTAAAATTGGTTTAGGAGGGACATTACATAAAGAACTTGTTCTGAAAAGATATAATAAAGCCTTTTAAAAAGTATTGCTTGGTTTTGGGGTGTGCAAAAAGCTGTAAAGTAAAGTTGTGGGTGAAAATGATGAGTAATTCAACTTGTAAAATTGGTTTAGGAGGGATATTAAGAAAAAAACTTTTTCTGAAAAGATATAAAAAGCCTTTTGAAAGTATTTCTTGGTGGTGGGGTATTCAAAAAGCCATAAAGTAAAGTTGTGGGTGAAAAGGATGAGTACTTCAACTTGTAAAATTGGTTTAGTAAGGACATTACGTAAAGAACTTGTTCTAGAAAGATAGAAAAAAGCCTTTTGAAAAGTATTGTTTGATGTTGGGGTATGCAAAAAAGTCGTAAAGTAAAGTTGTGGTGAAAAAATAGGTACTTCAACTTGTAAAATTGGTTTAGGAGGGACATTAAGTAAAGAACTTGTTCTGAAAAATATAAAAAAGCCGTTTGAATGTATTGCTTGGTGTTGGGGTATTCAAAAAGTCGTAAAGTAAAGTTGTGGGTGAAAAAGATGAGTACTTCAAGTTGTAAAATTGGTTTAGGAGGGACATTACGTAAAGAACTTCTTCTGAAAAGATATAATAAAGCCTTTTCAATGTATTGCTTAGTGCTGGGGTATACAAAAAGCCGTAAAGTAAAGTTGTGGGTGAAAAGGATGAGTACTTCAACTTGTAAAATTGGTTTAGGAAGGACATTACGTAAAGAACTTGTTCTGAAAAGATATAATAAAGCCTTTTGAAAAGTATTGCTTGGTGTTGGGATATTAAAATAGCCGTAAAGTAAAGTTGTGGTGAAAAGGATGCGTATTTCAACTTGTAAAATTGGTTTAGGAGAGACATTACGTAAAGAACTTGTTCTGAAAAGATATAATAAAGCCTTTTGAAAAGTATTGCTTGGTGTCGGGGTGTGCAAAAAGCTGTAAAGTAAGGTTGTGGGTGAAAAAGATGAGTAAATCAACTTGTAAAATTGGTTTAGGAAGGACATTACGTAAAGAACTTGTTCTGAAAAGATATAAAACAAGCCTTTTGAAAAGTATTGCTTGATGTTGGGGTAAGTAAAAAGTTGTAAAGTAAAGTTGTGGTGAAAAGGATGAGTACTTAAACTTGTAAAATTGGTTTAGGAGGGACATTACGTAAAGAACTTGTTCTGAAAAGATATAATAAGGCCTTTTAAAAAGTATTGCTTGGTGTTGGGGTGTGCAAAAAGCTTTAAAGTAAAGTTGTGGGTGAAAAAGATGAGTACTTCAACTTGTAAAATTGGTTTAGGAGGGATATTAAGAAAAGAACTTTTTCTGAAAAGATATAAAAAGCCTTTTGAAAGTATTTCTTGATGTTGGGGTATTCAAAAAGCCATAAAGTATAGTTGTGGGTGAAAAAGATGAGTACTTCAACTTGTAAAATTGGTTTAGGAAGGACATTACGTAAAGAACTTGTTCTAAAAAGATATAAAAAAGCCTTTTGAAAAGTATTGCTTGATGTTGGGGTATGCAAAAAAGTCGTGAAGTAAAGTTGTGGTGAAAAAGATAAGTACTTCAACTTGTAAAATTGGTTTAGGAGGGACATTACGTAAAGAACTTGTTCTGAAAAAATATAAAAAAGCCTTTTGAATGTGTTGCTTGGTGTTGGGGTTTTCAAAAAGTCGTAAAGTAAAGTTGTGGGTGAAAAAGATGAGTACTTCAACTTGTAAAATTGGTTTAGGAAGGACATTACGTAAAGAACTTGTTCTGAAAAGATGTAAAAAGCCTTTTGAAAGTATTTCTTGGTGGTGGGGTATTCAAAAAGCCATAAAGTAAAGTTGTGGGTGAAAAGGATGAGTACTTCAACTTGTAAAATTGGTTTAGTAAGGACATTACGTAAAGAACTTGTTCTAAAAAGATATAAAAAAGCCTTTTGAAAAGTATTGTTTGATGTTGGGCTATGCAAAAAAGTCGTAAAGTAAAGTTGTGGTGAAAAAATAGGTACTTCAACTTGTAAAATTGGTTTAGGAGGGACATTAAGTAAAGAACTTGTTCTGAAAAATATAAAAAAGCCCTTTGAATGTATTGCTTGGTGTTGGGGTATTCAAAAAGTCGTAAAGTAAAGTTGTGGGTGAAAAAGATGAGTACTTCAAGTTGTAAAATTGGTTTAGGAGGGACATTACGTAAAGAACTTCTTCTGAAAAGACATAATAAAGCCTTTTGGATGTATTGCTTAGTGCTGGGGTATACAAAAAGCCGTAAAGTAAAGTTGTGGATGAAAAGGATGAGTACTTCAAATTGTAAAATTGGTTTAAGAAGGACATTACGTAAAGAACTTGTTCTCAAAAGATATAATAAAGCCTTTTGAAAAGTATTGCTTGGTGTTGGGATATTAAAAAAGCCGTAAAGTAAAGTTGTGGTGAAAAGGATGCGTATTTCAACTTGTAAAATTGGTTTAGGAGGGACATTACGTAAAGAACTTGTTCTGAAAAGATAAAATAAAGCCTTTTGAAAAGTATTGCTTGGTGTCGGGGTGTGCAAAAAGCTGTAAAGTAAAGTTGTGGGTGAAAAAGATGAGTAAATCAACTTGTAAAATTGGTTTAGGAAGGACATTACATAAAGAACTTGTTCTGAAAAGATATAAAACAAGCCTTTTGAAAAGTATTGCTTGATGTTGGGGTAAGTAAAAAGTTGTAAAGTAAAGTTGTGGTGAAAAGGATGAGTACTTAAACTTGTAAAATTGGTTTAGGAGGGACATTACGTAAAGAACTTGTTCTGAAAAGATATAATAAGGCCTTTTGAAAAGTATTGCTTGGTGTCGGGGTGTGCAAAAAGCTGTAAAGTAAAGTTGTGGTGAAAAGGATGAGTACTTAAACTTGTAAAATTGGTTTAGGAGGGACATTACGTAAAGAACTTGTTCTGAAAAGATATAAAAAGCCTTTTGAAAGTATTTCTTGATGTTGGGGTATTCAAAAAGCCATAAAGTATAGCTGTGGGTGAAAAAGATGAGTACTTCAACTTGTAAAATTGGTTTAGGAAGGACATTACGTAAAGAACTTGTTCTGAAAAGATATAAAACAAGCCTTTTGAAAAGTATTGCTTGATGTTGGGGTATGCAAAAAAGTCGTGAAGTAAAGTTGTGGTGAAAAAGATAAGTACTTCAACTTGTAAAATTGGTTTAGGAGGGACATTACGTAAAGAACTTGTTCTGAAAAAATATAAAAAAGCCTTTTGAATAGTATTGCTTGGTGTTGGGGTGTTCAAAAAGTCGTAAAGTAAAGTTGTGGGTGAAAAAGATGAGTACTTCAAGTTGTAAAATTGGTTTAGGAGGGACATTACGTAAAGAACTTGTTCTGAAAAGATATAATAAAGCCTTTTGAATGTATTGCTTGGTGTTGGGGTATGCAATAAGCCGTAAAGTGAAGTTGTGGATGAAAAGGATGAGTACTTCAAGTCCTAAAATTGGTTTAAGAAGGACATTACGTAAAGAACTTGTCCTGAAAAGATATAATAAAGCCTTTTGAAAAGTATTGCTTGATGTTGGGGTATTCAAAAAAGTCGTGAAGTAAAGTTGTGGTGAAAAGGATGAGTACTTCAACTTGTAAATTTAGTTTAGGAGGGACATCCGGGTTGCAGCGGTAGCTAGCAACCTAGTAAGAGACGATCACCTCCAATGTTAAGAAATATAAAAACCCGTAGCTCCTAAAAAAAGAGTCAGATCAAAACAAAAAGTACACCATTAGAACCGCCTTGTCCAAATCCTCCATAAAGGAAACTTACCGCCCTTTGGCTTGAATAACAAAGAAAATATATTGGCTTGAAAATCAAGAAAATAGACTTTTACCACGTTATTCTCCCCAAACGGGATATTTTTTTCTTTTTTTTTTTCTTTTTTGTATCCAGAGATAGCTTGGCACTGGAACATCGTAGAGGGTTGTTCAATAGCTCATTTTAAAGGAAATTAATTGGGTTAAAAACCTTTTGTAACTAAAATAAATTATTTCTAAAAGAGAATAAATTTTTCCACCAAAAACTGCATTTTTGATGCAGTGACGTCATAATTACTATATAATTTACAGTAAGGAACGAAGTCTATCTCATAGTACAACAGAGAAAAGAAAAAGAGGTATAGTGTATATGACGTCATTATAATGTTAAAATAACTCTTGGCTATATTTTACATAAAGGATCGATCACGTCCCATGGTAAAAAATAAAATAGCCCATAATTCGTAAAAATAGAGTCAGATCGAAATTATAATAAAGAACGACCTCTTTCCTATAATAATTACAATAAAGAAGGACACCTAGCCCATGTTAACTGAAACATAAATATGGATTATGTAATTTTACATTAAAAGACGATCATTGAAATAACAAACAATTGCATACATTGGAATTAGTTAGCTACTTGATTGTTTGAGGTTCGTCTCTTACTATTTAAAAGAAGAAAAAGCCGTAGGATTTTTCCTGTTTGTAATCAGTTTATTATCCGGGTTGCAGCGGTAGCTAGCAACTTACATAAAGGACCGATATAGTTCATCATAAATGGTATTTCTCAATTAGGTTTTTTTATATAATCCTGGTTGCAGCATAAAAATAAGGAATCTGCACTCCAGATTCGCGATAATGGACCTTTAAGAATTAAAGAGTATTATCCCCATAAGTAGTGGGGCCATAAGATTATAATAAAGAACGACACCTAGCCCATGTTAACTGAAACATCAACAGGGATTATATAATTTCCATCAGTGTCATGGCTGTAGAGATGGCTGAAACCTAGTAAAGAACAAACCATCCCGGTTGCAGTGGTAGCTAGCAATATACTAAAGAATGAACTCTTGCCTATACTAGATTAGATACTCAACTTAATTATATTTAATGATATAGTAATGTATTACATAAAGGACCAATATATTTCATCATAAATGGTATTTGTCAATTAGGTTTTTCTCTTATATAATTATCCATTATTATGTATCCATTATTGTGTTTTGAGGGTTTTCAGAAAAATTATAATAAAGATCGAACTCTTCCTTATACTAACTTGCATACGCAACTTCACTATAGTTAAGATTACAGTATTTATATTATACATCTTTATAAATTAAAAAAGGTTCAAATGTTCGAAGATTATAGAGTTAAAAATTTTCCACCACCGGGAATCGAACCCGAACCTGTTAAGTGGAAGTTAACTATCCTAGCCACTAGACCATATGGAACAATAATGAAGCATGATTTAAGAGCCATATGCATATTATTATTTCACCATACCAATTATAATAAGGCCAAAACAAAATCATCGACTTGCAACCTTACTTTTGACACATTAGTTAAATCTTCATCAAGCTTAAAAAATGTTTTGCTAGTTTTACATGAAAGAACGAACCTTAGCCCATAGTAGCAGAAATAAGTTACATTTAAAACGGATGAGCTTTTCATTTTTTTACCTAAGAAAATAGCTGGCACTTTATTTTTCTTCATACCGAATAAACCATTAAGTGTTTTTGTTTCATTGTAATTGAAGTGTTCTCATGTGAAGTTTTCATCATATACTTTTCAGTTTGATAAATTTACTCCTTTTATAGGCAGTTTATATTAGGTATTTATGAGTTTATAATTTGGAATGAATCCCCAAACGAAAAAAAATGAATAATATCCAAAAGAGCAGCCAAATGCAATAAAAAAGCAGCAGTTCAGCCCTAGCCTAATGACATATATTCTATAAAGGAGCCAAAAAAAATTTTAAAATGTATTTTTTTTAAGTTGTTATTAAAAACCAGTTTTTAATACAAGAAGGCTTTTTAGGCATCCAAAAGAGCAAAAAAAAACAAAAAACAATCAATATCAAAGTCACACATTTCAATTGTTTTAAAGGGGACAAAATAGATATAGGCAAAGATCATTATGAAAAAATTAAGCTTCTAAGTTTAAAGTTATATTCAAAGTTTTTACCCAGATAACTGACGAATTTTGTGATACGATATTTGAAGTTTTGTATGCGGTAATGCTCGATGAAAAAAACTACTAATTTTGATAATTAGTTATGTTAAGAATACATAGCTAATTTGCTGAAACGCCAAAGCCATTTCGTTTCTACCAGATTTCTAATTCTCTTGATGAATAACGAAGAAGACCAGTTTCCAGCCAGTGACTTGGGAATTTTTGAACTCATGAATAGGCTCGAATCTGTTGTAAATTTAAGCTGTGATTTGAGAAAGACTGATGAAAACATTAATGTTTTCGGTCAACAGAGATCGCGCCGGCGGCGCGCCGCCGACATCATACCGGCGGCGTGGCGTGGCACGCTGTTTTTGGCCCTGCCGCCGCCGGTCTTCCCTCATCGGCGCGGCGCCGGGGTCTAGTTCTAGAATCTCCAACCTTAATTCTCAGGATCAAGAGCAGGGCTCTGAAGCCACATTCAATCTTTTACTTGAAGATAGGCTTGGACAGAGTGAAATTTTGCTGTTGCTGAAGTAGTAGGTAGATCTTTGGAATGAACGAAGGTTTCAGACGTTGCTACTTTCTGCTGAAAGACTCGGTGCCGGTAACTGTCAAGATTTCTAATTGATTTTCCATCTTACAATGTAGAAACTGCAGCCTCTCCCGCTGCTTTAATCTCTTCTTTGGAAGCATCATTTCGAGAAAATGTTGAAGGATTTTTTCTAAACTGTTCGTTGTCTCTCGTTAAAGCGCAATCATTTTGCCAAGTCCACGTAGACGGGAAGTTATGTCACAGCCAAGAATTGCGTAAGCAAAACGAAGCAGTTTGCAGGTTCTAGTCCTAATCTTCTCAACAATGGTCTTTATGTCCCAAGTTGCACCTGAAGTGGTTGTCTTAGGCTGTGCAGGTAGACCTTGTGGTTCTCAGGAAAACAATGATAAAGTAACAATACCAACAAGTTGGTATCGTCAGCGATAACTAAAATGTCCCAAGTCTTCGAACACTCATTCGCTGTAAGCACAATAAGCAAGTCAGCATCAGCTTTAGCTTGGATGGTTCTTAGACCTTTGCCTCGTAAATAATCCGAAAGTACATTGATGAAACTGGCGTTATTCTTTTTGCACTCTTTTGGTGGCCAGTCTCATTTCTGGGCTTAACATTACTTCCCGTCCAGTCACACGGTTTGGATAGCCGAAACATAGTTCCAATGTCGATCTAAGATTTCCGAAGATGCTTCTTTTTTAGACCAGGGATAAACTGAAGCAAAGTGCCTCCGTCTAGGACGTAGGTGGAAGTCAGACTAAGATGTTCCCCAGTAGTATCAATTTCTGAAACTCGCTTGATAGCTTTTGCTAGCTCTGGTTTATTTGCCTTTCGGAACGTGCCAGAATCATCAAAAAGCGACGAAAGATAGGAGCAAAGTTCATATTCAAATGAAGATTCTTCGTCCATTTTCAGTCTTTTGGATACAGTTAGAAGACGCTGAAACAGCAATGGAGGATCTAAACGGTAGACTTCTCCCCCGTTTTTTTTGCTTTGCCGTCATAAGCACTGACTGATCCTTCCGTTTGAATGAAAGCTCCTTCAGAGATTTCCCTACATTCCGTCAAGAATCTTCTTTTTGACTTCCACTGCTTCGTCGGTGTTCACGTTTTCTACAGCAGTCATAGCAGTTGCAAGGCTTTGCGGATCACCCTCGAAAGGAGAAGACCGCTAGACAAAGTCAGTACCGATTTGTGTCTCTGTAGTCCCTCTGCTGCCTTGAAATACCAGACTCTTTGTGTTGGTCGCTTGTGTGATACGAAACATCCGTCAGTTCTTGCATCAGAAGATTAACGTGAGCACAGACTGGGCGTCCCATTACCCACTGAAGTCTCTATACTTCCTTCATTCCTCTACCTGTAGTCAATCCGGTTGCCGTTTTCAGACTTCTCATCAGTTCTTGTTCTATGACCAAATCTGTAGACAACTGGCCCAAAATCTGTCCGATCTTTTCACAACGTGCAAGCTTTTTTCGAAAGACTGGAAAAGTGTTCGGCTTGTATGTTCAAGTCTGTTCATGTGCTGTAGGTACAGCTTCGCCAACTTCGTGTAATTGTTGTAACCAGCTGCTGCGAGGTACGGGAGCATGTCGGAAACTGTTTGCAAATGAAGTGTCCATTGACCTGTACGTTCAGCTCTGAGAAAATTTCGAATAATGGCAACCCTATCCATGTACCGCTTCCACACTTTTCCTGTTCGAGTATCGTGACTCCACTCTAACTTTCGACAGAGAAGCTTTGACTTTCATTTAAACTTGAAAACTGGGAGATATGTTCAGGAGAAGCTCGTCCATTCATCACTTTCTCGTGTATGTCTTTGATTTCACTAAGCTCAACCGTATTCAATGCAAGTTTTGTATTCAATTTAAGTTCTGCATCTGAATCCTCGTCTACAAGTTTATTTATTAGAATCGGGTGAAGCGCTGTGTCTACAATGGTATGAGCTCGTAGTGCTTGAGAAATAGTTTTACCATTTAGAAGATGAGGAACTGTATTGGAAGCGTACATCAATGCTACAACAAAACTCATAAGGGTTTGGAGTTCTCTTAGTGTAAGCACTACTTTTGCAACGCTGCTTCCAGCTCCTTCTGTGGAAATAATCATCATTGACTTCTACCACACTAAGAATTCCACCGAACTTAAGAACTACCTAACTAAGTCCTAACTAAGAATTCTTCCTTGAGACATGAAGGTTAGATGACATTCTTACTATTTTTTGTAGAATTCATTCTTCACCAAACGGTGTCTGAGTAATTGAGTGACCGGTGCAACCCCAACCTCCCATATGTAAAAGCGGGTTTCATTTGCGCTAGAACCTGATTGCTTTAGAGTATAACACCAATTCTTTTCAGATGCTTTTGACAGCCTCACAAAATATTATTATTATACAGTATGTATGATTATAAATTTGCGGTTATCCCCCGTACATCTCAACCATTCTAGTAGAGATAATTATTTATTGACAATAAAATTTATCCTTACTTTTGATGGGTCATAATAAGACATACCCATCACGTCCTTTCATTATTTAGCTTTGCTCTGATTTCAGCTTGGCAAAACCTACCTTGGATCTAGTAAAAAGTTAACTAGAAGCCAAAATTGATCAATAAGTGTACTGCTTACACGTTCTTTTAAACTATTATTTGAAAAAAACTACGTTTTCTAAAGAGTTGAAGAGGCTGAGTCACAAGTTCGAACCTTAAAACGTACAGGGATTAGAAGGTACAGTTGGGGGGTTGCCGCCCCCCCCCCCCCAAACCCCCCGCTTTCGCAGCCTTTAAATAAAAAAAAAAATTTTAAACTGAAAGTAAGGAGCGACATTAAAACTTAAAACGAACAGAAATTATTCCGTATATGAAAGGGGCTGTGCCCTCCTCAACGCCTCGCTCTTTACGCTAAAGTTTTTATTGTTCAAAAAAAAGAGTTGTGAGAAAGTCAAACTTTAGCGTAAAGAGCGAGGCGTTGAGGAGGGCACAGCCCCTTTCATATACGGAATAATTTCTGTTCGTTTTAAGTTTTAATGTCGCTCCTTACTTTCAGTTTAAAATTTTTTTTTTTTATTTAAAGGCTGCGAAAGCGGGGGGTTTGGGGGGCGGCAGCCCCCCAACTGTACCTTCTAATCCCTGTACGTTTTAAGGTTCGAACTTGTGACTCAGCCTCTTTAACTCTTTAGAAAACGTAGTTTTTTTCAAATAATTTCTGCACGTTTTTGTACAGTTTATTACTTATTATTGCTTGACTAACTGTTAGATGATTGTGTATTATTCTTAAACTTTAAATTCAGTATATAAAAAATTTACTCTGACGGGGAATCGAACCCGGGTCTTCCGCCTGACAGTCAGGAGTATCGACCGCTGTACTAAAGAGACACAATTGTAATTGTTTTTTAGTAAGTGGAATCTATTTTTGACGCAAGCAAATCCCCACAAAACTTGATATTTGGTTTTTGGAAAACAGGGAAGGAGTGATCAGATTGAGCTGAAATTTCGAGGATAAGCTCCCAGGCCCCAGGAAAGCTTATCCTCTAAATTTCAGCCCGATCAGACAACGTTAAAGGGGGGCTGTGGTGGGAAAAATTAACATGGGCTCTTATAGGAAAACGAGGTTTTTCGTAAATGTAAATTCGGGGGATAATTTTTTCGGTCTGAAAATATCAAAAGGCCCTAACAGGTCGAATTCTGCTTCGAATGAGTCCTCATTCACCCGGATCAGTTGCCAACTGTGGCCTGTAGGCGTGGATAACAAAAAAAAAAAATTTGAACTTTAAGTGGCTATATTTGGTTTTTGGAAAACAGGGAAGGAGTGATCGGATTGAGCTGAAATTTCGAGGATAAGCTCCCTGGCCCTAGGAAAGCTTAACCTCTAAATTTCAACCCAATCGGACAACGTTAAAGGGGGGCTGTGGTCGGAGGGTCAAAACTTCCGGCCCACTTTTACCCATGAAGATAAAGTCGGAGGGGTGTGAAATTTTGCACGGTCTTAGTTTGAGCTTGGGCTACAAAATGCGATTACCGCTGTCTCTCTGCGACCGCTAGGACCGGAAATCGCTTAACATTGTGGTGGGTCGCCTTTTTATAGAGGCACAAGTGTGCCTCCTTGAAAATGTTGGCAAAATGGCTCAGCTTGTTCTTGCGCATCACCACATCTATTGAATAATTTCTCATCAAGAGCGTTGAATAACATTGCAGATGCCAGACAATTTTGAGATGTGTGAAGACCGTTCATTTGATTGGATGTGCGGGGGGGGGGGGGGTAATATGCAAGATACTTGGGACATGACTTTTCCTAAAATTTAGCATATGAAGTGTAAATCTTTTCAGCGTGGATCCGACTTCGTGTAATATCCAACGTATACTAATGCAAGTTTGATCTCGCGTGTGTTTATTTGCGTAAGTGTGTGGGGGGGGGGGGAGCTGTCAAACGACTCAGGGATAATCAAAACAGAATTGAACCTATATTCGTGATCTATGTGCCAGATTTACCTATCACAGACTTTTTAAAGTGCAAGTTAATTTTTTTAAAAGAAAAAAAGTCGTTGTTTTAAAATAAAACACAAACAAGACGTCAATTTCGCCTAGACCGATTTTGGCCATTTTTTTTATGTTGTAGACAATTTTTTTCCGGTTTGAATGATACTAAGATCAAAACTGTTGCAATATGTTTTAGGTAACCTCTAAAATTAATTTAGATTGACTATACTACTAGTCATAAAATGAGCGGCTAGCACTCTATTAGCCCATTCTTCTTTTGAAGCCTACTTGATTGAGGCCACATCCAAATGTTCAAAAAGACCGTTTGTACATATTTCAAAACTTCCCAATTATAGAACCCTCTGTTATCGATCTATAAGAATCACAAGATCGGAGATCTCTTTTATTGGATTTTTGAATAGGAGTTACCACCCCTACCTTGAAAGCTGAAGGAACGCTACCAGACTTATGGATAAGATTTTAAAATTTCAAACGCAGAAGAAGAAAGGCGTGGGGGCCAATTTGACACGGTTGAGTGGATTATGTTTGTCTCAATCGGAACAGGGAATAAAACTTAACCTTTCTAACCATACTGTCAATTATACCTTTGAAGCGCGCTTAACTCATTAATGCTAGTTGCGTTTATTACTTTGTGATGTGCGTTGTGACTTCGGTAGACAAAATAAAGATTTTAGTGTGGATTCATATGTCTAACCTGTATGTTTTAATATATTATATATTTATCAGTGTGTATTATTAAACTGATAGTTCGGAATGTCACGTATTTCTTCCAGTCTAGGCTATATATCCTAAATATCATCTGCATCACATGTAACCTCGATACTACTGACGGTATGTGTCCGATTGGCCGTTAGTAGCGTAAAGCTATCCAGCAGAACTGATAGAATTCAGAATTCAGCTAAGTTGAATTTGATTTTAAATTACTTGAATTTGGATTTAAATTAAATATTTCTTTTCTGGGTCGCACTGTCAAATTTCTTGCGAGTAGGTAAATTTTTAAGCCTCAAATATTTAACTGGATTACAAAATAGATAGGGCTAGGTAAGTCTAGAGAACTGGTTAATTCTATAAACATGGTCACACACTTGCCTATAGTGCTCTTTGGCAAATGTGGATATTTTGTCGTTTGTCAAGTTTAAAGGAAAAATAAAAAAAGAAACCTTTTGACCTGCGATTTAAATGAAGAAGCTGATTCAGAACCTCTAATGTTGTTTGGGAATCTATTCCTGAAATTTACAGTCACGTGACGATACACATGGGCTGGCCTCACTGTGGTTTCTCTTCTTATTTACCAGCTTAGCGTTATTATTTTTTCTACTTTATGGAAGTACCTTTATGATTGTGCAGTGTGTCGCTAAATGGTGCCCTCCAGTTTGTTCTTGGAAAGAAGCTTGAGTTTCTTTTGTTATCCATTTCTCACACTTCTTGTTACCTCCTTGGAGCTTTTCGGCGTCAGTGCGCTCCCCTTGTGAAGTGGGGGAAGGACGCATAGTAGAAACAAAAACGATTTTAAATATATAACTATGTAGTATCTGATTGTACGTTTGCACTAATTAATATTGACAAAATCAAGTATTTTTTTATTCTTAATTAATAGAGTTCGGTATCTGACGCCTTACATGATAAGTCAAAATAAATGTCTGCTTTCAAATAATCCGCCTTAGTAATTCAAAGTTTATTCAATAATCCACCAAGCTTATTCGTCTCTGGCCGCTATGGTGATCCAGCTGAGTAGGGTTCACCCGATGACTTATTTTTATACTCCGTCATGGATTTTCGGCCCTCGTTATTTTGACAGGTGATAAACGAATTGATTGATTGATTTATAATTACATTTCTTTTCAGGGTGCAAGAATGAAGAAACACGAAGAACTAGAGGCCCCAACTCATACAACCTCAGTGCCAGCTGGCATCTAGTGCCACATTTTCATCTGAGTAGAATAGTTTCGCGACATTTCACAAGTGTACTATGTTCAACAATGTTAAATTTGGAAATTGTTATTACTGATTAATTCATGCCATTCTAGGAAATAGTGTTTGGTTTGTTTTCCTGACTTAGAAGAGTTTTCCAAGAAGAAAATATAACTAAAATTAGAATGTTTCATTTAACAAATTTTGGGGACGAATCTAAGTCCAGAGATCGCTATTAAGTTCAGAAAAGGAAATAAGTAATCCTACTCAACAAAAACTTAGGAAAAATTATAAATTGAATACTTCTTGAATAATGCCGTTTTGTTCTATAAAAAGTTCAGCCAATGGAAAATTTGGGTTCTGAATATTTTCCTTATTATGATTACAGGTTTTTTATAAGCTTTTCAAAAATGTCGTAAGTTCCATAATTATGAGTTATTTTACGGTTTCTCGAAGATTTCATATAAATTGTAACAAGCCGAATAAAAAGGTAGTATTTCATCTTTTCGTTTGTAAGTTTAATGTCAAATTACGTTAGAATTTCTACTTGATAAACTGGTCTAATGATATTATGTCTAAAAAGTGGGTCTGTCACGATCGGTATTCTATTAAGATATGTTATCCTTTTTGGTTTGTTGTCAACGTGGGTTTGTAAATTACATAATTGGGAATTTTCACTTATCCCTTCTTTGTTCCTCATAGTTTAGATGCAAGTTTGGTTTTTAAATATCCATGTCATAAAGGCTATGAGGACTTGGGAGAAAAGATAGAATATAACTACTTCAAGGATAAAAAGAGATATGTATTGTTTTAAATATCTAAAAGAGCAACTAACATCGGTCATCTAAAATTAAAAAAAAAATCGAGAATTTACATTTCTTATCACGTAAATCGTTGCCCCTGTCTCTTCTAAAGTGCCCAAAACGCACAGAGTTCGTTACCATTATCGTTTCGTTCGTTATTGTTTGAAGTCACCAACGGATAGCTTAGATACGTCGCATTGTCCCAGTTCACATAGTTGTGCAGAGCTGTTTCTCCAACACTTTATTATTTTTTTCTTTTTCATTGAAAATGGGTTTTTTATTGAAAATAACAAAAATCTATTTTCAAAATTTAGGAGTAGCGGCAAATAAAATCTAGCCCCCTTCTCCCACTTTACGCCCCAGGCCTGTTTACATTTCTTTAGAAGCTATTGGGCTGTAACGTTGCATGTCGTACTTCATATAGGGACGTGTCCTCAAGTGGAAATGCATAGTAATTGTTTAAATGTCACGAATCGTTACAACGGAATCTGTAACTACGTATGGCTTGTCTAACTTGACATCGAGCAAAATGCACATAGTCTCTTTAGTTTTGGATGGTCGATAAGTTGCTATGTAGTGTAGTAACTATTTCGGTTGGGTCTACTCTTCTATAACATGTAAATCAACTTTTCTTTATACAGACTATCAGGAAAGACTTCTTCTTAGCGACACAATTTCACTTGTGTCTGATCAGTGTAAAGCGTGAAACCACAATGTTAGAAAACTCCGAGTTTGGGTTTTTACTTCTTTTTTTTACAACAGATTTCATCAATATCACTATAGTTTGGCAGTTGTGGTGTCTAAAATGTCAAAAATCAACGAAATTCTTCTCCTGGGCTGTGGCTCACGAGAGCCAGTGATCATTAACAATGTAGAGCAACTGCCAGACTATTTATTGAAAGCTATCGTCTAATATCAAGGTCAATCGGTGCACTTAGCTTGCTTCCCCTGCTTGGTCTGTTATAAGATAGGAGAAGAAATTCCGAGTCTTTCTTGATTTGTGTATTGTGTCTCGTCCGCTGGAATTTCGATACTGCAGATATGCTAATAAAAAGTGCAAAATAAGTGCTTGAGATTTTGTATCCAACATTTTCTCTCTCCAGTATCCAGAACAACCAACCAACAAACAAAAATGTTACAAGAGGAAGGCCTTTCAGATGCCCTTATTTTATATATGGCATAAGCTATTTAATTGACATAAAGCCATTTAATTTTGTGACGAAGGTCCTAAGGGCATGTAACCCTAATTATAGGCATAAGTTTCGGTTATTTTTTTTATACGAGCATAGTACTATTGATTTATAAGCTTGTATCTATACCAGATACAAGGTGTAGCATCTGACTTTACTAAGTCAGATACTATACCGATCAGATGCTTAACTAACTTTTTTTTTTCCTGGAGTTTCAGTAATCTAAGTCTTATGTAGATTATTCAGGTTCTATTTACTAACAAGGAAACTATTGTTTTTCGTCTTTGCCTTGTAATTGTTTTGTTGTTTTCTTTTGTTTTTTTTTTCTTTTTTTATGTTTAAAGTGTTTTGCCATTTGGGACGTAGCCCTAAAATGTTTTTTTTTTTGTCAATACTAGCTTAAAGGAAAAGTGCCCCGTTCTTAAATGTACAAAAGGAAGACTTTTTTTTTTATTATTATTATTATTATTCAGATTGTATAACCTGTCAATTACCTAAAGAAGGCCTTCTAAGCTCAAAATAGGATGAAAGTGAAATTACACAAAGATAAAAGAAGCCTAGCTACTCCCAGTTCTGTCCCAGAAGTCTGTTCTAATTCCTCTAAAATATCGATAGTCTTAACTCTATCTACTTAATCATCTAAGTTTCATTGTAATTAGCAATCAATATCATCTTGAGTGGGCCAATTGGTGGCTGCAGGTGCAGTATTTTGACAACTTCATTTGATTTCTTGTATTTTATATTAGAGAAGATATGTAGCTCGATGAGTAAAATTCCATCTATACGGCACTCCTTCCTAGGATGGCAGTATTTGTCAATGATCCTTTCTAAATACCACGGACTAACATAGCTGCTTTTCTTTTCTAGCACATGAGCTATTAGAAAATAATCAAAGAATTGGTTAAAAGTAAACACACTTTTCAAGTACGCATACTGTTTTTTTTTTGCGTTTATACCAGTAATAATGATTATTACGTAAAGAACTTGTTCTGAAAAGATAAAATACAGCCTTTTGAAAAGTATTGCTTGGTGTCGGGGTGTACAAAAAGCTGTAAAGTAAAGTTGTGGGTGAAAAAGATGAGTACATCAACTTGTAAAATTGGTTTAGGAAGGAAATTAAGAAAAAAAACTTGTTCTGAAAAGATATAAAAAAAAAGCCTTTTGAAAAGTATTGCTTAATGTTGGGGTATGTAAAAAGTCGTAAAGTAAAGTTGTGGTGAAAAGGATGAATACTTCAACTTGTAAAATTGGTTTAGGAGGGACATTACGTAAAGAACTTGTTCTGAAAAGATACAATAAAGCCTTGAAAAGTATTTCTTGGTGTTGGGGTATGCAAAGTCGTAAAGTAAAGTTGTGGGTGAAAAGGATGAGTACTTCAAAGTTGTAAAACTGGTTTAGGAAGGACATTACGTAAAAAACTTGTTCTGAAAAAATATAAAAAAGTCTTTTGAAAAGTATTGCTTGATGTTGGGGTATGCAAAAAGTCGTAAAGTAAAGTTGTGGGTGAAAAGGATGAGAGCTTCAAGTTGTAAAATTGGTTTAGGAGGGACATTATGAAAAGAACTTGTTCTGAAAAAAATATATTCGGGAGGAGCCAAAAATTGGAGGGTGAGGGGGGCCCTTCTTTGTCTCAAGTGCACAAAAAAAGTATTTAAAAAAATGGGTTGGGGGCCGGGGGCCATTTGGGGTCCCCAGGTGGAGCGGGCCCCGGGAGAGAGGGGCTTTGGGAGACTCGGAGGCCCCAAGGGGGCCCTTTGGGGGCCCGGGGGGATGGGGACTTTTGGGGTTGGGATAGGGGACCTCACAGCACTGTTCAAATGGAACTTGTGTATTATAACGACCACAGAGTTTAACCTCAAATCATCTTCTAAATCATCCTCTAAAATCATCTTCTAAAATGTCTCAAACTGTTTCGCCCAAATTCTCTTCTAGGATTCCCCTTTTGTGGATCAATAATTCACCGTCTTTGCTTATGTAAACGAATTTCTCAGAAATCCTCTCCCCTCGAGTCGATCAATACATTGTCCCGTTAATGCGCATGTGCAAACTTCGTCCCAGAGTCATTAAACCTAGAAACGACCTTGAAAAAGGGGGCTTTGACCCCATTAGACTTGATCAATAATCCTTGAATAAATTATGTACGTACGGGAGTCGTTAGACTCAATTATAGATGGCAGCATTTATGTTCGTCTCATATCTACAAAGGCCTCCCTACTGCCATCCATGTTCAAAATATAGTACTTATTGCAGTCTCAGTTTTATATAAGCCCATCTAATGCGTGGACATGGTAGCTATAGGGTACAAATCATATAAAAGTTACTTATTCTATTTCTTCACACTAACACTATTTGGCATTATTACCCAACAGTTCGTAATAAATAAGTCATAATTATATATAATAGAATTAATAATAAGTCATAAGTCGTAAGAATTTTCTTATGAATATTATTTTTGGGGTCATTTTCGTTTAAATCCTTTATTCCCCGACCTTGTATATAGTCTATAGCTAAATTTTGCCTCATTAGAAGGGAGAGGGGGTGGTTAATTCTTATAGTAGGAAGATTTTATTTAAGGATGTTTCTCAAGAAGAAATAAATTATACCACAATTTCTTTAAATTCTTCTGTTTTATCTCAGAATTACCCTTTTAATTTCCTTTAAAATTTTAATTTCCTTCGCCTAACTAACAACATTGCAAGACCTTGGAAAGATCCTAAAACTGCAGTTTAAAATATTACGTCTACTGAAAATATCATACCGCTGAAGGGACCAGAATAATAATTGTGAGGGGATTGCTGGGTGAATACATTTGAGGATCAAAGGTGGTGTGAAAAATACAATTCTCAGATAAAAAGAAAAGAACTTAAATTTTACACAACAAATGAAACAACAATTAAAATGGTAAGAATTCCTGGCAAAAAGATCAATTCTTTCAATATTTTATGCGTTCAATCATTAAGTATTAAACATTAATATAGTATGTCCATAACCAAAAACAGCAAAAGAAAATAAAATTTAAACTTATGATTCGGCTTTCAAAACAAATTTCCTTCTTTAGAAGTTCAATTTCAAAACCCAAAATCCAACTGAGCGTTCTGTTAAACAACTTTAAGCATAATTCTTGGCTAATTTTGTCAAGATTATCTTCACCACGAATGATGTAAATGATATGATATGATATGATTTATTAAAACTAAAAGCCCTACTGGGCCATGGTTAATACGCAATAAACCTCAAAAATAATAAATGAAAACATTCTTATTATAAAAAAAACAAAAATAAAGTAAAAAATAAATCTAAAGAAAATTTTCTCTATGCTCCATGCCTAGTCCAATAAACCTTCCCAAATTTTTTATCCCCAGAAAATTTCTATCTTTTAATACATTACCGTACCTACCCATTTCTCCCTTTTGAACCACTCCGGAAAAATTTCCTCTCTCAAACCTCTTAACTCCTGACATAAACATAAAAAATGAATTAAATCATCATTTTAGTCCCCACACATCGGACAAAAATAGGGACCAGCCTTCGACCCAGTCTTCCCCAAATACTTTCTCCCGTCTCCAAATGCTACAAAATTTCCTCTTACCGATATTACCCATTTTAATTCCTCCCTACTAAGCCCCGCTTTAAAATACTCTTCCTCCCCAAATAGGTCCTTCATACTAGCATGACGAGGATATGTCAAAATGCCATTTCTGGATCTCCTGGCTCTCTAAAATAAACTTAAATTGCTTTCTTAGCGCCCCCCTTTATACCACTAAAGTAGGAATGACCTACTGACTCCGGTACGTACATACTTTATTCAAGGATTATCGATCGAGTCTAATGGGGTCAAGGTCAACTTATTTGTTGTTGTTCGTCTAGGTGTAATGACTCCAGGGCGAAGTTTGCACTTGCGCATTGACGGGGGGAGAGATGTATTGATCTAGGACAAGAGGGGGAAGTAGCTTTCTGAGAACTTGATTTACATAATCGGTGGGGGAATGTATTAATCCACAAGTTTCTTTCTAAGCCAATCATGAAGTTACGTAAGGTTTCCCATTACATCACAATTTGCCCTTGAGATTTTGCATATAACGGACATGTGTTGTGATTAAACTTTCATAAAGTTCTAAGACACCATGGATAAAGCATCTGATATTATTGACTTGGAAGCTTTAGCTACATCGATTTATAATGTGAGTTCAGTTTAGTAAATTTTCTTAGTTTATTTCCGAATAAAATCATTTTACATAGTCACCCCTCCAGAAAATTCAAATTCAGGATATATACCCCCCCCACACACAATACAAACTCCACTATATGATGTTTATACTCGATAGAAAGTGTAAAATACACTCTTTTTTACCATGTAAACCTCCCCCCTCCCCCCTCTGTTTACGACTTTAATTCTGCCAATGGAAATAACTATGTTTTTTGTTAAATTCTGTATCTTACCTAAAAGTAACTGTCAACTTTCTGTCAACTCTTAATATACTGACCCCCTTATGACTTAAGCATTTCCGCAAAGATTTAAATAGGGATATTTATTGATATCTGTCAAGTACATCCTGCTTTGCTAAATCCTTGCGATAGCGGCTTAGCCAAAAGGTTTCTCTGAGAAGATACTTTTTCCAGTCAAATTAAAAACATCGATTTATAATGTGAGTTCTATTTAGTAAATTTTCTTAGGTTATTTCCAAATAAAATCATTTTACATAGCCCCCACAATATAGTCAAATTCAGGTACCCCCCCCCCCAAATACAAACTCCAATATGTGTTGTTTATACTCACTAGAAAACGTAAAATACGCTCTTTTTTACCATGTATTCCCCCCCCCCCTTCCCACCATTCATACCCTTCTTTCGATAAAGTGTCTTTTATATTCTCAGGGGGGAGGGGGTGAAAACTATGATAGTATTAGGATAGAAAGCAAAATCTTTAATTTAGGGGGAGGGCTGGCAAAATTAGATCTATGTCTCTTGTTTTCTAAACGAAATACATCCTTTATTAACAGAACTGAAAAAGATTGGTTTTGCAGACAATTACACCAAATGAGAGGGGTGTTCAATTTTCAAATGTCTTTGATGGAAGCAAATAATGTTTCAGTTAAAATCTTCAAAGTTTTACTTTCATGGAAAGGAAGGAAAGGGGCATTTTAAATGTTCTTGTTTTTGAATTCATGGATTTTATAGATAATTAAAGGGCTTTCATAAAAATCTTTCACTAATTTCCTCTCTTCTCTAATATTATTATCATATATAAAATTTTTCTTCTTTTTTAAGGAGGATTCCGACAAATGCTCTCCCCCTGAAAAGAGAGCAAGAGGGAACGATGCCACACCGATGCAAGCTGCAAGGCCTTCCATCATAAGATATCCATCCTTTACACAGGCTCTGGGCCAGCCATTGACCACTCAACTTTTAATGCCCGGAGCCTCTCTCGCCAGTGCCAGCTCTGGGCTACCTGCGCAAACCTCTATGCAACCTGGTAGAAAATTGAAAAGAGAGTGGGCGGCTTTTCATAATGCCTCAGCCCCGTCTACTCAGGATCATGAGGTTGCCCCCAATCATGCTTTGCCCGAGTTTTCAAGAGCTGCCCCGTCTAGTCAAGGTCAGGAGGTTGCCCTCCAGCATGCCTTGCCCGAGTTTTCAAGAGCTGTCGCGTCTAATCAGCTCAGGAGGTTACCCCCTTCATGCTTTGCCAAGGCTTTCAGGCACAAAAGTACAGCCAGAATTTGGAAATGTAAGCATTTTTACCCTTACTTTCTACCTGGTTATAGAAATATCTACCTATTTCTTCCAACTCTTTTTTCAGCCTTTTCTTTTCACCATTTTTCTACACTGTAAAAGTGTGTCAGATACATCAAAATGTTATTTTCGCTATAATATTAGTCCCCCACCCCAACCATTGTTATAAATTTCTCTGCTCCCTCCCCTCAGAGATACCTAAATATAATGTATTTTTTTGCTTGTCAAAGAAAACGCTCTTTTTTAATCTTTCCTATCACCTTATTTTCTCCGCCTTCTGCAAGCATCTTCGCTATTTTTCAACCACAAAATAATATTTTTAGCTAATTTCTAGTTTACTGTTAGAGAGCCTTTTATCTCACCATTGAAACTAATAATGCTATTTTTCGCTAGAATATTATAGTTTTCCCCGAGTTTTAAGGGACTTAGAAGTAAGCGTCTTTTTTAGGCCTTTCATTTCATCACAATAAAAGTATGTCAGAGATATTAAAAGAAATGTTTCGCTATTTTGAATCATGTCAAGTGCATGCATTCACCCAGCCGAATTCGATTAGTGAAGCCAAATAAAAAGGTACTATATTCCGGTTATAGTAGGGTAAATGGTAAAAGAATGCTTAATCTGGCTTCTACAAATTTCTTGAAAACAACTTTCTATCCATTTCAAATCATGTTTTTTCCAAAGCAGATAAAGAGTATCAATATGAAATATTTTGGAATTATTTGAACAAAATCAAAACCTACTGTGTCATGTAAATATCTTATATTATGGTGGAACTTTCAGAATATATAGAGTAGGGAAGCAAATGCTACTATGTGCATGTAAATAATAATCCAATTTTAAAAATAGGGTGATTTAGACACTTTGAAAACAAGCTATTTTTTTATAGGTTGTATTGGTACCTTATTCACCATCATCATCCTCATCAGTTGGAGAAGGAGAAGACGTGCCTCTTGAGCTCTCAAACAATTCACTATGGAATATGAATTCACTGGAAATACTAGATAATATTGATGATTTTTTAACCGATTTTTTTTAATGTTGATTATAGCGCAGTTGAGCAGGGAGACTTGAGTCCAAACACCTTACAGCTTTTAGAAAATTTTACCCGGGAATTAACAGTGAACCCTCCCCCCACTGATTACATACTTCCACTTCAAACAACTGAAGTGGTTTCCCATAGCCCTATTATTTAACAATGTGGGGGGGATGGTGATAATATACATGAGGGGAGGGGGGGGGGGAGGATGGAATGTCTTCGAACTATCCTATTGATTAACAATGTGGGGGAGGGGGTGGTGATAATAAACATGAGGGGAGGGGGAGGATGGAACGTCTTCAAACAATCCTATTGATGAACAATGTTGAAGAGGGGTGGTGATAATATACAAGAGAGGGAGGGGGAGGGTGACAATAGCATATTTACATCACTCCCTGACTTTCAACTGTCAAACTCAATTTTAAATACGATAGTTGTTTACACTGCAACTTTTGGTGATCCTTTTAATTTGCTTTGGGGGGGGGGGGGGTAATTTTGTGTTTGACCCTCTACAAATTGTCCATGAATATGTAGATAGAAATCGTGCACTGTTAGGAAACCAAATTCAGTTATGGGGAGGTAGAGATTAAATTATGGTTTCTATTATTTTAAAGGTGTTTTATTTAAATGAGGGCAAAAGTGAGGTTTATCATCATTATGTACACAGCGAGATGCATGTGGTTTATTCGCATTTAGAAAGTTTTTGAGGGTGTGTTTTTGGATTGGATAGGCCACATTATTATGCATCTTGAGAATTATAACGAAAACGGTAGTGGGTCTGTGGTTTTATTTGTTGGAAATTTAAGTGATAATATTTGTAAATTTAAAAAAGATTTTATTTTAAGAGAGGGGCATGTGGGGCGGGGCCAAGGGCAATAGTTTTAAAATATAATCCAGATTTAGAAGGATATCAAGGTGTTCAACGAATCAGTTTTGAAACAGGTCAAAAATGTTTCAAGTATGCTTTCCTTATGTCAGCATTCTAACCTCTAGCACGTGACGCTTCAAAGACGAATTTAGAATATTGGGCTGTGCATGGGAAGGAGGGGTCCGATTTTCCCATTGTAGATTTCACTTGTTTAGAGGGAAAATACCCAGTAACGCTCAGGTCTATTGATATTTTTGAAAGGGCCAATGCCCATTTAAATATCGGCGTTACTGTGGTTCAATATGAAACAGAATTTGAAGATGGGGTTCGTTCTAAAATGAAGGGGGTGGTGTTCCCAGTAAGAGGCCCATCGATTGAATTGGTGAAGCACTGGGTTTGGTTGTTGTACACACCACCTAGTGACCCCAATGCAATTGGCCATTTCAACCCAATTACAGACATCAGTAGAGTTCTAGGAGGGGGTAAGAAAATGGGGGTATGTTTTTACTGTCCAACATGCCTGTTACGATTCCGTAGCGATTTCAAACTAAAGGATCATATGAAGCACTGTCCTCCAGAGCAATAAAATCTCTTTGGATTGTGAAGCGAAGCTAGTGGAAGTGAACGATCCTCGATTTCCAAATCGAATCAAAGAACATCGAGCCATTGCAGTCTCCTACGCCCACGCACAAAGAGACAGTTCTAACAGCATGCAGTTGTTAGAAATAGTTGAAACGTTGGATGAGGGAGAGTGCATGGTCAAGGCACTGACTAAATTAATTGGCACCGCTAATGGCGCTATTTCTCGTTTGAGAAATACACATTACCCTATGTTGTTTTCTGCGGAGGATCGTCTCACGATTAAAAGTAAAAAAATATGCTGGGTTTGTAAGGGGGAATTTGAAGAGGGGGGATAAGGGAAAGGAACTAGAGGGAAAAGAGGGGGGAAAGGGAAAGTCAGAGACCATAATCACTTGTGGCAGGAAATATCCTCGGGGGGTAGTAATTTTAGAGGGGTAGCGCATCAATCATGCAATATAAATGTAAGCCAGCAGTTTTTTATTCCGGTTTTCATTCACAACACTAATTATGAGTTAAAATTGATTTTACCGGCATTGGCACGTATCCATAGGGGGGAGTAGAGAGTCCGTGGGTGAATAATTCATTTACCTACAACATCATTCCCAAATCAGCAGAGAAGCTGGTGCTTCTCGAGTTGAAATGGCAGGTAGTAAATAATGGGCATACGTGCTGGAATAAAATCAGGTTTCTTAGAATCTTTCATTTTTTCCCAAGGCATTGAGTCAATTGATTCAAGTGCAGAAAAGTGACAATTTTGATAGTTTTCCTTTGCTTAAACAGCACTTTCTAGACAGTGAAATGTATGACCTATTGACCTGTAAAGGTGTATATGCATACGACTATTACTGTTCTGGCGCTCGCTTAAGCGAGGTGAAACTACCTCCAATTAATGCTTTCTATAATTCACTCACCAACAGTGAATGCACAGCCGAGGAATATGAATTTGCCAAGAAAGTGTGGGCTATGGGGAATTGTAAAAATGAGTGGGATTATTGTAGACTGTACTTGACCAGTGACGTTTTAACTCTGTCAGATATTGTCTGCAAGAACACAGATCAAATCTATTCAGAGTTTGGACTAGATATAGGCTATTATTTTTCCACACCACATTTGGTAATGGACTTGATTTTAAAAATTAGTAGGGAGGAAATAGGCTTGATAACTGATGTATCTCAACACCTGTTTGTAGAAAGATCAATGAGGGGTGGGTATGTTTTTCAGGGGTATCGCGTTTTGACAACAGATCCAAGCGGACAAAACAGCACCGGTGTAAAGTCAAATGCAGTTCTCTTGGACATGAACTCATTGTACCCCTCGGCAATGTCTCACTGCTCTTTGCCGTGTGGGAACTATAAATGGCTTGAGAATCCTTGTGATTTCCCCGACATTAACACCGTCGAGGAAAATGGGCCACAAGGATGGTTCTTTGAAATTTATGGTCCCATTCCATTGGCGCTTCATGATTCAGTCAGAGATTTTGTTTTCCCCTGTATTAATCGACCAGTGACCAAGGACTCACTGAGTCCCTACAATCCATCATTGATTGAGGATATGGGGATGCACTGGACCCCCTCTAGGCAGAAACTGATTGCAGATTTGGACCCTAAGGAGAATATCGTTGTTCATCATGTGCTTTTGCACTGGATGGTGAACGATGGTTTCAAAATCACCAAAATACATAGGGTCCTGCAATTCAGTCAAAAACCCTACTTAAAGACGTTTATCGACACCTTTGTTGATAAACGATCTCGGGCAAACACTAAAGTAGAGAAGGAAATGTACAAACTCATTCTAAATTCAGCGTTTGGCAAAATGTGTGAAAGCGTACGGAACAGATTCCGTTGCGACGTCGCGACTGACCCACAAGAGTGTGCACGAATTATTGCAGACCCCAATTTTACATTGTTCACGAGCTTAGAGACGAGCATGGTTCTTCTGCACAGGAAAAAGAGAAATGTGATACTGAACAAGAATATAGCAGGAGGTAGTTCAGTACTTGAAATTTCCAAAAAACCCATGTTGTCGTTTTTTTACAATGTGTGCAAGGTGCAATGGCCGCGGGAGGGGGAGGTTCAAGTTTACTATGGGGTTACAGATTCTCTGCTGTTAAAAGTAAAAACCGGGGATTTATTGAGAGATTTAGAAAATAGGGAACACATCAGCTCGCGGATGGATTTCACTAACTGGAATCCATCCCTCTACCCCGAATTGGTGAAATGTCAGGCCCCAAACCAACTACTCATGTTAAAATCAGAGACGGGGAGTGATTTGATATCCAAGGGGGTGTTCCCGGGTCCTAAAGTATATTGTGTTGAAACTCATAACAGGGATATAAAGCAGGCGTGTAAAGGGGCGCCTACACATTTTGTAAAGAACAATTTCAACATGAGTGTGTACAGAGACTGTGTAGAGAGTAGCCTAGTGCCGAGAGCACAAGTGCTTGCAATTCGCTCTCTACAGTATAAAAATTATACTGTAAGAGTGGAAAAGAATGCAATGTCATGTATATCCGACTAAGTCTTTGTGCTCGAGAATGGTGTAAATGTACTCCCCCACTGCCACTACCGTATTTCAGACCGGGTTGAATGCATGGACTATCGCAATCAACTTGGTCTGGATAAATTAACCTAACTCAACCCTGAATGCTCTAACTCAAACCTCACCTGATAAATTAACCCAAACCTAACCTTTCATGAATTAAATGCTCCAACCTAACCCAACCTGAAGCAGCAGCAGTGACGACGACTATTGTATACATTTTTTCACAGCACCCCCGGGGGGTGGGGGTCCAGTCTGCGGCTGGCTTTCGGCCCCGCGGTTCCCGGGGGTTGGAGGATCCTGCCCGCGGCCGGCTTTTGGCCTGCGGCTCCCCGGAGGGTGGGGGGTTTAAATTCACAGTGTTCAATTGTGCTATTTTAAGTTCGTGTTCATGTTTTTTTCAAGTGCTGTTATACAAATAGTGATGTTGCAAAAATAGTGTTCTTGCTGGACAAAAAAGTGTTTTTTTATGACAATAAATTTTATTGTTGTACATATAGTGTCGTTGTTCTTGTTGAACAAAAAGTGTTTTGATAATAAATATTGTTCTTCTTGAACAAAAAAAAAGTGAAAAAAATATTGTTGTTAATAAATATTATTGTTGTGCATGTTAATAAATGTTATTGTACAAATATGGTTTTTGTTCTTGTTGAACAACTGTTTTTATGTCAATAAATGTTGTTCTCGTTGAACAAATAGTTTTTATGTCGAATAAATGAATGAAATATTGTTTTGTTGTTCTTGTACTAGATAGATCTAAGAAAAAATTACTACTTATTCAATGGACAAGTATGGTTTATGGTTAGTTGTAGTCCGACTGTTGTCAACAGCAGCAGCAGTATGTATCAATTTAAAACACCATTCAGGTTGTTTCTGTGTGGTCCATCAATGTCTGGGAAAACGACACTTTTAGCTAAAATAATTAAAAATTGTAATAAAATGTTTTTGGAAAAAAAAAAGAGAATTTATTATTGCTATAGTATTTGGCAGGAGTCCTACGATCAAATAAAAGCTATTGCCACATCCAAACCAATATAATTCATACGGAGACTTGATGTTTTAGTATTGAACCAAACTCGTGGCTGATTATTGATGACTTGGCTGAATCCATTGAACAGTTCTCTCAGGAAAGGCTACAGCTGTTTACCATTCGCTCTCATCATGAAAACATTTTCCATAACCCTAGTTCCACACAATCTGTTTCATCAGAACAAATGTATGAGAACCCTTGCTTTGAATTGCACCATTTATATTATCTATCGAGTTTTTCGTGATTCTAGCTCGCTAATAACTCTCAATAAGCAAATATACCCAGGCGCCCCCAAATTTCTGCTGTCAGCGTACACTCAGGTGACAAATAAGCCCTACGGCTACATTTTTCTAGATCTTAATCAGAGCCCACCCGAGGAACTAGGTGTAGTCACAGATATTTTCGACAATAAAATTATTGTATATCTTCCGGTGAACAGTAGAAAAAGCTATTAGTTGCCATTATGACATTGAAGAAACTACACAAACAATGGCATTTATTTTCTGTTTTAGGCACTTCAAAACCTCGACTCAGGAAGGCTATGCTCAAACAGGGTGTTGACAATGATTTCATTAATCTAATATCTGAACTTTGTTTAAATTTAACTGAGGGCATTGTACACCTGCCAGAAGGTGTTAGAAAACAGACAAAGCAACATCGTTCCAGTGTACGCGCCTTGGCTTGCAAAAACAAGAGAAAAGTTTTTTAAAGAAAACGTCTCCTTCAAGCGGGCGGTAGATTTTTTACACTTTTACTGCCGGTAATTGCAGGACTTGTAAACAGTTTTCTCTAGAGAATGGCTAAACCCTAAAAATTGACGCCATTTGAACTTGTCCTCTCGCCCGTGGAACATTTTGAAGACAATCTAAGCAAATTCATTAATGATGAGAATATTGCCGATGACAGAAAGCTAGTTAAACTTCAAAATGCATTGCGACGTGTGGACAAACATAGACCTTATCGTGAGAGACCCGCCGTCGCCATCACAGTTCCCTCTAAACGGGAAACATCTCCTCAAGATTCTGTGCAATCAAAGGAGAAGGAATTGAATTCTATAATGTCAACAATTGGAAACCTATTGCCAGTGACCTATCGAGGACAGAGTAAAACAGTACTATCATATCTCATGTTGGAAACTGGTGGTGATCAAGTTCAAGCTGACAGCGCAGGGAAAACGAATTATAATTCAGGGAAAAAAGTTATAATCTAGTTGATTTAATTTGTGATATGGTGACGAATCGTAAAGGACTTTTATCTTTTGATAATAATCTATACACCTTTCTAAATGTATCAAACTTCCCCAAAAGTCTTATTGGCAATAAGCAAATTCTAAAAAAAACTAAGAGAATATAGTCCTCCAACAACACCAACACCGCCATTTAAAAAAGAAGAAGATTCAATATTGGAAAATACTAGCAGCAGCAGCAATGATTTTATAACACATGTGGCTAGTCAAAAGCGAAGACGGATTGGTTCACCCTCCAGTGTGCAAAAGGGGAGTGGAAATTACACTACGTGTTTGCGTTCAAAATGGTTGAAGTTCTGAAGCATGTCTATGAAAATATTGGTGAAGCGGGAAGTCTAAGTTCCCCCAAAACGCTTTCTAAAGTTGCCACTGACATAGACGGTGGAAGCACATTAAAAAAGCAAAAGAGTATCTACAGAATGAACCGAGTTACACACTGCATCGGAATCGCAGGCTTCGTGGCAAACAATATCGACAAACTAAAGCCTTTTTCCCTCTGCATATAATGCAAACTGATCTTTTAACTTTAGACACGATACAACGGCGTCACAATGCCCCCTGTAAATATATTCTAGTGGTAATCAGGGTCTTTAGTCGCTATGCCTATTCCATTCCATTGCAATCAAAGAGAGGTGTTGAAGTTGCTCATGCTTTAGAAAGTATTCTTGAACAGGATTGCTATAGAAAAATTCAATCAGATCGCGGTAGTGAATTTGTTAATCCTCATGTGCAAAAGGTTCTATTGAAATATAATACAACACTTTATCAAAGTCATAGCCCGATAAAGGCTGCATTGGCTGAACGATTTATAAGAACGATTCGTCTATTAATTTCAAGATATTGTACACTGAAAAATACACCTGCTTTTATTCATGATTTAGATAAAATCATACAGATATACAACCATCGACCTCATCGATCTCTGTCCAACTCAAGCCCTCGGGAAGTTAATTGCAGTGAAAATACGTTTGATTCTTTTCTTAAACAATATTCCAATGGCAATGAGAAGAAGAAGAAAAAGAAGAAATTCAATGTTGGTGATACTGTTCAAATTAATAGAACCACCAATATTTCTGAAAAGGGGAATTATTTATGGAGCACTGAGCTTTTTAGAGTGTCCAAAATCCTAGACACTACACCCACGACATATCGACTGCGAGACACTAAAGATGATGAGATTCTCGGCGGTTTTTATGAATATGAACTGCAAAAAGTTAGAAACACTAGTGAAACTTATCAAATTGAAAAGATATTAAAGAATCGTACTCGTAGGGGCAAGAGACAGTTGCTTGTTTGCTGGCTAGGATACAACTCTGATTTTGATTCTTGGGTCAGTGCTTAAGATATTAACAATGCACAATGATTTCTATGTGACTTTAGTGTCCAATGTTTCTGATCCTCTCTACAATGACTTGAACAGAACAAGTGATTTTTGGACAAAACTCTCTCCCACTATCAAATTCGATGACAGAAAGTATGAAGTGGCTATTTTCGACTGTATTCTCAAAAATACCTATGACATCCTGAGATAAGATCGTAAATATGATATAAAAATTAGACCCTATGACTGGCCGCCACCCTTAGGAGATCAAGAACAAATTCAAAAGATCAATTGGATGAATTATCCATATATTGAATTACCCTATGAAGAACTCACCTGTATGAATTATTTATGTCGTTCTATTAATAAAAGAATTTGCGCTCGAAAAAAAGGAGCCTTTCTTTTCAACTATTCAAAGGAGGAGGGCAAGATCTACATTAGTTCACTTATTGCCGATGAAAAGTTTATTCTCAATGATAATCTAAAAGATGTTCTTGGCTTTAAGCTTAATATAATCAACGGTAAAAGTGCTGGAAACACTAATTTCATTTTTGCTGACTACCCACCTGCCTTCTCCACGGACACTTGTATATTTCTCTACGCCTCATTTGTGGAAACATCCCGGGTTGGCAATAGCAATGTTCCCCTCCTACGAGTTCTTGAACGAAAAACCAATCAAGAATATATTCACCACTACAATATAAAGCATCTTCAGTATATTCCCGTAAACACTTCCTATTTGGAACTCTGTCAATTAACACTAAGAACTGAAATAGGTGACCCCCTAGCAATATCAAAAGATTGGCTGTGATTACATGCCATTTTCGTCCCATCGTTCAACAAGATGTCTAATAGAAAAGTGGTATTCATTTGTCCTGATATTGACTGCTATGTTAATACTCTTGGCCCAAGACAACAGGGCAATGGAATGGACTGTTCCAAAGGTCGCTCGTCAATGTCTGACTACGGTCTTGGCAGTTGGTTTGCTAAGCTGTTTCGTTCGGCACTACCTCTGGCTAGAAAATATATTGTACCGGCTGCGACAGATTTTGCATCCTCTACACTATACGATTGGGGCTATGGCAAGGATTTTAAAAAAAAGTGCTTCGGAAAATCTTAGGACCAGTGCGCGAACCCTTGGTGAGAGTTTAAAACAAAATGGAAAAGGTTTAAAAGGTCAAGAAACAATGCATCACTCATCAGTCTCTACTCAGGTCAGAAACGAAAGACATCACCCCTGTCAAAGAGAAGAAGGAAAAATCTGACACGTACAATAAGCAGTAGTAGAAAAAGAAGCTCCAGGAAGAGAATTGTTAGATCGAAACTAGATTTCTTTTCCTAAGATGTCATACCTACCGCATAAGGATTCCCAAGCTTCAATCACCACCTCATTGAATCTTTTCAATGCAGAAAATGTGATGTAAGTGTAAAACATGGCTACTATGAACAATGTTATCCTCAACAACCCCTTTCCGATAATATCCACTTCCAAATTTATTCCAATGAAGACTATTTTATGGAAATTTCTTCGACATTTATAGATTTACAAATGAAAGTCCGGAAATCCGATAATACATTGCCAATTCGGGCTGATGGAAGATCCTATGAAAATTGTATATTACATAATTTATTTCGTCAAATCAGTGTCTACATCAATGGCAAGCTGGTGAGCACAAGCAGCAATCTCTAAAATTATACAAGCTATATGCAATTCATGCTGATGACACCAATGTCATACAAGGAATTGAGAGGCACCTCCAATAGATATGAATATATTACTAATACTGATAGTACAGATGCACTTAAAAATGCTACAACTAGTGAATTACATCTAGTTGGAAAAATATATCGTGAAATATTTAATATACACGCAATGGCTACCACCCAATATTAAGGTGGATATTGAATTAACGCTTGCTCCATCCAATTTCATATTGAGAAAAGAACTTGATGCCAATCCTGATTTGACTTTCTCCCTCACCTCGGCAATACTTCATATACGCAAACAACAAGTTATGAGTTCTGTTGCTTTGGCAGTGGAAAAACTGAGAGCCAGTGGAAATAATATTAAACTACTTGTTCCTCATACAATCACCAATCAACGTCATATTGCCTTGGGGTCACGCACCTTCACCGATTCATCCTTTATCAATGGCGAAATCCCCTCGAAACTTGCATTGGCATTTGTAATCAGCGCTAGTGCAATAGGATCGTGGACTGGATGCCCACATAAATTTGAAATGTTTGGGCTTTCATCGCTTGTCTGCAAAGTAAATGGAATCCCACTCTACAATCTATCTTTTGATTAATCCTATAGAACATTATAGGAGTTGACCATGCAAACCCTAGATCATGATTCACAACTATTTGAAAATGGTATAACCGAAGAAATGTTTGCTAAAACACATGGTATCATTGTATTGGATTTGTCTGGCACGCAGGATATGAGTATAGTACGTACGGGGAGTGTGCGTTTAGAGTGTACATTTGCCGACCCGTTAGCTGAGAGTATTGCACTAATTTCACTAAATCAATATGAAAACTATTGGGAAAACACTCCCGAAGGCAGTGTTCTACTAGACTTGGCGCCATGAACACCAGTCAAATAATCAATGTATTTAATATGGACCCCTACATGTCCCAGTACAGATCCTATTGTCTGCCCTCTGACTTTCTTGGAAAAATTAAAAGTGGCAACAATACCTTAATTATTGTTAATAGCAGTCCGTTCGACTGTGCAGATGGGTCATTGGCTGTGCATCTTTCAAACAATGAAGACGATTGAAATTTTTGATCCTCTTGGCCTACCCTATACATTCTACACACCATACATCAGCAACTATATTGAGAGCAGTGGGAAAACTGCTATTCAAAATCGGAGGAGAGTGCAGGATCTGACGACTAAAAGCTGTGGCTTCCATGCACTACTATATTTTGTGTTCCGATGTCGTGGCTATACTTACAAGCAGTTTCTCAACATTTATGTAGACAATCCACGTCTGAATGACTTTTTGGTGGAAAATATCCTCTCAGACTGTATAATATTGATTTCGGTGCCCTAAGAGTAAAGTGCTTAGAAAATGTATGTGAATTTGTTTATTAATAAAATGTATATATACAACAATGTCTTTATTCTTCACTTTAGATTTCTTCTTCTTCGGTGTCTAGGCAACTGTCGTGAACCACTAATGCTGGTAAATCATTTAAATTCACTGTATATTGATCTTGATTGGCTGCAAAGTCAAGGTCACATTTTCTATAGTATAATGTAACTTCACTCTTGTCATATCTCTTTGTATAGTCAATGATACTATTTGCATTCATATTATGAAATTCACGAGTTTCAATCTGTCTATTTGAAGCAATATCACATACAGTGTTTTCAAATGGTGAATCACATTCGGTAAGTGCCAAATAAAAATCACTTGGTTTTTAGTCATAATGGGCAGTGTCGTCACAACGATGACGTAGAAACCAAATTGTCTCGTTACCCCAACAGTTGAATCGTAGAACGGATTCTTCCTCCCAGAATAATTTAAATCCACGACGATACCAATCTCGTAGAAATAAACTAAAATCACGTTTGGGATTCTTTCCAATCATACCGGGGTAAGTATTCTCCCACTGATCACATTTGTCAAAGTGACAATTGGAGCACAGATGTCCTCTAGGGTGAGAGTCACAAATCTCTTCAAGACATGAATTACTTCCTTTAATTTGTACTGCATAGCCTCTATGTAACTTACAAGGATTACATAATTTGCACTTTTCATTATAGTCATCAATAATTGTACAATTCTCACATTGAGTCCAACTGCTAAGAGTGTACATGCATAGTGGACACGTATAGAACATTTTTTTTTGGTTTCCGATGTCAACTCTCTCACAGCTAAAACGAAACTGATCATCCTCGTTTGATAAATTCAGAGGGAGGAGTGGGAAAGGACTAACTCTGTGACGTCACCTCTTTCGAAGGCAGTGCTATCTACATTGAATCTATGGCAATGTTTTCAAAAGTATATCCACGATATTATTCTGCTTAGTTCCAATTAATATATCATTAAATTGAGTATAAGCATTTGAGTCACGTCGTAAAAGTTTTATACAATAGTCCAATGGGGGAGAATCAGTTTTCATTATATTGTCAAGTATTCCCCGAGAGAATATCCTGCGTTGTTGAGATAACTCGAGAAAATCATAATCCAAAATCAAATGTTTTTCCATAAACACCAGATTCGATCTAATTCTCTCTTTCTCAAATTTATTCATTTTTCAATCCTTTCACTCTGACTGCTGACTCTAGACTGACCATGATTCGTTAGCCTAACATTCTAACAAAAAGAAGGGAAAATTTTCGATTTCAAAACAATTTTATTGGATAATTACAACAATAATACTAGACATGTACAATTAGCGATACAGTTTATTGTCTTCGATATGCTTCACTAATGCACTTAAAGCACATTGAAGTCTATTCACATGCGCTATATCAACTTTTGCAGCGAAGCATAATTGATCCTCCATTTTAAATTTGCACAAGGATACCACATATCTTGCATATATTTCATCCAATTCCAGACAAAGCCGTGATCCTCTCGTGATTTCTACCGCAATGTTTGGTGCTCTTGTATTATTGCTATCAACTCCACTATCAACTTCTAATAGGGTAAGCATTCCACTCATCATCAGCACAAATATATCCAAATGAGTAAAGTCAAACTGTTCTCGCTCCTTTGAATTCTATTCACACACTAATAAAACTATAGCAAAAATCCTTTGCTTATATTCTCTGCAATCCTCTCCCGCTAATATTTTCGACTCCCTGATTGGCTTAGAAGGGGACACGGGATCCTGTTTCCCGTTAGACTCGTGGATCAATACATTCCCCCACCGATTATGTAAATCAATTTCTCAGAAATCCACTTTCCCCTCTTGTCCTAGCTGATTACGCAATCGATTTCTCAGAAATCCACTTCCCCCTCTTGTCCTAGATCAGTACATCTCTTCCCGTTAATGCGCATATGCAGACTTCGCCCTGGAGTCATTACACTTAGACGAACAACAACAAATAAGTTGACCTTGACCCCATTAGACTCGATCGATAATCCTTGAATAAATTATAGCCCGTCAGCGTTAGACTCAATTGTAGATGGCAGCAGTGGTGTGGGACGGGAACTCATGATAGATTCCTACTGACTAAACCTTCCCCTTTCCCAAAGCCTAGCTTCTCCACAACTTTCAAAATATATTTAACTTGGCTAGCCCAAGAACCTTTCCTCCTATCTCTCAAAGATTCTTGGTAAGCTGCTTTTAGTATCCACTCCTCTGGGAGGGATACTAATTTTTCCCAATACCTAATCATACTAATTAGCCTTATAACTCTTTCACTCCTTAACCCCAAATCACCCCTTAAAACTAGCCTATTAAACTTATCACTTAGACCTATCAATCTCTTAAAAAAAACTTAACTGGATCCTCTGTAACTTAGCCCCCTCTTCAAATCCCCAAATTTCACACCCATAACTAAATACTGGTCTTATCTTACTATTGAAAGGTCCTCTTCATTAATTTAATATCATTTATGCCTATCTTTCTTAAACTACTTCTTAGCACATTTAACATCGCCCTAAGTCCTCTTCTCTCCATTAAATCAACATGACTACTCCACCTTCCATTAGATGTAACCTTACACACTAAATACATAAACTCTTTTTCAATCTTTAACTCACTACCATTGACATAAATAATTTCACTTTGCCCCCCCTTTTTCTCCAAATACTACTACCGCTGACTTATTAACATTTAAAATTAACTTCTTCTAAACTAAATAGTCATTGGTCATTTCATAAACTAAGAAATGTGTGGAGGAATCCAGCATACTCCCTACAGCTCAAGCTCCGAATTTGTAATAGTAACATCCTCTCCGTACTAATGTGCGGCTGCGAATCTTGGGCGGTGACTAAGCAGCTGGAAAAGCGAATCCAGGGTTTTGAGAACATCTGTCTTCGGCGTATCCTTGGTATTCAGTGGACTGATAAGCTAACCAACGCCTCTATGCGTGAAAAGCTGGCAGCCGCTCGTGATCGATAGAATTGTGACTAACCAATGACGACATTGGGGTCACATGGTGCGGATGGATGAGGGCCGCCTACCTCACGATGTGTGGTGTTGGGTTCCTTCTGGCATCAGAAGACGTAAGCGACAGAAGACAACACTGGGAAAATGCCTTGAGAAGGATGCTGGGCTTTTGAGATCGTCGATCGAAGAACTTTGGTCAAAAGCACAAGAGAGGTCGTCATGGAAAGGCACCACTGTCGCCTTATGCGCCACCTGGCGTGGGAAGACCTAAGTCTAAGTAAGTAATATAAAAAAAATATTCTGAACTAGCGTGTCTGTTCTGAGGCTTTAATTCATCTTTTCTTTTACAATTAATAGGATCACCTAAGCAAACTTTATTGCTAATAGAAAAAGACCTTATGGCCTTTTTTTAAAACATCTTAAAAATGGTCCAATGACTTGATTATATTCAGTTTACCCCGTTTTTTTATTTTTTTTTCTATTTAGCTAATGAATACTGTAGAAATTAATAATCAAAATAAGTTTTTTCAAACAGTTTAAATATATATAAAAACAAATCAAACTTAAATTTTATATCGTTTCGTAAATAAAAAAATAGTTTTCATGCACAATAGTAAAATAATTACAAATCCTCAGTATATTTTATCCCAGAAAAAGGGATAAATCGTTCTTGACGGTCAACCGTCTTGGCCCAAACGAAAAGTAAGTCGACCCAGAATGGGATGAGAGAATGTCGCAGGCAAATTTGAGGGTAGCGGGAACCTCTTGGGAGGGTGTAAAGAGGGAGGCTTTGAATAGATAGAGATGGAAGCGTGAGTAACTGTGTTGGTCTTGGATGGCTTGGCACTACAGTGAATTGTTAAAAGTAGTAGCAGTATTTACCCCACATCTTCTGGGATTCAATTAAATTAATTTTGTTTTTGAACATTCTTACGGAACTTCCATCGTTCATTTACAATTTGTTTTTCCTTCTACACTGCACATAATTAGACATTTATCCAATAATCAAACAACAAATATTCTTAACATTTTTCTCCAAACATTAACAAGGGGAGACCGAGGTTATCCCGAACAAGGGGTTACTCTGGACAAGTCATTTGCTCCCTAGTTTATATCTATAAAATTCCACAAAAAAATAATGAAATTGTGTTTTCTACCTATATATTAAAGAAGCTCATTAAAAAATAGTCATTTGTTTAACCACTCCTGATAAAATTGGATAAAAGTAATTTTGAAGGTAAGTCTCGTGATTTTTCAATTCTTTTACAAGTTCTTTAGCAGCTCACCGGGAGTTCCAATAAAACTCAAACTTTGTAGCTTCAAGTTAGGAATTCTTAGGGCTATTTCTCTTTTTGCAGAAAAGTGCCATCTGTTCTGGTTTGTTCAGGACGCATGTACAACCGTTTACCGTCACAGTGGGTTATTTCAGACACCTGTTAAGGGGTAACTTCGGACACTTTCTTGAAGTGTCCGGAATAGCCCCCTTGTGGTCGAAAACGTGCATTTTCACTTTCAAAGATGACCAACTGTGCTATTTTGCCTTTCAGTCGAGAGCTTTAAACATCTTCAGATAATAAAAAAGGAGCTGGTTAAGAAAGCGGTAAGCGCGAAAAAATTGTATTGAAGATCAGATAGGATATCTACCAGGTAGTCTCCAATGTATAGTGATTGAGCAAATGTGTCTGTAGTATATTTAAACTTTATTTTTTGAGGGGTCTAGGAGGAATAAATTGTACCTTAGTTTGGGTTGGGTTAGGTTAAGTTACGTATTTAATATATGCTATGCTTTATCCCCCCCCCCCCTAATGTGCAGATATATATCCCAAATTTGTTCATAAACTATTATATTTTCATCTTTTTTTGTTATATTTCATTAGCATCATCGAAACTTCAGTTATCGCGCGCTTACCGGTTTCTTAACCAGTACCATAAAAAAAGCTATAAGAGTTCTTGGACCTTTTCTTCATTTTCCTATGCGATTTGAAAGTTTCTCAGAAACAAATATTCTCTTCTTATTTTTCAATATATCAAGCCTTGATCAACTTAAAGAATAGCTTTGGAATTATAATATTCAATCCCTAGCCAATTACTTTTAAGATTCACAAGCTCTTGTCACTCACTTGCATCTTCGACTTTGCCTCATGGGATAAATCTTTTTTTTTTTCAGGTAGCATTTAATTCGAGTCCGAATAAAATACTAGAAATGAATCCCAGAAAATACTAGAGTTCCTTTTGCTAAAAAACTAGCAGAGATCATTTCATTTATCATGCAGAAAATTAAGTCACAATTCTTACAACAATGCAACCCGTTATGTTTAATAATTTCGTTAGGTGAATGGTTTAAAAGTCTATAACAATGGCTCAATAATGGCTCTTAACCAATAGAATTACGGCTCAGAACTGTGCAAAATTTTAGGGATAAATGCTATTATATGCCATTATTTTCTTTGAGACAGGGAGCTATTATATGCCATTATTTCCTTTGAGACATGCTAAAACTATTATTCAACACATTGGCATTCGGGGTGAAAATTTGCATTTTGATAGACCACATATTTATTTTAGACTCAACGTTATAGTGTTTTCAAATAAAAAAGCATAAGCTTCCCATTTGTTAACTTCCTTTTATTTTTTCCAACTACTATTTACAGAAGAAGGTATCAAAAAAACTTTGGAGGGTACTCTTAAAACTGAAAATTGAAAGCTCCATTGCCTTTTTTAAGGGTAAAAAGCAGAGTTAAAACTCAAATAGAATTAAAGGTGCTAATCCGATCCGACAAAAAGTACAACTTTGAAAAAAAAAGTTACTACCTTAAAAACTATCATCTCTTACTATGATTCACAGAACACACATATCTAATTCTGTAAATTCTTTCTTTGTTTGACAGGAACGAAAGAATTTTGTTTCATGCGCCGCTGTTTGAAATTGTTTACTTATCTGTTCTGTGTTGTTGCAATACAGTCAATTATCATCAAAACCTCGCTTCAGAATTTCCAGTTGAGGTCAATTCTAAATTGCGCCAATCGTATGTTCAGATAATACAACTCTACCATAAACAGAGAAGCCACCGCCGTGGGTACCATAAGATTATCTACTTGCCTACTTTTCAAAACAGTTGGTTATAGAATTTCTATTTCAGGTATAAGATACAGGTAGCAATTCAGTTCACGTTACATTAAGCTTATTTCAATAATTAAAATAACGGTTAAGTACAATCACAGAAAAAAGTTTGGGAGCTATGAAACAAGATATCTAACTAAAGTTACTTATCCTTCAATTTCCATGCGCTCCTGGAAACAAGAATAAAACCCCAACTTCATCAATAACACAAAAAAATGATAACTCTTGCAATGACGTAAAGGTAGAGGATTATAATAAGGTAAAGGATTTACCTTTACCTTATTATACTTCCTTAATTCCTAATATTTACCTTGTTTTACTTTTACCTAATATTTACTTTTCCCCCGCGTTTCCAAACCCTGTACAACTACAAAGCACATTTCGAGGAACTCTTCATTGTCAAACCAACAACACTGCAATTTAAAAAATGAACAAAAGCAATCAATTATAATCAATTTAACCCCTTCTCCCCAGTAACTGGGGGAGGGCAACGGACAGTTGATCTTTGTGAGTAAAGGGTATCTCACACCCTTTGTAAGAAGAAGAGCACAAGGGTCTTTTGAATAAAAAAAACAACTATTGTGTTTGTTTTTAACCCTATAGCAGTCCCCTTGGGATGTGTTTCTCATAAATAGCTGGAATTTTTCTGTTGATTTTGTATAGAAAATGAAATTTTTCTCGGGTTCTAAGTTCCTTTTTAAGTTATCAAAATTTTTAAATGTAATTCTTTATTGATATATTGAAACAAATTTAACCATACAATCACAGTTTCGAACCTTAGATGATTGCTAAACCATCTTAGATTATGAAGAGTTTAAATTCTCCTTAAACGTTCATAATTTGTTTTAGCGTATTAGACTTAAAAGAAAAGGATTTGAGAGGTCATTTTCACTTCCAAAAGACAAATTTGTAATGTGAAGTCAATCTAATTTCGCTTTATTGCTTTCCCTGCAGTCGCCCATGTTTGCATATAATTAGTAGTAAAGGATTAACGACGCTTCTTGACATGGTTCTTGCATTAGCCCTTCAGATTGTTGCTACAGAAGAGTTTAAACTCTGGGTTTCATAATGCATTAAATAAAAAAAACAAGTTTTTTTAACTGAAAGTAAGGAACGACGTTAAAACTTAAAACGAACAGAAATTACTCCGTATATGAAGGGGGCTGTCCCCTTCTCAACGCCTCGCTCTTTACGCTAAAGTTTTTTTATTGTTTAAGAAAATAGAGTTGTGAGAAAGTCAAACTTTAGCGTAAAGAGCGAGGCGTTGAGGAGGGGACAGCCCCCTTCATATACGGAATAATTTCTGTTCGTTTTAAGTTTTAACATCGTTCCTTACTTTCAGTTAAAAAAACTTGTTTTTTTTATTTAATTTTTGAACGTTTTTGAATTAATGCAGGTTTTGATTTTGGCTCACCGTACATGAATAATTAAAACAAAATTTGCATATTATATTTGGTTAAATGGCTTTCTCGAAACTTGTTTAATTTTATTTACGAACGTTTTTATTAGTAATAAATATACGTAACTTAGAATTAACTTACGTAACGAACTTCTATATTCATAAATTTTTAACACGTATATTAGGGGGTTCGCCCCCTAGTCAATACCCTGCTCTTTAAACTATAGTTCGAATTTTTTTCCAGTTCTTTAAAAATGACCTCTTAATCACAATCAGTTGATCAGTTGAAAAACTTGTTTTTTTTTTATTTAATTCCTGATCTTTTTCTTTAATAAAGCTGGGAAATCCGGCACCCCCTTCATAGCAATGTCCCTTCCCCATGAAAACTTCCTTCATGGAAAGATCCTTCCATATAGCCCCCGACCCTCTCCTTCTCCCACCTACCAGAAAAAATCTCCTCTGAAAAAGTCTGTATACTTCCCAATAACCAATACTATATGTTAATTAAATAAAAAAAACAAGTTTTTTTAACTGAAAGTAAGGAACGACGTTAAAACTTAAAACGAACAGAAATTATTCTGTATATGAAGGGGGCTGTCCCCTCCTCAACGCCTCGCTCTTTACGCTAAAGTTTTTTTATTGTTTAAAAAAATAGAGTTGTGAGAAAGTCAAACTTTAACGTAAAGAGCGAGGCGTTGAGGAGGGGACAGCCCCCTTCATATACGGAATAATTTCTGTTCGTTTTAAGTTTTAACGTCAGTAGAAAGGCCTCATGAGCTCCGACGAGAACCACGTGGTTTATGGTTTTCTCACTGAGAATGAAAAAACAGGAATTTTCTCACTTGGAAAACCATAAACCACGTGGTTCTCGTGGGAGTCAATAAGGGGGAATTAAGAAACAAACATGGCTTCTTTGATCTTAGGCTAACCTAACCTGAGAACTTGATTTACATAATCAACCTAACCTTATTGACTCCACGAGAACCACGTGGTTTATGGTTTTCTCAGTGAGAATGAAAAAACAAGAATTTTCTCACTTGAAAAAACATCCATAAATGTGAGAAAATTCATGTTTTTTCAAGTGAGAAAATTCCTGTTTTTTCATTCTCACTGAGAAAACCATAAACCACGTGGTTCTCGTGGGAGTCAATAAGGGGGAATTAAGAAACAAATATGGCTTCTTTGATCTTTAGGCTAACCTAACCTGAGAACTTGATTTACATAATCGCTAGGGGAATTATTGATTTACGAAAAGGGGAATAAAGAAACAAGTATGGCTTCTTTGATCTTAGGTCTGAGGGATAAAACGTTCTTTAGGTCAGAGAGAAAAATTAATATTCTATTTTTAAATAGGGCTTCATTGATCTTTAGTGTCAGGAATTAGAAATGACATCACTTGTTATCTTGGAATTATGCGGGAGTCTAAAGAGATAGAAATTCTATTTTTAAATACGGCTTCACTGATCTTTAAGTCGGAGAGATAAATTGATATTCTAACGAAACCTTAACAGTGTAGCTAGGAACATTTATGAGATGAAGAGATTAACGCGGGAAAAGGGTTTCCTAGAAATTTCAAATGTGACAGAGCAGGGATGCCAAAACAATAGGAACACGCAGAAATTACTTTTAGGGGATTATTTGGGCGAAACCGTTTTAAACATTTTAGGGAATTATTTCGGCGAAACAGTTAGAGACATTATAAAAGATGATTTTAGAAGATGTTTTAGAAGAGGTTTTGAGTGTGGTCGTTATAATACACAAGTTCTATTTAAACAGTGTTGTGATGTCCTATACCCCAACCCCAAAGGGCCCCGATCCCCCTACCCCGACCCCGAAGGAAGCCCCCGGCCCAATAGCTTAGAGTCTTAGCTTAGAGTTTTTGTTAAAGTTGAAGTTTAGTTTAGTAATAGTTAAGAGTTTAGAGTTTTAGCATAGAGTCTTAGCTTAGAGTTTTAGTTTAGTTTAGTTTTAGTTAAGAGTTAGAGTTTTTTAGCTTAGAGTCTTAGCTTAGAGTTTTTGTTAGAGTTCTAGTTTAGTTTAGTTTTAGTTAAGAGTTTAGAGTTTTAGCTTAGATTCTTAGCTTAGAGTTTTAGTTAGAGTTCTAGTTTAGTTTAGTTTTAGTTAAGAGTTTAGAGTTTTACCATAGAGTCTTAGCTTAGAGTTCTAGTTAGAGTTGAAGTTTAGTTAAGTTTTAGTTAAGAGTTTCGAGGTTTAGCTTAGAGTCTTACCTTAGAGTTTTTGTTAGAGTTCTAGTTTAGTTTTAGTTAAGAGTTTAGAGTTTTAGCTTAGAGTCTTAGCTTAGAGTTTTTGTTAGAGTTCTAGTTTGGTTTAGTTTTAGTTAAGAGTTTAGAGTTTTAGCTTAGAGTCTTAGCTTATAGTTTTTGTTAGAGTTCTAGTTTAGTTTAGTTATAGTTAAGAGTTTGGAGTTTTACCTTAGAGACTTAGCTTAGAGTTTTAGTTTAGTTTAGTTTTACTTAAGAGTTTAGAGTTTTAGCTTAGAGTCTCAGCTTAGAGTTTTTGTTAGAGTTCTAGTTTAGTTTAGTTTTAGTTAAGAGTTTAGAGTTTTAGCTTAGAGTTTTAGTTTAGAGTTTATGTTGAAGTTCTAGTTTAGTTTAGTTTTAGTTTAGAGTTTTAGCTTAGACATAGAGTTTTAATTAGAGTTCTAGTTTAGTTTAGTTTTAGTTCAGAGTTTAAAGTTTTTAGCTTAGAGTCTTTGCTTAGTTAAATTTAGAGTTCTAGTTTAATTTAGTTTTAGCTAAGAGTTTAGAGTTTTACCATAGAGTCTTAGCTTAGAGTTTTAGTTAGAGTTAAAGTTAAGTTTAGTTACAGTTAAGAATTTAGATCTTTAGCATAGAGTCATAGCTTAGAGTTTTACTTAAAGTTATAGTTTGGTTAAGTTTTAGTTAAGAGTTTCGAGCTTTAGCTAAGTCTTAGCTTAGAGTTTTTGTTAGAGTTCTAGTTTAGTTTAATTTTAGTTAAGAGTTTAGAGTTTTACCTTAGAGTCTTAGCTTAGAGTTTTTGTTAGAGTTCTAGTTTAGTTTAATTTTAGTTAAGAATTTGATGTTTTACCATTGAGTTTCAGTTAGAGTTCTAGTTTAGTTTACTTTTAGTTAAGAGTTTAGTGTTTTACCTTAGAGTCTTAGCTTAGAGTTTTAGTTAGAGTTCTAGTTTAGTTTAGTTTTAGTTAAGAGTTTAGAATTTTAGCTTAGAGTTTTAACTTAGAGTTTTTGTTAGAGTTCTAGTTTATTTTAGTTTTAGTTAAGAGTTTAGAGTTCTTAGCTTAGAGTCTTAGCTTAGAGTTTTTGTTGAAGTTCTAGTTTAATTTAGTTTTAGTTAATAGTTTAGAGTTTTAGCTTAGAGTCTTAGGTTAGAGTTTTTGTTACAGTTGAAGTTTAGTTTAGTAATAGTTAAGAGTTTAGAGTTTTAGCTTAGAGTCTTAGCTTAGAGTTTTTGTTAGAGTTCTAGTTAAGTTTAGATAAAGTTAAGCGTTTGGAATTTTACCTTCGAGACTTAGCTTAGAGTTTTAGTTTAGTTTAGTTTTAGTTAAGAGTTTAGAGTTTTTAGCCTAGAGTCTTAGCTTAGGGTTTTTGTTAGAGTTCTAGTTTAGTTTAGTTTTAGTTAAGAGTTTGATGTTTTACCTTAGAGTCATAGCTTAGAGTTTTAGCTTAGAGTTCTAGTTTAGTTTAGTTTTAGTTAAGAGTTTAGAGTTTTTTAGCTTAGAGTCTTAGCTTAGAGTTTTTGTTAGAGTTCTAGTTTAGTTTAGTTTTAGTTAAGAGTTTGGTGTTTTACCTTAGAGTCATAGCTTAGAGTTTTAGTTAGAGTTCTAGTTTAGTTTAGTTTTAGTTAAGAGTTTAGAATTTTAGCTTAGAGTCTTAGCTTAGAGTTTTGTTAGAGTTCTAGTTTAGTTTAGTTTTAGTTAAGAGTTTAGAGTTTTTAGGTTAGAGTCTTAGCTTAGAGTTTTTGTTGAAGCTCTAGTTAATTTAGTTTTAGTTAAGAGTTTATAGTTTTAGCTTAGAGTCCTAGCTTAGAGTTTTTGTTAGAGTTTTAGTTTAGTTTAGTTTTAGTTAAGAGTTTAGAGTTTTAGCTTAGAGTCTTAGCTTAGAGTTATAGTTAGAGATGAAGTTTAGTTTAGTTATAGTTAAGAATTTAGAGTTTTTAGCTTAGAGTCATAGTTTAGAGTTTTTGTTAGAGTTCTAATTTAGTTTAGTTAAGAGTTTAGAGCTTTATCATTAATCATAGCTTAGAGTTTTTGTTGAAGTTGAAGTTTAGTTTAGTCATAGTTAAGAATTTAGAGTTTTTAGCTTAGAGTCTTAGCTTAGAGTTTTACTTAGAGTTCTAGTTTTGTTTAGTTTTAGTTAAGAGTTTAGAGTTTTATCTTAGAGTCTTAGCTTAGAGTTTTTGTTGAAGTTCTAGTTTAGTTTAGTTAAGAGTTTAGAGTTCTACCTTAGAGTCATAGCTTAGAGTTTTAGTTAGAGTTGAAGTTTAGTTTAGTTATAGTTAAGGGTTTAGAGTTTTAGCTTGGAGTCTTAGCTTAGAGTTTTAGTTAGAGTTCTAGCTTAGTTTAGTTTTAGTTAAGAGTTTAGAGTTTTACCTTAAAGTCTTAGCTTAGAGTTTTATTTAGAGTTCTAGTTTAGTTTAGTAATACTTATGAGTTTTGAGTTTTACCTTAAAGTTTTTGATTAGAGTTTTAGTTGGGTTGAAGTTTCGTTTAGTTTAGTTATAGTTAAGAGTTTATAGTTTTAGCTTAGAGTCTTAGCTTAGAGTTTTAGTTAGAGTTATTGTTTAGTTTAGTTATAGTTAAGAGTTATAGCTTAGAGGTTTAGCCTAGAATCTTAGCTTAGAGATTTAGTTAGAGTTGAAGTTTAGTCTAAACTAGCATAACCACAAAATTACACAATATTGCATAGAAATACCAAAACCATAGGTTAGATTAGGTTAGGTTAGGTTAGAGCTTAGGTTTCTCCACGTTTAAGTTAGGTTAGATTAGGTTAGCTTATCATGTGCGCTCATGATAAGCTAACCTAATCTAACTGGTACAAAGTTGACATGGGGGGATTTTCCAGCGAGTATGGTTAGGTTAAGTTAGATCAAGTTAGGTTAGGTTAAGTTAGGTTAGGTTAGGTTAGCCTACGTACGCGCGCGTACGTAGACTAACCTAACCTAACCTAACTTAACCTAACCTAACTTGATCTAACTAAACTAAACTAGAACTCTAATTAAAACTCTATGTCTAAGCTAAAACTCTAAACTAAAACTAAACTAAACTAGAACTTCAACATAAACTCTAAACTAAGACTCTAAGCTAAAAACTCTAAACTCTTAACTAAAACTAAACTAAACTAGAACTCTAACAAAAACTCTAAGCTGAGACTCTAAGCTAAAACTCTAAACTCTTAAGTAAAACTAAACTAAACTAAAACACTTAAGCTAAGTCTCTAAGGTAAAACTCCAAACTCTTAACTATAACTAAACTAAACTAGAACTCTAACAAAAACTATAAGCTAAGACTCTAAGCTAAAACTCTAAACTCTTAACTAAAACTAAACCAAACTAGAACTCTAACAAAAACTCTAAGCTAAGACTCTAAGCTAAAACTCTAAACTCTTAACTAAAACTAAACTAAACTAGAACTCTAATTAAAACTCTAAGTCTAAGCTAAAACTCTAAACTAAACTAGAACTTCAACAAAAAACTCTAAACTAAGACACTAAGCTAAAAACTCTAAACTCTTAACTAAAACTAAACTAAACTAGAACTCTAATAAAAACACTAAGATATAAAACTCTAAACTCTTAACTAGAAGTAAACTAAACTAGAACTCTAACAGAAACTCTAAGCTAAGACTCTAAGTTAAAAACTCGACTCTTAACTATAACTAAACTAAACTAGAACTCTAACACAAACTATAAGCTAAGACTCTAAGCTAAAACTCTAAACTCTTAACTAAAACTAAACTTAACTAGAACTCTAACTAAAACTCTAAGCTAAGACTCTAAGCTAAAAACACTAAACTCTTAACTATAACTTTGCTAAACTATAACTTTAACTAAAACTCTAAGCTATGACTCTAAGCTAAAACTCTAAACTCTTAACTAAAACTAAACTAAACTAGAACTCTAACAAAAACTCTAAGGTAAGACTCTAAGCTAAAACTCGAAACTTAACTAAAACATAACTAAACTACAACTTTAAGTAAAACTCTAAGCTATGACTCTATGGTAAAACTCTAAACTCTTAACTAAAACTAAACTAAACTAAAACTCTAAGCTAAGTCTCGAAGGTAAAACTCCAAACGCTTAACTATATCTAAACTAAACTAGAACTCTAACAAAAACTCTAAGCTAAGACTCTAAGCTAAAACTCTAAACTCTTAACTATTACTAAACCAAACTTCAACTCTAACAAAAACTCTAAGCTAAGACTCTAAGCTAAAACTCTAAACTATTAACTAAAACTAAACTAAACTAGAACTTCAACAAAAACTCTAAGCTAAGACTCTAAGCTAAAAACTCTAAACTCTTAACTAAAACTAAAATAAACTAGAACTAACAAAAACTCTAAGCTAAGACTCAGCTAAAACTCAAAACTCTTAACTAAAACTTAACCAAACTATAACTTTAAGTAAAACTCTAAGCTATGACTCTAAGCTAAAAATCTAAATTCTTAACTGTAACTAAACTAAAATTTAACTCTAACAAAAACTCTAAGCTAAGACTCTAAGCTAAAACTCTAAACTCTTAGCTAAAACTAAATTAAACTAGAACTCTAAATAAAACTAAGCAAAGACTCTAAGCTGAAAACTCTAAACTCTTAACTAAAACTAAACTAAACTATAGCTCTAATTGAAACTCTAAGTCTAAGCTAAAACTCTAAACTAAACTAGAACTTCAACAAAAAACTCTAAACTAAGACTCTAAGCTAAAAACTCTAAACTCTTAACTAAAACTAAACTAAACTAGAACTAATAAAAACTCTAAGATAAGACTCTAAGCTAAAACTCTAAACTCTTAACTAAAACTAAACTAAACTAAACTAAACTCTTAACTAAAACTAAACTAAACTAGAACTCTAACAAAAACTCTAAGCTGAGATCCTAAGCTAAAACTCTAAACTCTTAACTAAAACTAAACTAAACTAAAACTCTAAGCTAAGTCTCTAAGGTAAAACTCCAAACTCTTAACTATAACTAAACTAAACTAGAGCTCTAGCAAAAACTTTAAGCTAAGACTCTAAGCTAAAACTCTAAACTCATAACTAAAACTAAACCAAACTAGAACTCTAACAAAAACTCTAAGCTAAGACTCTAAGCTAAAACTCTAAACTCTTAACTAAAACTAAACTAAACTTGAACTCTAATTAAAACTCTAAGTCTAAGCTAAAACTCTAAACTAAACTAGAACTTCAACAAAAAACTCTAAACTAAGACTCTAAGCTAAAAATTCTAAACTCTTAACTAAAACTAAACTAAACTAGAACTCTAATAAAACTCTAAGATAAGACTCTAAGCTAAAACTCTAAACTCTTAACTAAAACTAAACTAAACTAAAACTCTAAGCTAAGTCTCTAAGGTAAAACACCAAACTCTTAACTATAACTAAACTAAACTAGAACTCTAACAAAAACTCTAAGCTAGGACTCTAAGCTAAAACTCCAAACGCTTAACTATATCTAAACTAAACTAGAACTCTAACAAAAACTCTAAGCTAAGACTCTAAGCTAAAACTCTAAACTCTTAACTATTACTAAACCAAACTTCAACTCTAACAAAAACTCTAAGCTAAGACTCTAAGCTAAAACTCTAAACTATTAACTAAAACTAAACTAAACTAGAACTTCAACAAAAACTCTAAGCTAAGACTCTAAGCTAAAAACTCTAAACTCTTAACTAAAACTAAAATAAACTAGAACTCTAACAGAAACTCTAAGCTAAGATTCAGCTAAAACTCAAAACTCTTAACTAAAACTTAACCAAACTATAACTTTAAGTAAAACTCTAAGCTATGACTCTAAGCTAAAAATCTAAATTCTTAACTGTAACTAAACTAAAATTTAACTCTAACAAAAACTCTAAGCTAAGACTCTAAGCTAAAACTCTAAACTCTTAGCTAAAACTAAATTAAACTAGAACTCTAAATAAAACTAAGCAAAGACTCTAAGCTAAAAACTCTAAACTCTTAACTAAAACTAAACTAAACTATAGTTCTAATTGAAACTCTAAGTCTAAGCAAAAACTCTAAACTAAACTAGAACTTCAACAAAAAACTCTAAACTAAGACTCTAAGCTAAAAACTCTAAACTCTTAACTAAAACTAAACTAAACTAGAACTCTAATAAAAACTCTAAGCTAAGACTCTAAGCTAAAACTCTAAACTCTTAACTAAAACTAAACTAAACTAAAACTCTAAGCTATGTCTCTAAGGTAAAACACTAGACTCTTAACTATAACTAAACTAAACTAGAACTCTAACAAAAACTCTAAGCTGAGACCCTAAGCTAAAACTCTAAACTCTTAAGTAAAACTAAACTAAACTAAAACTCTAAGCTAAGTCTCTAAGGTAAAACTCCAAACTCTTAACTATAACTAAACTAAACTAGAGCTCTAGCAAAAACTTTAAGCTAAGACTCTAAGCTAAAACTCTAAACTCATAACTAAAAGTAAACCAAACTAGAACTCTAACAAAAACTCTAAGCTAAGACTCTAAGCTAAAACTCTAAACTCTTAACTAAAACTAAACTAAACTAGAACTCTAATTAAAACTCTAAGTCTAAGCTAAAACTCTAAACTAAACTAGAACTTCAACAAAAAACTCTAAACTAAGACTCTAAGCTAAAAATTCTAAACTCTTAACTAAAACTAAACAAAACTAGAACTCTAATAAAAACTCTAAGCTAGGACTCTAAACTAAAACTCTAAACTCTTAACTAAAACTAAACTAAACTAAAACTCTAAGCTAAGTCTCTAAGGTAAAACACCAAACTCTTAACTATAACTAAACTAAACTAGAACTCTAACAAAAACTCTAAGCTAGGACTCTAAGCTAAAACTCTAAACTCTTAACTATTACTAAACTAAACTAGAACTCTAACAGAAACTCTAATCTAAGACTCTAAGCTAAAAACTCGAGACTCTTAACTAAAACTAAAATAAACTAGAACTATAACACAAACTATAAGCTAAGACTTTAAGCTAAAATTCTAAACTCTTAACTAAAACTAAACTGAAGTAGAACTCTGGCTAAAGCTCTAAGCTATGACTCTAAGGTAAAACTCTAAACTCTTAACTATAACTCTACTAAACTATAACTTTAACTAAAACTCTAAGCTATGACTCTAAGCTAAAACTCTAAATTCTTAGCTATAACTAAACTAAACTAGAACTCTAACTAAAACTCTAAGCTAAGACTCTAAGGTAAAACTCTAAACTCTTAACTAAAACTAAACTAGAACTCTAACAAAAACTCTAAGCTGAGACTCTAAGCTAAAACTCTAAACTCTTAACTATTACTAAACTCAACTAGAACTCTAACACAAACTATAAGCTAAGACTCTAAGCTAAAACTCTAAACTCTTAACTAGAAGTAAACTAAACTAGAACTCTAACAGAAACTCTAAGCTAAGACTCTAAGCTAAAAACTCGAGACTCTTAACTATAACTAAACTAAACTAGAACTCTAACACAAACTATAAGCTAAGACCATAAGCTAAAACTCTAAACTCTTAACTAAAACTAAACTGAACTAGAACTCTAACTAAAACTCTAAGCTATGACTCTAAGGTAAAACTCTAAACTCTTAACTATAACTTTACTAAACTATAACTTTAACTAAAACTCTAAGCTATGACTCTAAGCTAAAACTCTAAATTCTTAGCTATAACTAAACTAAACTAGAACTCTAACTAAAACTCTAAGCTAAGACTCTAAGGTAAAACTCTAAACTCTTAACTAAAACTAAACTAGAACTCTAACAAAAACTCTAAGGTAAGACTCTAAGCTAAACCTCGAAACTCTTAACTAAAACTTAACTAAACTTCAACTCTAACTAGAACTCTAAGCTAAGACTCTAAGCTAAAACTCTAAACTCTTAACTAAAACTAAACTAAACTAGAACTCTAATTAAAACTCTAAGTCTAAGCTAAAACTCTAAACTAAACTAGAACTTCAACAAAAAACTCTAAACTAAGACTCTAAGCTAAAAATTCTAAACTCTTAACTAAAACTAAACTAAACTAGATTTCTAATAAAAACTCTAAGCTAGGACTTTAAACTAAAACTCTAAACTCTTAACTAAAACTAAACTAAACTAAAACTCTAAGCTAAGTCTCTAAGGTAAAACACCAAACTCTTAACTATAACTAAACTAAACTAGAACTCTAACAAAAACTCTAAGCTAGGACTCTAAGCTAAAACTCTAAACTCTTAACTATTACTAAACTAAACTAGAACTCTAACAGAAACTCTAATCTAAGACTCTAAGCTAAAAACTCGAGACTCTTAACTAAAACTAAAATAAACTAGAACTATAACACAAACTATAAGCTAAGACTTTAAGCTAAAATTCTAAACTCTTAACTAAAACTAAACTGAAGTAGAACTCTGGCTAAAGCTCTAAGCTATGACTCTAAGGTAAAACTCTAAACTCTTAACTATAACTCTACTAAACTATAACTTTAACTAAAACTCTAAGCTATGACTCTAAGCTAAAACTCTAAATTCTTAGCTATAACTAAACTAAACTAGAACTCTAACTAAAACTCTAAGCTAAGACTCTAAGGTAAAACTCTAAACTCTTAACTAAAACTAAACTAGAACTCTAACAAAAACTCTAAGCTGAGACTCTAAGCTAAAACTCTAAACTCTTAACTATTACTAAACTCAACTAGAACTCTAACACAAACTATAAGCTAAGACTCTAAGCTAAAACTCTAAACTCTTAACTAGAAGTAAACTAAACTAGAACTCTAACAGAAACTCTAAGCTAAGACTCTAAGCTAAAAACTCGAGACTCTTAACTATAACTAAACTAAACTAGAACCCTAACACAAACTATAAGCTAAGACCATAAGCTAAAACTCTAAACTCTTAACTAAAACTAAACTGAACTAGAACTCTAACTAAAACTCTAAGCTATGACTCTAAGGTAAAACTCTAAACTCTTAACTATAACTTTACTAAACTAGAACTTTAACTAAAACTCTAAGCTATGACTCTAAGCTAAAACTCTAAATTCTTAGCTATAACTAAACTAAACTAGAACTCTAACTAAAACTCTAAGCTAAGACTCTAAGGTAAAACTCTAAACTCTTAACTAAAACTAAACTAGAACTCTAACAAAAACTCTAAGGTAAGACTCTAAGCTAAACCTCGAAACTCTTAACTAAAACTTAACTAAACTTCAACTCTAACTAGAACTCTAAGCTAAGACTCTATGGTAAAACTCTAAACTCATAACTAAAACTAAACTAAACTAGAACTCTAACTAAAACTCTAAGCTAAGAATCTAAGCTAAAACTCTAAACTCTTAACTAAAACTAAACTAAACTAGAACTCTAACAAAAACTCTAAGCTAAGACTCTAAGCTAAAAAACTCTAAACTCTTAACTAAAACTAAACTAAACTAAAACTCTAAGCTAAGACTCTATGCTAAGACTCTAAACTCTTAACTATTACTAAACTAAACTTCAACTTTAAAAAAACTCCAAGCTAAGACTCTAAGCTATTGGGCCGGGGGCTTCCTTCGGGGTCGGAGTAGGGGGATCGGGGCCCTTTTGGGTTGGGGTATAGGACATCACAACACTGTTTAAATAGAACTTGTGTATTATAACGACCAAACTCAAAACCTCTTCTAAAACAACTTCTAAAATCATCTTTTATAATGTCTCTAACTGTTTCGCCGAAATAATTCCCTAAAATGTTTAAAACGGTTTCGCCCAAATAATCCCCTAAAAGTAATTTCTGCGTGTTCCTATTGTTTTGGCATCCCTGCTCTGTCACATTTGAAATTTCTAGGAAACCCTTTTCCCGCGTTAATCTCTTCATCTCATAAATGTTCCTAGCTACACTATTAAGGTTTCGTTAGAATATCAATTTATCTCTCCGACTTAAAGATCAGTGAAGCCGTATTTAAAAATAGAATTTCTATCTCTTTAGACTCCCGCATAATTCCAAGATAACAAGTGATGTCATTTCTAATTCCTGACACTAAAGATCAATGAAGCCCTATTTAAAAATAGAATATTAATTTTTCTCTCTGACCTAAAGAATGTTTATCCCTCAGACCTAAGATCAAAGAAGCCATACTTGTTTCTTTATTCCCCTTTTCGTAAATCAATAATTCCCCTAGCGATTATGTAAATCAAGTTCTCAGGTTAGGTTAGCCTAAAGACCAAAGAAGCCATGTTTGTTTCTTAATTCCCCCTTATTGACTCCACGAGAATCACGTGGTTTATGGTTTTCTCAGTGAGAATGAGAAAACAGGAATTTTCTCACTTGAAAAAACATGAATTTTCTCACATTTATGGATGTTTTTTCAAGTGAGAAAATTCCTGTTTTTTCATTCTCACTGAGAAAACCATAAACCACGTGGTTCTCGTGGGAGTCAATAATTTCCCTAGCGATTATGTAAATCAAGTTCTCAGGTTAGGTTAGCCTAAAGACCAAAGAAGCCATGTTTGTTTCTTAATTCCCCCTTATTGACTCCCACGAGAACCACGTGGTTTATGGTTTTCCAAGTGAGAAAATTCCTGTTTTTTCATTCTCAGTGAGAAAACCATAAACCACGTGGTTCTCGTCGGAGCTCATGAGGCCTTTCTACTAACGTCGTTCCTTACTTTCAGTTAAAAAAAACTTGTTTTTTTTTATTTAATTTTTGAACGTTTTTGAATTAATGCAGGTTTGATTTTGGCTCACCGTACATGAATAATTAAAACAAAATTTGCATATTATATTTGGTTAAATGGCTTTCTCGAAACTTGTTTAATTTATTTACGAACGTTTTTATTAGTAATAAATATACATAACTTAGAATTAACTTACGTAACGAACTTCTATATTCATAAATTTTTAACACGTATATTAGGGGATTCGCCCCCTAGTCAATACCCTGCTCTTTAAACTATAGTTCGAATTTTTTTTCCAGTTCTTTAAAAATGACCTCTTAATCACAATCAGTTGATCAGTTGAAAAACTTGTTTTTTTTTATTTAATTCCTGATCTTTTTTTTTAATAATGCTGGGAAATCCGGCGCCCCCTTCATAGCAATGTCCCTTCCCCCATGAAAACTTCCTTCATGGAAAGATCCTTCCATATAGCCCCCGACCCTCTCCTTCCCCCACCTACCAGAAAAAATCTCCTCTGAAAAAGTCTGTATGCTTCCCAATAACCAATACTAAATGTTAACATTGAGTAGAGTTCACAACTTTCAGCCCTCCCCCTGGGGACTTTGGGGGATCAAGTCATCCTAAAAGACATTTTTATCATATTTTCGACCATGCTGAACAAAATGGCTATCTCAAAATTTTGATCGGGTGACTTTGGGAAAAAAATGAGCGTGGGAGGGGGCCTAGTTGCCCTCCATTTTTTTGGTCACTTAAAAAGGGCACTAGAACTTTTAATTTCCGTTCGAATGAGCCCTCCCACGATATTCTAGGACCACTGGATCGATACGATCACCCCTGGGAAAAAAAAACAAACAAACAAACAAATAAACACGCATCCGTGATCTTTCTTCTGGCAAAAATGGAAAATTCCACATTTTTGTAGATAGGAGCTTGAAACCTCTACAGTAGGGTTCTCTGATACGCTGAATATGATGGTGTGATTTTCATTAAGGTTCTATAACTTTTCGGGGGTCTTTCCCCCTTTTTTCGAAAATCAGCCAAATTTTCTCAGGCGCGTAACTTTTGATGGGTAAGATTAAACTTAATGAAACTTATATATTTAAAATCAGAATTAAAATCTGATTCTTTTGATGTATCTATTGGTATCAAAATCTCGTTTTTTAGAGTTTCGGTTACCATTGAGCCGGGTCGCTCCTTACTTACAGTTCGTTACCACGAACTGTTTGACATTGAGTAAAGTTTCATAACTTTCAGCCCTCCCCCTGGGGACTTTGGGGGATCAAGTCATCCTAAAAGACATTTTTATCATATTTTCGACCATGCTGAACAAAATGGCTATCTCAAAATTTTGATCGGGTGACTTTGGGAAAAAAATGAGCTTGGGAGGGGCCTAGTTGCCCTCCATTTTTTTTGGTCACTTAAAAAGGGCACTAGAACTTTTAATTTCCGTTCCAATGAGCCCTCCCACGATATTCTAGGACCACTGGGTCGATACGATCACCCCTGGAAAAAAAAAAAACAAACAAACAAACAAACAAACAAATAAACACGCATCCGTGATCTTTCTTCTGGCAAAAAATGGAAAATTCCACATTTTTGTAGATAGGAGCTTGAAACCTCTAAAGTAGGGTTCTCTGATACGCTGAATATGATGGTGTGATTTTCATTAAGGTTCTATAACTTTTAGGGGGTCTTTCCCCCTTTTTTCGAAAATCAGCCAAATTTTCTCAGGCACGTAACTTTTGATGGGTAAGATTAAACTTAATGAAACTTATATATTTGAAATCAGAATTAAAATCTGATTCTTTTGATGTATCTATTGGTATCAAAATCCCGTTTTTTTAGAGTTTCGGTTACCATTGAGCCGGGTCGCTCCTTACTTACAGTTCGTTACCACGAACTGTTTGAAAGCCGAGATCAATCCCACTTTGCTGCTGTAGAATTTCACATGTATGTTCTCCTAAAAAAATTGGGTTCTTGTCTATTATATAATACACACTCGAGAAGTGAAGTTTAGTGAGTGCTAATAAAATAAACCAAAACATGATGAAAATAAAATACTTTAGTAACACAATTATGAAAACTATAACAAAGAATTATGGAAGGGGGGCCAGCGAGAGCGAATTATATTAAATAAGTAACCAAACCTAACCTAGCCAAATACCAACTAAATGTTTAATTAAACTATACCTATAATATAGTTTCCCAACGAGCCGAAGGAAATTGTCTGGTATAGACAGCGTGAAAATCGGGTAATTGTTTCATTTTTGCGATACAAGTAGGTTTGCCACCACAACGAAATAAAATCCACCAGTTTTTCACCAAGAAAATCACCAAAAATTACCAGTTTGTCACCAAGATAATCACCAGAAATCACCGGTATTTCACCAAAATCACAAAAAAAAATCACCAAAAATCGACGGTCAATAATGATAGGCTTCAAACCAAAAAGACGCGTTAGGCACCCTGAGTGAAGACATTATGTTTTTCAAAGGCAACTGCTGAAGAAAGAAGAGAATTTATACCAAAATCTGGAATTCCAGCCAAATTTGAAATTGTGACCTAAAATCCTGTTTCTGGCCATAAAGAACTTTTTTATTATTTAACTACTATTTTACTTTTCTTTGTCTTTACTTTGCAAAATCTTTTCTTTTTTCTAGGTTTCCATTGAAAAGAATAATCACAATAATCCTCTTGCGTCCACAAATCGAATTTCATTTGCTTGTGAGCGTTTTTAATCCCCCTGCTACAGTTAGTATCCTCGATGATAAACTTTAGCTCCGAAAAAGACCACTCAAATAGTGTCGATTTCTTTTACCTCTGGAAAATTGACATGGGTCAAGTCTAAGCCGAAATATTGGACAAGCAGTGATAAATATTATTTCCCTTGTTTCCTTCTACAAGAGCCCTGTTCTGGCCGACCATCTAAATACAGTAATATGGAGGTATCATACAAAAAAAGTACCTAAGCAAAAAAAGCAAGGGCCAGAGAGCACACAATTTTACTAGCTAACAGAAACAGATTTTATCGTTGTGTTTTTAACAGCATTCCTTTTGCAAGCCCACAACTTCACAAAATGTACCTGGCGAGGATGCCCCCCCCCTGTAATAAATCTATTGTCGCTAGCTCCGTTAATTAATGTGTCATAGATAATAAATGCGTTTGTGCATGTGCCATAGACAAGTAGGTTTGACACAAGCCAAAAGTACCAAAATCAATTGTGACAATTTCTCTGTTTAGTGTGTTCAAGACACCAAAAAAAACCTAATATATTTTCTTTCTTTCTCTGAGACTGTTAAGTCCCTTGAAGAAAAAGACCTATCCTAGGCTGCTGAATATATGTTCATGTGGGACTACGCTATCTTTACCTGCGAAATTATGTTTTTTCGTTTCTGAGCCTCAGTTGGTTTATACCGCACATGGACCACATAGGACCCACTTGTATTTATAAATTAAAATTTTTAACTGCGGAGAAGCCAATTGCCAAGCTAAAAGGATACAGAAAAGCTCAAAATAACGCCATTCTTTAGAAATAACGTATAAAAACGAGACATAGAATATGAAAGTCACTGATTATTTCACCTCAGTAAGACTGGAAACCAATCATGCTGGGAATGTCAACTACTTTTGTAGAAAATCACCAAATTAAATGAAAATCACCAAATTAAAAAAGAAAATCACCAAAAATAACCAGATTCAAGTAAATCAAAAGAAAAATCACCAGGAGGATGAAAAATTACCAGATCTGGTGATAAATCACCAGTGATGGCAACCTTGGATACAAGTTCTCGAGTGTGTATTATATACTAGAGAAGTACCAAAAATTGTAGAAAAATAGAAAATACGAGGCATGTTTTTTGAGTAAGTACCGTTTTGAAATTAAAAAAAGATGTATGAAAATATTGTAATAATTTTATTTTAACATGAAAGAATGTACCTTAATCTACTTTTCTACGTAAATTCCTTGAATATTGAGGCACTTTTCATAACGTGGAACCAGTTTTTAAATACCCTCCTCATAAAATTCTGCCACCTGACTTGTTAACCACTGTATCACAACTGTTTGACTTCGTTATCGTCTAGAAGACGTTGACCACCCAGTTGTATCTTAAAGTGCAGGAACAAATGTTAGTCGCTGGGCGCCAGATTAGGGCTGTAAGGAGGATGATCTAGAGTTTCCCATTTAAAAGATTTGATGAGATCTTTGATCCGATTAGCCACATGTGGACGGGCATTGTCATAGAGCAAAACGATGCCCTTACTCAACTTGTAACGTCTTTTGTTCTGGATTGCACGACGCAGATTGTTCAATGTCTCACAATAAGACGCTGCATTGATTGTCTTATTACGAGGCAGAAACACCACTAGCAATACTACTTTTTTGTCCCAAAAAACTGTGCACATGATTTTCCGGGCAGAAATTATTTGCTTAAACTTCACTTTTTTGGGTGATGATGAATTTCACCATTCTATGGATTGTTGTTTTGATTCTGGTGTGACGTGGGCCACCCATGTTTCGTCAACAGTAACAATCTGGCCTAAAAATTCTTCATCTTCATTGTGGTACCGCTCAAGGAAAGTCAATGCACTGCATAAACGTTGGGTTTTGTGCAAATCCGTCAACATTTTTGGAACCCAACGTGAACACAATTTCCGGTAATTCAAGTTCTCAGTCACAATGCAATACAAAACACTAAGAGAATATTGAGGAAACCAGTCGCACATTGATGAAATTGTAAAGCGTCTGTTTTCTCTCACCTTTTCTTCCACTTTCTGCACCAAATCTTCATTAAAGATCGATGGACGCCCACTCCGTTGTTCATCATGTACATTTGTCCGGCCATCTTTAAATTTTGTCACCCATTTTCTTGCCATTCCATCACCCATAATATTTTGTCCGTAAACTTGACAGATTTCACGATGAACATCGATCGGTTTTACGCCTTTAGCACTAAGAAATCTTATAACAGCCCGTACTTCACAATCGGCGGGACTCACGATTGTTGGAGGCATCTTAAACACTCAGTAAAAAATGTATACAATGAAGAATCAGACCCTAATGGCGTCAGTGCGTAGGCAAGAGATGTAGGTAACCAGTACGCATGTGCAGAATGCCGACCGTAGTGCTGCGGCGGTGGAATCCGAAAACGGTACTTACTTAAAAAACATGTCTCGTAAAATTACTTCTTATTTAGTTTATTTAATTCGTTGTTTAAATAGCAAGATATTAAAAAACTAAAATATTTCAAATAAAGCTTCTGATGGTGATAAGTAGAATTATTACTTTTATAATTAAAATCGTGAGAATTATAATTAAAAAGAGATCAATAAAATAAAAATTACTGTTTATTGCATTAAACCTATCACCACAAAGAAACTAAATATGTTCACTTGTCAAGATTTACATGATTCACAGCCTCTTATTTTTTACTGGCTTAAAAACTCACACAGAAACCGATCAGCTTTTGAAAGTTGGGCTGTTATTGGCTTTTTGGTACTGGTACATTAAACGGACACTTCTAAAAAGTAAAGTTTGGTTAGTGCTAATGAAATAAAATAAAATGTTATGAATATATAATAGTTCATAAACAAATTAAGGCTATATATTTGCACATTAGGGGGGTGGGGGTAAAATATACCATATATTAAATACGTAACCTAACCTAGCCCAACCTAGGTACCTTTCTCCCCCCCCCTAAACCTAAAAAAAAAACAGTTTAAATATCGTAAACGAAAACTACTCTTTGCATTCCATTTTTGAATAGCGGTCTCTTGAAGAAACCAGTCAGCCGGGTTTCGTCTCTCATTAGTATATAAAAGTGTCCGTTTAATGCACCAGTACCGGCTTTTTTAAAAAAATTAGATACACAAGGAATAGTTTGACTGGCTTACCAAAATCTGTTACAGAGATGTTCCAAAGAAATTAAGTACACTATTCTCACAAATCCTTGGAAAGTAACATCTCATTTTCTATTAGGAAGCAGTCTTATCGTGTTTCCGCCTTAGTTTCTCTAAGTAATGCTTCCCAAATAATTTATGTTTTTTTTATGATTTTTTTTTTGCAATACTTTATTATGAAGAACATTTTTCAAACTATATTCTTACACAATCATTTTTTTAACGAAATGTAGAAGAAACGGTTTTCTTTATAGACCTAATACTGATTTTAAAATATCTTGGCCTGAAATTCTCATAAATATGAACTCACTTCATACTTACTTTCGTATAATTTTGTTTCAATTTGTAACAATTTTTGAAAAGCTGAGTATCTGAAAGACGGTAACTCTGATTTCAGATCTCAGATAACATAATCCAAACCTGTTTCTTATCAGTTTCATGTGTTGGGTTTGAAAATAGGAATTAAATGAAAAACAAAACAAGTTTTTTAGCTGAAATCAAGGAGCAGTGCAGGGCTTCTATTTTTGGGGACAAATCTTCGAGATTAGGGGAATTTTCAAATAAAAAATGGAATTTCGTTGCGGAACTTTGGGAGCCAAAATTGGTCTTAGCTTTGTTTTCAGGCTGAAGTAGGGCATGAAGCCTTTTACAGAGTAGGTTTTAGAGCACGGAACTGGAAACCATAGCTGAAAACGCTTATTGCGGCTAAAACTTCAAAATTGTATTCAAATTAAAAAAAAAACAGTGAACTGTAAATACCAGCAGCAGTTTTTCATTAAGTCATTAATTTCAGTAGTTCATTAATAATATTTAAAAACAAATATTGTTTGCGGCTTCTAGATAGGTAAATTAAATAGAAAAAAATTCAACCTATAAGTATGGGACAACATTAAAACTTAAAACAAACAAGAACTAAATTAAACAGGAAAATTTAAACTTTAATTAAAAAGGAAATTTGACAACAATTGACACATTATTGGTTTTCATGCTGATTCTAAGGTTTTAGGTACTTACCCCATCCCCCCGCGGAAAAATGAACCCCCCCCCCTCAGAAAGTCCCCCCGTGGAAAATACCATCCCCCCTGCGGATAATACCTCCTCGACACATATATTTTTTTCATGGTTTGTTTCTACTATGCTTTCCTTTCTTTGGGTTACCTCATAATTAATATATAGTCACCAATTAACCCCCACCCCTCCCAATAACCCTGCAGCCATCCATGTTCAAAATATAGTACTTATTGCAGGCTCAGTTTTATATAAGCCCATCTAATGCGTGGACATGATAGCTATAGGCTACAAATCATATAAAAGTTACTTATTTTATTTCTTCACACTAACATTATTTGGCATTATTAACCAACAGTTCGTAATAAATAGATCCGAAAATAATATTAAACTTGAAAAGAAAACAATATGAGCCAAATAACGAAGTTTTTACTTTAAGCTGTAGTGGAAATTTTCTTATGAATATTATTTTTGCGGTCATTTTCGTTTAAATCCCTTATTCCCCGACCTTGTATATAGTCTATAGTTAAATTTTGCCTCATTAGGAGGGGGAGGGGTGGTTAATTTTTTATAGTAGGAAGATTGTATTTAGGGATAGTTCTCAAGAAGAAATAAATTATACCACAATTTCTTTAAATTCTTTTGTTTTATCTCAGAATTAGCCTTTTAATTTCCTTTAAAATTTTAATTTCCTTTGCCTAACTAACAGCATTGCAAAACCGTAAAAAAATCTTAAAACTGCAGTTTAAAATATTACGCCTACTGAATATATTACACCGCTGAAGGGACCAGAATAATAATTGTGATGGGAGTGCTGGGTGAATACATTTGTGGATAAAAGGTGGTGTGACAAATACGATTCTCAGATAAAAAAGAAAAAAGCTTAAATTTTACACACCAAATGAAACAACAATAAAAATTCCTGGCAAAAAGATCAATTCCTTCAATATATTATGCTTTCAATCATTAAGTATTAACCATTAATATAGTATGTCCATAACCAAAAACAGCAAAAGAAAATAAAATTTAAACTTATGATTTGGCTTTAAAACAAATTTCCTTCTTTAGAAGTCAATTTCAAAACCCAAAATCCGACTGAGCGTCCTGTTAAACAACTTTAAGCATAATTCTTTGCTAATTTTGTCAAGATTATCTTGACCACGAATGATGTAAATGATATGATATGATTTATTAACACTAAAAGCCTTACTGGGCCATGTTTAATGCGCAATACACCTCAAAAATAATAAATGAAAACATCCTTATTATAAACAAAACAAAAATAAAGTAAAAAATAAATGTAAAGAAAATTATCTCTATGCTCCAACCCTAGTTCAATAAACCTTCCCAAATTCTTTATCCCCAGAAAATTTCTATCTCTTAATACATTACCGTACCTACCCATTTCTCCCATTTGAACCACTCCGGAAAAACTTCCTCTCTCAAGCCTCTTAACTCCTTACATAAACATAAAAAATGAATTAAATCATCTTTTTAGTCCCCACACATCGGACAAAAGTAGGGACCAGCCTTCGACCTATTCTTCCCCAAATACTTTCTCCTGTCTCCAAATGCTACAAAATTTCCTCTTACCGATATAACCCATTTTAATTCCTCCCTACTAAGTCCTGCCTTGAAATACACTTCCTCTCCCCATAGGTCCTTAATATTAGTTAACAGAGATAGAGAAGGTGACGAGGATGTGTCAAAATGCCATTTCTGGATCTCCTGGCTCTCTAAAATAAACTTAAATTGTTTTGTTACCGCCCCCCTTTCTACCACTAAACCTTTCCCCCCTTCCCAAAGCCTAGCCTCTCCACAACTTTAAAAAATATGTTTAACTTGGCTAGTCCAAGAACCTTTCCTCCTATCTCTCAAAGATTCTTGGTAAGCTGCTTTTAGTGTCCACTCCTCTGGGAGGGATACTAATTTTTGCCAATACCTGATCATACTAATTGGCCTTATAACTCTTTCACTCCTCAACCCCAAATCCCCCCTTAAAACTAGCCCATTAAACTTATCACTTAGACCTATCAATCTCTTAAAAAAACTGAACTGGATCCTCTCTAACTTAGCCCCCTTTTCATATCCCCAAATTTCACACCCATAACTAAATACTGGTTTTATCTTACTATTAAAAACTCTGCTTCATTAATTTAATGTCATTTACGCCTATATTTCATAAACTACTTCTTAGCAAACTCCAGATTGCCCTAAGTCCTCTTCTCTCCATTAAATCAACATGACTACTCCACCTTCCGTTAGATGTAACCTTACACCCTAAATACACCAACTCTTTTTCAATCTTGAACTCACTACCATTCACATAAATATTTTCACTTTGTCCCACTTTTTCTTCAAATACTACTACCGCTGACTTATTAACATTTAAAATTAACTCCTTCTAAAATAAAAAATCATGGGTCAGACCTAACAATCTTTGCAGCTCTTTTCAGCACTTTTTGGAACCAACACAATATCATCCGTAAAAAGGAGAGCAAACAAAGATATACACGATAACTCAATACATGGTGCTAACGTACTCCTAAAATAATCGTCTATATCATTTATAAATAAAGAAAATAGCCTTCGAGATAAATTACAGCCTTGCTTAATCCCTATAATACTTTTAATTACCCTAGAAAACTGTTTCCCAACTCGAACTACGATCCTAACTACGCTATACATAGCTACAAATATCCTAACAAATCTACATGGCAATCCTATTTGTAGCACACTCTCGATAAGGTGCTTCCTAACGACTTCATCGAAAGCTCCTCGCAAGTCCAGAAAAGCTGCATATAACCTTTTTTCTCTTCCTCCAGCATATTTTCTTATCAACAAACTCAACATAAATATCTGGTCTATAGCACTATATCCCTTCCCGAAACCTGCCTGTATATCTATCATCTTCTTCTGTGATTCTAACCATTTATCTAACCTTGAACATAATACCTTACAAAAAAGCTTACTAATACTAAATCCCATACTGATACATCTATAATTACTATGGACTAGCCTATCTCCTTTCTTATGCAACGGCACCAGAATAAATATCGACCATTCCCTAGGTCAACACCCTTTACTCAAAAATGCCAAACACAAAAGGCTTAAATTTGAAATAATCCCATATTCTACTCCACTTTCACACTTTCAGTGGAATTCCATCTATTCCTGGCACCGATCCTCCCTTCATTTTCTTCATCCTTTCCCACAATTTCTTATCCTTCACCTCAATAACCAACTTTGAATCATCTTCAGTCAACGGCGGTAAATCCATAATCCTATCTAAATCTGGAAACTTCTTATCTAGCGGGTCACCTTCTCCAACTTCCTCAAACTTACCTTCCAAATATTCAGCCCGACTCTGATCTGGGGGGACTTCACCAGCATCACGTGTCCCTCCAACGGAAGTCTTCACAAGCTTCCAAAATTCCCTAGATTCCGCCTTACTAAACGTTTTCTTAATCCTACGAGCTTCTTCTAACCTAAACTTATTCTTTTTTCTTTTAACTAGCTTTCTATATTCCTTCCTCTTCTCTCGATACAATTTTATTCGCTCATAAATTTCAAACTCTTAAAAGCTTCTATCACTCCCCTCCTACAATTCTCACACTCCTCATAAAAAAATAGCCCTTGGGCCTAACTTTACTGCTATTCCCTAGCCTTGATTCCTTCCCTACATCAAATACTATACCACAAAGTTCTGTGAGAGAAGATTTAAGATCACCCTCTTTTGTCAACTGAGCGCTCTTCCCTAATCTTTTTTCTGAGCTTTCCTCAGAAAAATATACCCTAAATATTTCCTCATTATTCTGATCTATTCTATAGACAAATGGTCTGAACCCTGTGTCCCCATAACCTCACAATCCATACACCGAGTAAAAAGTCCCTTGTTAACAATCGAATAATCTATCAAACTTGAAGAAAAACATGTACACTCCCCCCCCCCCCCTTACTATTAATTCCTACCCTCCCATTCCAAATAACTAGATTCTCCTTACCTCAAAACGCCCAGGATTGCACAAAGCCTCCATTCATGGAGGTCCCAGGGACTTCTTGCTGTCCGGTTCTAAGCCGGCTTAAGCACTTCGGTGTAGACTTAAGAAGATATGTGATCCCCGTCCTGCACTGGTATCCGGAATCATTGCTTTTCCTGAGGCGAAAAAAATTTCAATGATTTAAAGAACATGAAAATTGGAACTTGGAATGTTACGACATTAAAAAATGACTATCGTATCGACATTTTGACTGACGAATTCAGACGATTCGAACTGGATCTATTAGGAGTTTCAGAAACTCATATCCCAGGGGTAGGAAGCATGAAATTAGGTGATATAGAATTTGTTTACTCAGGCAGGAAGGATGGGTTACATAGACAGGGAGTAGGGCTCATGATGAATAAGGAAGCTGCTAAGTCTTGTTTAGGCTGGGAAGGTATTAATAATAGAATACTAATTGCTCATTTTATGACTAGAAAGTTCAAGGTATCAGTTATAGTAGTATACGCCCCTGTAGAACCGACTGATGGAGATACTAGTGACTCAGATGAATTCTACTTACAGTTACAGGAGCAAATAGACAAGGTCCCAGGTAGAAATATGATGTTATTGCTGGGAGATTTTAACGCCCAGGTTGGTAGAAATAAGGATAGATGGTATCCCAGCTTAGGTAAATTTGGTGTAGGAAAAGAAAACAGTAATGGATACAGACTTTTGCAATTTTGTAGGTATAACAATCTAGTTATAACCAATACGGTGTTCGGTCATAAAATGGCTCATAAGCTAACATGGTATTCACGTGATGGTAAGACAGCAAACCTTATTGATTATGTTATAGTAAATCGAAGACTGGCAGGATCAATACAAGATACTAGGGTATATAGGAGTGCTGTTATTGATGTTAAAAGTAAAGATCACCATCTAGTAGTGTCAAGGGTTAATTTAAAGCTGAAATATCGGAAGGGTAATTACCTCCCGGAAGTTATGATGTTAGTAGACTCCAGGATGAGAATTTGAGAGAAACTTTGCAGGAACAGTTGAATACTAAACTTGAGAGTTTAAAATTTGATAATGTGGAAGATGGTTGGAATAATTTTAGAAAATAATTTGTGAAGTTGCTGAAGGTGTATTAGGGAAGAAAGCTAGAACTGCAGCTAAGAATATTAGTGAAAAAGCTTTAAGTTTAATAGAAAGGAGAAAGGACTTGTACAAAAATTATCTGAGTGATAGATCACATGAAAACAAAAGAAATGTAAAGAAAGTGGAGAAAGCATTGAAATATGAACTAAGGAGGTGTGAAGTGGAGGCCATGGATAAAATTGCCGAGGATTTAGAAGATGCAGCTAGACGGCATAATAGTAAAATATTGTACTGGCACGTTAACAAATTGAGAGGTAGTAGTCAATCCGGACTTGTCCCAGTTAAAGATAGGAATGGGGTGGCAATTAGCGATAAGACAAAAGCTAAAGCGAGATGGGCCGAACATTTTGAGAATTTGCTTAACCGAGATAGAGTTGCAGGAAAAAATATAGAGGAAAATGAAAAAGTTTGTGATACCTTGGATGTGAAGGAAGATTTGTTTTGTGAGGAGGAATTAGAAACAGTACTAAAAGGATTAAAGAATAATAAGGCTCCAGGTGCTGATAGGGTAGTAAATGAGTTTCTTAAATATGGTGGCTCTGAGGTTAGAAATAAGTTATTGGAGATTATGAATATGATTTTTGAAAAAGGGGAAGTACCTAACGATTTTAGGAAAACCTTAATTAAGCCACTTTATAAGAAAGGTGATAAAAGTGAGTGTGGTAATTATCGAGGCATTAGTCTGGTCTCTGTAGGTAGCAAATTGCTTAGTAATATGATACTTTTTAGACTGAGAGATGCCGTAGACAAAGTTTTAAGAGAAGAGCAGTGCGGTTTTAGAAAAGGTAGAGGATGTGTTGACCAAATTTTCACTCTTAGGTTAATAATTGAGAAGTGCCTAAGTTTTCAAACACCTTTGGTCCTCAGTTTTATAGATTATGAACAAGCGTTCGATTCTGTTGATAGAGGAGCTTTAGTAAAGGTTTTATCCTTGTATGGTATACCAGACAAATACATTAAAGTGATTAGTGCTGTGTACGAGAATAACACTGCTGCGGTTAAGGTAGGAAATGAGGTTAGCAGCTGGTTTTGTATTAAATCAGGAGTTAAGCAGGGTTGTGTTCTATCCCCCTTTATATGGATTATTTTGATGGACTTTGTTTTAAGGAGCACAGGAAAGGCAATGGGAGACCACGGAATCAAATGGGGAGGAAAAAGTCTCCTGGACTTGGATTATGCTGATGATTTAAGCATCCTAGATGAAAGTGTGAGCAAAATGAATGAAGTTTTAGAGGTTTTGCGAGTTCAGGGTGCTAGTATTGGTTTGAAAATTAATGTTAGGAAGACCAAGTCACTAAGGCTAGGAATAAGTGAAGATGAAAAGGTGACGTTGGGTAATGAAAAGATTGATCAGGTGGGCAGTTTCACTTACCTTGGTAGTATTATTAGTAAAGATGGTGGGAGCAGTGAAGATGTTAAAAATAGAATAGCCAAGGCTCAGGGTGTTTTTTCACAGTTAAAAAAAGTCTGTAAGAATAGGAAGATATGTCTGCAAACCAAGATTAGAATCTTAGAAGCTACAGTGATGACAGTGGTCAAATATGGCTCTGAAGCATGGACGCTCCGAAAAGCGGATGAAGATTTGCTAGATGTTTTCCAGAGAAATTGCTTAAGGATTGTTCTGGGTACCCGGCTGACTGACCGTATTTCAAACAATAGGCTATACGAAAAATGTGGTTCAATACCGCTTTCTAGGTCTATAATGAAAGAAAGGTTGAGGTGGTTAGGGCATGTTGTTCGGATGAAGGATGACAGATTGCCGAAGATTGTTCTTTTCGGCCAACCATCTAGGGCTAAACGGAAAGCAGGTCGTCCCCGTCTGGGTTGGGAGGACGTCATAAAGAAAGATTTAAAGGAAATGGGAATTTTGTGGGCGGGTGTAAAAAGGGAGGCTTTGAATAGATTGGGGTGGAGGAGGAGCGTGCGTAGCTGTGTTGGCCTCAGGCGGCTTGGTGCTGCGATGAGTTGTTAGTTAGTAGTAGTAGTTTTCACGCACTAATAATGCTGCACCTTCGTATACCCTACCATTACGCGACTTTTTCCTGTGGCTCCCATAACACTGATATCCCGGAACAGAAACCTCCTTTTCTAGCCACGTTTCTACTAAAGATACTACATTCCAATTCCTTGACTTCATCAGTCCTGACACTTTCCTAGAACAAAATCCTTGCATATTCCAATGGGCTAAATCCACTTTAATTAATTTACCATGGCCCACTTTTACCTATACGTCCGTAATTAATTCTCCCGTTATCATTCTAATCCCGTTATCGTTATCATTCTTGGGCTGGCCAGATAACTGTTCAGGCTATTATCCACACTTCCACCATCACGGATAACTTTGCTCAAATGCACATTACTGGGACTAGGTTTACCCATATCTTGATTACTGCACTTAGCCGCCACGTTAGTGTTTCCTGTAAATACTAAACTATGTGCCAACGACCCAGCTATAGCATTTTATCCCGCCACCCTACCTTGCGCCACATTCTGTGGACCGTCTATCCTTCCACTTCCGCTATTCCTCTCGCCTTGCGAAGGGGTGAATTTTTGGTTGTGCAAATGCAAGAATCTTATATCATTTGGAATGCTGCGTTCGAAATGGTTTAGTCTAAATGCAGGAAAATGATACTTTTGTGAACGTATGAAGAACCGTCTATACTTCTGATTTTATACGTCTATACATCGTCTATTGGTCTGGTTTTTATGCAAAGTGATACAGGAGACGAAAATCAACTAACAAGATAGTAATGAAAAATTATGGTATGTAAAGTAATGTTTGCTATGGACAGTCACTAGGGGTGACACCGTGATTGGGTGATTATCGGGGAAATTTTGGGGATTCAAGGAACCAATTTTTTTTTTGGAGAGACACATAGATTTTCAAGGAAATCCCCGTAAATTCGGGGATAGTGGAAGCCTGGCAAGGAGTGAAATTTAAACGAACAGAAATTATTTCGTATATGAAAGGGGTTATCCCCTCCTCAACGCCTCGCTCTTTACGCTAAAATTTTTATTGTCGTAAACAATAGAGTTGCGAGACAGAGTCAAACTATAGCGTAAAGAGCGAGGTTTTGAGGAGGAGACAACCCCTTTCATATACAGAATAATTTCTGTTCGTTTTAAGTTTTAAAGTCGCTCCTTGCTCTCAGTTAAAAAAAAGCATGTTTTTTTTTATTGAATTTCTGAACATTTTTAAATTAATGGAGCTTTGATTCTGGCTCACCGTACATGAATAATTAAAACGAAATTTGCTTATTAATTTTACTTTTTTTAATTATTTTTCGTGCATATACGAAACGATCGAATTTTTTTCGAATCACAAACCCCTGAATCACAAAGGCTGTTTAATTAGAATAGATAGCTTTTTTGAAGATGGCTGGCGTTTACACCCCGGCGATTACTCCCCCCAGGAAACCCCCCTCCAAAGAAGATGCCCCCTCCCGCGGAAAACACCCCCCGGAAATTCCCCCCGCGGAAAATACCAACCAAAAAATAATTCCCCCCCCCCAGAAAATACCTCCCGTGGAAAATCCCCCCCGCGGAAAATACCCCCAAGGAAAATAATGGGACTTTTTTTTTTAGTTAAAAAAAATTCCGATATATTCTGTCACTTGTGTTTGTCTTGTCTCGGGCTAAGCCGAAAAAAACTAACGAAGAAACCGGTTTGTTCTCGAGTTTTATACAGTGTAAACTTGAGTGAGTGGCACATAATACACAAGTACCAAAATTCCTTCCCCCTATGGAAATTAAAAAATAAAACTCAAATAAAATTCTCAAATTTGGAAAGCCTTATTTTCCAAGGGGGGGGGGGTATATTCCTGGGGGTATTTAACGGGGAGGGGTATTTTCAAAAGGGGTTATTTTTCAAGGGGGGGTATTTTCCGCGGGGGGGTTTATTTTCAGGGGGGTTATCATCAGCAGGGGGGATCTTTTCCAGGGAGGGTATTTTCCGGGGGGCATTTTCCGGGGGGGGGGAGGTATGTTCCTGAGAGGGGTTATTTTCGGGGGGACAATCGCCGGGGAGGGGGTAAACGCCTATCACCCTTTTGAAGGTCCAAAAAAAAACCTTTCGCGTAAAGAGCGAGGTATTGACTAGGGGTGAACCCCCTCATATACGTTACAATTTCTGTTCATTTTAAGTTTTAATGTTGCTCCTTACTTTCAGTCGAAAAAAAAAATTATTTAATTTCTGATTGTTTTTAAAATAATGCTGGAAAATCCAGCGCCACCTTCATAGGAATATCCCTTCCCCATGAAAATATATTGTCCATGGAAAAATCCTCCCGTGTAACCCCCTCTTCCGACCACCCACCAGAAGAAATCCCTCCTGAAAACGTTTGTATACTTCCCAATAACCAATACTATATGTAAACAATCGGGAAAGTTTATAACTTGCAGCCCTTCCCACGGGAACTGTGGGGGATTCTTCTGGCAAAAATACAAAATTCCACATTTTTGCAGATAGGAGCTTGAAACCTCTACAGTGGGGTTTTCTGATACACTTAATCTGATGGTGTGATTTTCATTTAGATTCTACCACTTTTAGGATGCCTTTCCCCATTTTTTTTTAAAATAGGGAAAACATTTTCAGGCTTGTAACTTTTAATGGGTAAAACTAAAGTTGATGAAACTTATATATTTGAAACCAGCATAAAAATCTAATTCTTTTGATGTATCTACTGGTATCAAAATTCTGTTTTTAGAGTTTCGGTACTATTGAGCCGGGTCGCTCCTTACTTACAGTTCGTTACCACGAACTATTTGATAGCCTTAAAATAGTGTTACCACTATAGCACATTTTACTGACCAAATCGAACGTTTTAATTCATGTCAGGAAAAATTCTTATGACCTAAATTTCAGGAACTTGATTTGACGCTCAATCCTAGACAGGAAAACTGGTTGAATTTTATCAAACAGTTCGTGGTAACGAACTGTAGGTAAGGAGCGACCCGACTCAATAGTAACCGAAACTCTAAAAAACTCTAAAAAAAAGAATGATACCAATAGATACATTAAAAGAATCAGATTTTCATGCTGATTTCAAATATATAAATTTCATCAAGTTTAGTCTTACCCATCAAAAGTTACGTGCCTGAGACAATTTGCCTTATTTTTGAAAAAAGGGGGAAACACCCCCTAAAAATCATAGAACGTTTTTGAAAATCACACCATCAGGTGCAGTATATCAGGGAACACTGCTATAGAACTTTCAAGCTCCTATCTGCAAAAATGTGGAATTTTGTGTTTTTTGCTAGAAGAAAGATCACGGATGCGTGTTTATTTGTTTTTCTTTTGTTTTTGTTTTTTTGTTTTTTTTACTTGGGGTGATCGTATTGAACCAGTAATCCTAGAATATCGCGGGAGGGCTCATTCGATCAGAAATTAAAAGTTCTAGTGCCCTTTTTAAGTGACCGAAAAAAATGGAGGGCAACTGGGCCCCCTCTGACGCTCATTGTTTTCCCAAAGTCATCCAATCAGAATTTGAGATAGCCATTTTGTTCAGCAAAGTCAAAAAATATAATAACTATGTCTTTAAGGGTGACTTAATCCCCCCCCCCCCAAGTCCCCGTGGGAAGGTCTGCAAGTTTTGAATTTTGCCTAATGTTTACTTATAGTATTGGTTATTGGGAAGTATACAGAAGTTTTCAGGGGGGATTTGTTGGTAGTTGAGGGGGGTGTCAAGTGTTGCGCGGGAGGATCTATCCATGTAGGAAGTCTTCATGGGGGAAGGGACATTGCTATGAAGGGGCGCCAGATTTTCCAGCATTATTTAAAAAAATCAGAAATTAAATAATAAGAAATCAATTTTTTCAACTGAAAGTAAGGAGCAACATCAAAATTTAAAACTAATAGAAATTAATATTTATATGATTGAGTTTGCCCCCTACTCATTAGCTTCCTCTTTAAGCTATTTTTTTTTTTTTTTTTGTACTTTCATCAGAGCTATTTATTCTAATTAACGGCCATTGTGATTAAGGGGTCATTCTTAAAGAATTAGAACAAAATTGGAATATAGCGTAAAGAGCGAGGTATTGACTAGGGTGTGAACCCCCTAATATACAAAATAAAAATATACGAATATAGAAGTTCGTTACGTAAGTTAATTTGTAAGTTACGTCAGAACAAAATTTCGAGAAAGCCATTTAGCCAAAAAAAAAGGAAAATTAATACGCAAATTCCGTTTTGATTATTCATGTACGGTGAGCCAAAATGAAAGCTGCATTAACTCATAAACGTTCAGAAATTAAATAAAAAAACAAGCTTTTCTAACTGAAAGTAAGGAGTGACATTAAAACTTAAAACGAACAGATATTATTCCGTATATGAAAGGGGCTGCCCCCTCCTTAAGCCCTCGCTCATTACGCTAAAGTTTGACTCTGTCTCACAACTTTGTTTTTTTTTACAATAAGGGTCATTTATAAGGGCTTAGAATGGAATTTTCAGAGGAAGTGACTTGTAGGATAATTTAGAAAAAACACAGAAAGACACATTTAGTGGTGTGTTTACTGAACAAAATAATAAAAAAATATAAAATTAATAAATTTGTTAGGATAATTGTAAACAAATCTTTAAATTTTCGGAGAGTATTTGATCTGAAGCTCTTTCCAATATAGGGGCACTAATTCATGAAAATGAAGGGGAGGGGCAAGGATGATGTTCGGTTTTCAAAATGAAGATGCGAAAAAAATTGTTCTTCAAGGTCTTGAGGGGGTTACTTGCCCCCCCCCCCCACAAAAAAATGAACCCCTGTTCTGTTTAACTTGCATAGCTGTTGACCCTATATGAACAAGGTTTAACGACTTGACCATAATGAGACCTTGTTAGAAACGAAAGTGAAATTAAATTCTACCAAATGGGGAGAAAAATGGAAAAAGTATAGGAAAGCGGCTCTTCCGAAAGAAAAACTATAATAAAAAAAGAAATAAAATATCATTCCTCTATATATGGTCTTTCCAAATATAATATTTGTTGCTCTGGCAATGAAACATTTTGCATGCTATAAAGCAAGACTTTGATTCTTTTAGTAGTAGCTTTTTAAAAGTAGTAGCACTTATACTTTATTGCGAGAAGTGAGAGTGAGTGAAAAGTGAGTGAATACTTTATTACTGGGTGTTCTTAAATTCCCGTAAGTGGAAGTAAGAACAGGTAATTAAATATTAAGCCTTTTGAGGATTTGGGGGGGAGGAGCCATTGCAAAACAGTAAACACACCAAATTTAAGCATGGGGCCATATAAGGAATTTGTAGGCTAATAAAATTTGTCTTCCAACTTATACACATATTTCTTTCACAGTTCATTTACGATGAATGCTTCTTTTTAAACTAAAAAATCATCGTCAATTGAGTCTGTAGTATCAATAGCCATGAAATTGAAATCGCAATAGCCAAGATTACTGTTTTCTTAGTGTAAAATGTTATACCATTAAGTAATAAGCGTCTAAGTGTCTTTGCTACTAAGCCTCCCTCCAAAGTACATTCTTGATGAGGTAGCTCCGGGAAAGTAAAAGGAAACAAATATGGCAGGCTAGGGGCTTGTCCTCAATGCAGTGAACAATTTATTGAGAATCGGAAAACCAATCCTTTTTCCCTTATCACGGCCAAAACCACTGACGTTTTTTAAAAGAAACATTCGCTTAAAGAACTGAAATCGAATTTTGTGCAGATACTTGCAACGCCATTTTTGGATCAGACTACTCAGTAGTAAGTGGAATTTGAACTGAAAATACGTAAGTTACTTGTATCAAATGTAGTAGTCATTTCATTCATCTTGTTCCGTCGTACTCACATAAACTGCTACCAAAGCAAATGGAGGTCCTTTGTTTGGCTGTATATGTAAACCTCAGTGGTGTACAAAAAGCCGCTTGAATTTTGAGAAGTTTCTGGTTTTTCCGAAATTTTAGCACCAGGGAGGAGGTGGTAGTTATCGTTGAAAATATGCGTTGACCAATTTTTTGAGTAATGGAATACTTTGGCGTTACATTTGAAAATCGTGGCTCTTGGGGACCCAACTCCTGCCAATCATCACAGTCTTCAAGCTTCGAAGTATCCACTATTCAGGATTCAAATGGAATTCCTAAGTTAAGTATTAGAGAAATTTTATGACTTCAACAAGTTGCTCCAGAGTGAAAAACCATTCTTCAATAAAATCAAGCCAGAATTTGAAACTCCATTAAGAAATCTGGCAATGAACTTCATCAAACCCAACTACGTCTGATGGGTTTCTCCGTTTTGGTTAAACCCCCTTCTGGAAGAAGACTACGTGCCTTTGCTGGAAACTTACATCGGCATGCAGGCCTATTGGTCTCTGGAAGCTATTCAGTCTGACACAAGAACGAAGTCTTCAGTTCAGACGCCTCAGTTTCACTGATATACGAAACTGCCAGAAAATTTATGTTGAAGCCATAGTTCAAATACAAAAAAAAGTTGCTCTTTTTCTCTTTTGTTTTAATCCCCTTTTCTCTCCACTTAATGATATTGAAGTAAAATCAAACCAAAACAACATACAAATTTACCTCACCTACACTAAAACTAACTTTTTCTCTTCAACAATCTGAATAATTACTCTTTTAGGTTTTATTAAAAAAAAATGCAATTTACATTAACCAGCTAAAAACGTTGACCAACTATCCTCCTTACTTTTAAAAAAAGTTGGAATTTGTACCTATGAATGAAAGAATTCTTAATGCTCGTTTTCAAAGATCCCAGTCTAAACTTACCGTTGTTGCAGCCTATGCCCCCCACAAATGATTCTGTTGGGGACACCAAGGAAAGTTTCTATAGTGATTTGAACGACATACTCAATACAGTACCTGAGCAAGATGTATTAGTTGTGTGTGGCGATTTTAATGCCAAAGTTGGTAGTGATAACAGTTTCGCGCCTGATGTGCTAGGCCGCCATGGCCTGGGTTTTATCATTGACAATGAAGTGTGTTTGGTGGATATGTGTGCCAGCCGAAGCCTGATAGTAGGTGGATCATGGTTCCCCCACCGTGAAGTACACAAATATACTTGGACTTCTCCTGACGGTGTTACAAGAAGCCAGATTGACCATATATTGGTGAAAAAGCGTCATAGACGATCGCTGGAGGATGTGCGAGCTTACCGTGGCGTGGATACATACTTTGACCACCAACTGGTGATTGCCAGTTTCAAACTCAAGCTGAAGACCATGAAGAAATGTAAAAGCCCTATCAAGTCTTTTGACGTCCGAAAGCTCCAGGACAAGAATCTTCGACAAGCGTACTTTGTGAATCTTGCTAAAAGGTTAGCAAGTCTTTTAACTGAAGACACAACTGCAATAGTAAACAAGAGATCGGAGTCTATTGTACAATATGTGTGGGGTGCCGCCGAAAAAAAACATAGGGTATTCAAAAAAGAAAAGTGAACAGTGGATCAGCGACAAATCTTGGAAACTTGTGAATGACAGAAAAAAAAGCCAAAATCATGTTTGAATCATGCGAAAATGAGTCCACTGTCGAGTAAAAAGATTTTTTGAAATCTAAATATAAGGAAGCCCAAAAGGCCGTAAAGCGGTCTACCAGAACTGACAAACGGCTCTTTCTTGAGACAAAGGCGGCTGAAGCAGAGGCAGCCGCCAGTAAGGTTGACAGTCGAACAGTCTATCGTATCACAAAGGAAATAACTGGAGATTTCATAAAGTCGGCACCTGTGGTTGAAAGTAAGGCTTGCCAACTTCTTACAAAAAAGGAAGACATTGATGAGAGATGGAAGAAATACTTCAATGTGGTACTAAACTTTTCACCGCCTACAAACCCTGTATCCCCTCCGGCTGAGCTACCGTTCCTCCAACTTGACATAAGCGAAGAACCTATAAGCCTGCTTGAAGTCATGACAGTATTGCATAAGATTAAAAATGGCAAAGCTGCAAGAGTTGATGGCTTACAGCCTGAATTCTTGAAGTATGGAGCTGAAGTCATTGCCAAGCCTTTTCACGAGGTTATTTCTCAGATATGGAAAACTAAAAATATTCCCACCGATTGGAAGAAAGGGGTTATTATCAAGCTCTTAAAGAGAGGCAGAACAACCGACTGTAATAACTGGTGAGGTATCACTCTGCAGTCTGTAGGGAGTAAGATTTTTTGCCAAGTACTACTGAACCATATTCAGTCAAAAGTAGACGCAATATTAAGAGATGAGCAACATGGGTTTCGACCAGGGAGATTATTCGCTGATTTGATATTCAGTTTGAGGGTACTCATAGAAGAAGCAAACGAATGGCAGACTGGGATTATTGTTGCCTTCATTGACTTTATGAAAGCGTTTGATTCGGTCCACAGAGACTCACTATGGAAAATGCTTCGGTTTTATGGATTCCCCGACAAAATTGTTTGTATGATTGTCAGGCTATACAAGAATCAGTTATGTGCTGTACAGACTAATGATTGGGACCCTACCAAATGGTTCAGTGTGAAGTCTGATGTCCGCCAAGGATGTATCCTCTCCTCAGTGTTGTTTGCTATTCTCATCGACTACGTACTTCGAAAATGTAACTTCAGAGGTGCAATTCCGCTGAACCTAAACCGCACATTCTATGACGTCAATTTTGCTGATGTTATAACCCTCCTATCTCATTTAAGAGAGGAGCTACAGAATAATATAGCTGCACTCTCCAGTATGGCCGGGCGAGTTGGTCTGTCAATCAGTACACGGAAAACAAAATTCATGCGAAACAGCGTCAATACCCAACCTGCCCCACCACTTAAAATCGGATCTGATGTACTAGAGGAGGTTGAAGAGTTCAAGTACCTTGGTAATGTCATTAAATATGATGGTAGCCTTGAGCGGGAAATTACCACACGGATTACATGCGCAGGAAGCGCCTTCAATAAACTAAGAAATGTTTGGAGGAATCCAGCATACTCCCTACAGCTCAAGCTCCGAATTTTCAATAGTAACATCCTCTCCGTACTAATGTACGGCTGCGAATCTTGGGCGTTGACTAAGCAGCTGGAAAAGTGAATCCAGGGTTTTTAGAACATCTGTCTTCGGCGTATCCTTGGTATCCAGTGGACTGATTAGCTAACCAGCGCCTCTATACGTGAAAAGCAAGCAGCCGCTCGTGATCGATAGAATTGTGACTAACCGATGACGATATTGGGGTCACATTGTGCGGATGAATGAGGGCCGCCTACCCCACGATGTGTGGTGTTGGGTTCCTTCTGGCATCAGAGGAAGTGAGCGACAGAAGACAACACTGGGAAAATGCCTTGAGAAGGATGCTGGGCTTTTGAGTTCGTCGATCGAAGAACTTTTGCCAAAAGCACAAGAAAGGTCGTCATGGAGAGGCACCGTTGTCGCCGTATGCGCCAGCCGGCGTGGGAAGACCTAAGTCTAAGTAAATAATATAAAAAAATTAATCTCTACTAGCTTGTCTGTTCTGAGGCTTTAATTCATCTTTTCTTTTACAATTCATAGGATCACCTAAACAAACTTTATTGCTACTAGAAAAAAGACCTCATGGCCTTTTTTTAAAACATTTTAAAAAGGGTCCAATGACTTGATTATCTTTAGTTTACCCCATTTTCTATTTTTTTTCTATTTAGCTGGTGAATACTGTAGAAATTAATAATTAAAATAATTTTTTCAAACAGTTTAAATATATATAAAAACAAAGCAAACTTAAAATTTTACATCTTTTCGTAATTAAAAAATATTTTTCATTCACAATAGTAAAATAATTACAAATCCTCAGTAAATTTTATCCCAGAAAAAGGGATAAATCGTTCTTGACGGTCAACCGTCTTGGCCCAAACGAAAAGTAAGTCAACCCAGAATCGGATGAGTGGATGTCGCAGGCAAAATTTGAGGGTAGTGGGAGCCTCTTGGGAGGGTGTAAAGAGGGAGGCTTTGAATAGATAGAGATGGAGGGGAAGTGTGAGTAACTGTGCTGGTCTCGGATAGCTTGACACTACAGTGAATTGTTAAAAGTAGTAGTAGTATTTACCCCACATCTTCTGGGATTCAATTAAATTAATTTTGTTTTTGAACATTCTTACGAAACTTCCATCGTTCATTTACAATTTGTTTTTCCTTCTACACTATACACAATAAGACATTTATCCCATAATCAAACAACAAAGATTCTGAACATTTTTCTCCAAACATTAACAAGGGGAGACCGGAGTTATCCCGGACAAGGGGTTACTCTGGACAAGCCATTTGCTCCCTAGTTTATATCTTTAAAATTCCACAAAAAATAATGAAATAGTGTTTTCTACCGATATATTAAAGAAGCTCATTGAAAAATAGTCATTTGTTTCACCATTCCTGATAAAATTGGATATAAGTAATTTTGAAGGTAAGTCTCGTGATTTTTCAATTCTTTTACAAGTTCTGTAGCAGCTCACCGGGAGTTCCAATATAACTCAAACTTCGTAGCTTCAAATTAGGAATTCTTAGGGCCATTTCTCAATTTGCAGAACACTGCCATCTGTTCTGGTTTGTTCAGGTCAGTAAATAATTCCTATGTTTTTTTTTGTTAAGAACGATTGGCTGAAACAAAAGCGGAACTTTTAAATCACAACAACTGAAGTTCAGAAAATAATTCCTTTTGTTTTTTTTAAACACGATTGGCTGAAATAAAAGCGGAAATCTTAAAATCACAACAACTGAAGGTCAGTAAATAATTCCTTTGTTTTTTTGTTAAACACGATTGGCTGAAATAAAAGCGGAACTCTTGAAATCAGAACAACTGAAGATCAGTAAATAATTCCTTATTTTGGTAAACACGATTGGTTGAAATAAAAGCGAAACTTTTGAAATCACAACAACTGAAGGTCAGTAAATAATTCTTTGTTTTTTTTTGTTAAACAGGATTGGCTGAAATAAAAGCGGAAGTTTTAAAATCACAACAACTGAAGTTCAGTAAATAATTCCTTTGTTTTTTTTTTAAACAGGATTGGCTGAAATAAAAGCGGATGTTTTAGAATCACAACAACTGAAGGTCAGTAAATAATTCCTTTGTTTTTTTGTTAAACACGATTGCCTGAAACAAAAGTGGAACTCTTAGAATAACAAAAACTGAAGGTCAGTAAATAATTCCTTTGTTTTTTTGTTTAAAACGATTGGCTGAAATAAAAGCGGAACTTTTAAAATCACAACAACTGAAGGTCAGTAAATAATTCCTTTGTTTTTTGTTAAACACGATTGGCTGAAACAAAAGTGGAACTTTTAAAATCACAACAACTGAAGGTCAGTAAATAATTCCTTTCGTGTTTTTCTTAAACAAGATTGGTTGAAATAAAAGCGGAACTCTTAAATTCAAAACAACTGAAGGTCAGTAAATAATTTCTATGTTTTTTTATTAAACACGATTGGCTGAAACAAAACGGAACTTTTAAAATCACAACAACTGAAGTTCACAAAATAATTCCTTTTGTTTTTTTGTTAAACACGATTGGCTGAAATAAAAGCGGAACTCTTGAAATCAGAACAACTGAAGATCAGTAAATTATTACTTATTTTGGTAAACACGATTGGTTGAAATAAAAACGAAACTTTTGAAATCACAATAACCGAAGGTCAGTAAATAATTCTTTGTTTTTTTTGTTAAACAGGATTGGCTGAAATAAAAGCGGAAGTTGTAAAATCACAACAACTGAAGCTCAGTAAATAATTCCTTTGTTTTTTTTTTTTGTTAAACAGGATTGGCTGAAATAAAAGCGGAACTTTTAGAATCACAACAACTGAAGGTCAGTAAATAATTCCTTTGTTTTTTTGTTAAACACGATTGCCTGAAACAAAAGCGGAACTCTTAGAATAACAAAAACTGAAGGTCAGTAAATAATTCCTTTGGTTTTTTGTTTAAAACGATTGGCTGAAATAAAAGCGGAACTTTTAAAATCACAAAAACTGAAGGTCAGTAAATAATCTCTTTGTTTTTTGTTAAACACGATTGGCTGAAACAAAAGCGGAACTTTTAAAATCACAACAACTGAAGGTCAGTAAATAATTCCTTTGTTTTTTGTTAAACACGATTGGCAGAAAAAAAGCGGAACTTTTGAAATCACAACAACTGAAGGTCAGTAAATAATTCTTTTTTTTTTGGTAAACACGATTGGCTGAAACAAAAGCGGAACTTTTAAAATCACAACAACTGAAGGTCAGTAAATAATTCCTTTGTTTTTTTTGTTAAACACGATTGGCTGAAACAAAAGCGGAACTTTAAAAATCACAACAAATGAAGGTCAGTATATAACTCCTTTTGTTTTTTTTTGTTAAGCACGATTGGCTGAAACAAAAGCGGAACTTTTAATATCACAACAACTGAAGGTCAGTAAATAATTCCTTTGTTTTTTTTGTTAAACACGATTGGCTGAAACAAAAGCGGAACTTTTAAAATCACAACAACTGAAGGTCAGTAAATAATTCCTTTTGTTTTATTGTTAAACATGATTGGCTGAAATAAAAGCGAAACTCTTAAAATCACAACAGCTGAAGGTCGGTAAATAATTCCTTTGTTTTTTGTTAAACACGATTGGCTGAAAAAAGCGGAACTTTTGAAATCAGAACAACTGAAGGTCAGTAAATAATTCCTTTTTTTGGTAAACACGATTGGCTGAAATAAAAGTGAAACTTTGAAAATAACAACAACTGAAGTTCACTAAATAATTCCTTTTGTTTTATTGTTAAACACCATTGGCTGAAATAAAAGCGAAATTCTTAAAATCACAACAACTGAAGGTCAGTAAATAACTCTTTTGTTTTTTTTAAACACGATTGGCTGAAACAAAAGTGCAACTTTTAAAATCACAACAACTGAAGGTCAGCAAATAATTCCTTTTGTTTTTTTTTATTAAACACGATTGGCTGAAATAAAAAAAGAACTCTTAAAATCACAACAACTGAAGGTCAGTAAATAATTCCTTTTGTTTTTTTGTTAAACACGATTGGCTGAAATAAAAGCGGAACTTTTAAAATCACAACAACTGAAGGTCAGTAAATAATTCTTTTGTTTTTTGTTAAACACGATTGGCTGAAACAAAAGCGGAACTCTTAAAATCACAACAACTGAAGGTCAGTAAATAATTCCTTTGTTTTTTTTGTTAAACACGATTGGCTGAAACAAAAGCGGAACTTTAAAAATCACAACAAATGAAGGTCAGTATAAAACTCCCTTTGTTTTTTTTTTGTTAAGCACGATTGGCTGAAACAAAAGCGGAACTTTTAATATCACAACAACTGAAGGTCAGTAAATAATTCCTTTTTTTTTGTTAAACACGATTGGCTGAAATAAAAGCGGAACTATTAAAATCACAAAAACTGAAGGTCAGTAAATAATTCCTTTTGTTTTTTGTTAAGCACGATTGGCTGAAATAAAAGTGGAACTTTCAAAATCACAACAACTGAAGGTCAGTAAATAATTCTTTTGTTTTTTTTTGTTAAACACGATTGGCTGAAACAAAAGCGGAACTTTAAAAATCACAACAAATGAAGGTCAGTATATAACTCCTTTTGTTTTTTTTGTTAAGCACGATTGGCTGAAACAAAAGCGGAACTTTTAATATCACAACAACTGAAGGTCAGTAAATAATTCCTTTGTTTTTTTTGTTAAACACTATTGGCTGAAACAAAAGCGGAACTTTTAAAATCACAACAACTGAAGTTCACTAAATAATTCCTTTTGTTTTATTGCTAAACATGATTGGCTGAAATAAAAGCAAAACTCTTAAAATCACAACAGCTGAAGGTCAGTAAATAATTCTTTTGTTTTTTGTTAAACACGATTGGCTGAAAAAAGCGGAACTTTTGAAATCAGAACAACTGAAGGTCAGTAAATAATTCCTTTTTTTTGGTAAACACGATTGGCTGAAATAAAAGCGAAACTTTGAAAATAACAACAACTGAAGTTCACTAAATAATTCCTTTTGTTTTATTGTTAAACACGATTGGCTGAAATAAAAGCGAAATTCTTAAAATCACAACAACTGAAGGTCAGTAAATAATTCTTTTGTTTTTTGTTAAACACGATTGGCTGAAACAAAAGCGGAACTTTTAAAATCACAACAACTGAAGGTCAGCAAATAATTCCTTTTGTTTTTTTTTTGTTAAACACGATTGGCTGAAATAAAGAAGAACTCTTAAAATCACAACAACTGAAGGTCAGTAAATAATTCCTTTTGTGATTTTGTTAAACACGATTGGCTGAAATAAAAGCGGAACTTTTAAAATCACAACAACTGAAGGTCAGTAAATAATTCTTTTGTTTTTTGTTAAACACGATTGGCTGAAACAAAAGCGGAACTCTTAAAATCACAACAACTGAAGGTCAGTAAATAATTCCTTTGTTTTTTTTTTTGTTAAACACGATTGGCTGAAACAAAAGCGGAACTTTAAAAATCACAACAAATCAAGGTCAGTATATATCTCCTTTTGTTTTTTTTTGTTAAGCACGATTGGCTGAAACAAAAGCGGAACTTTTAATATCACAACAACTGAAGGTCAGTAAATAATTCCTTTTTTTGTTAAACACGATTGGCTGAAATAAAAGCGGAACTATTAAAATCACAAAAACTGAAAGTCAGTAAATAATTCCTTTTGTTTTTTTGTTAAACACGATTGGCTGAAATAAAAGCGGAACTTTTAAAATCACAACAACTGAAGGTCAGTAAATAATTCTTTTGTTTTTTGTTAAACACGATTGGCTGAAACAAAAGCGGAACTTTTAAAATCACAAAAACTGAAGGTCACTAAATAATTCCTTTGTTTTTTTTTAAACACGATTGTTTGAAACAAAAGCGGAACTTTAAAAATCACAACAAATGAAGGTCAGTATATAACTCCTTTTGTTTTTTTTTGTTAAGCACGATTGGCTGAAACAAAAGCGGAACTTTTAATATCACAACAACTGAAGGTCAGTAAATAATTCCTTAATAATTTAATAATTCCTTTATTCCTTTTATAAATAATTAAATAATTATTTAATAATTAAATAATTGTTTTTGTTTTTTTGTTAAACACGATTGGCTGAAATAAAAGCGGAACTTTTAAAATCACAACAACTGAAGGTCAGTAAATAATTCTTTTGTTTTTTGTTAAACACGATTGGCTGAAACAAAAGCGGAACTCTTAAAATCACAACAACTGAAGGTCAGTAAATAATTCCTTTGTTTTTTTTGTTAAACACGTTTGGCTGAAACAAAAGCGGAACTTTAAAAATCACAACAAATGAAGGTCAGTATATAACTCCTTTTGTTTTTTTTGTTAAGCACGATTGGCTGAAACAAATTTACTGACCTTTTGTTTCAGCCAATCGTGCTTAACAAAAAAAACAAAAGGAGTTATATACTGACCTTCATTTGTTGTGATTTTTAAAGTTCCGCTTTTGTTTCAGCCAATCGTGTTTAACAAAAAAACAAAGGAATTATTTACTGACCTTCAGTTGTTGTGATTTTAAGAGTTCCGCTTTTGTTTCAGCCAATCGTGTTTAACAAAAAACAAAAGAATTATTTACTGACCTTCAGTTGTTGTGATTTTAAAAGTTCCGCTTTTATTTCAGCCAATCGTGTTTAACAAAAAACAAAAGGAATTATTTACTGACCTTCAGTTGTTTTGATTTTAATAGTTCCGCTTTTATTTCAGCCAATCGTGTTTAACAAAAAACAAAGGAATTATTTACTGACCTTCAGTTGTTGTGATATTAAAAGTTCCGCTTTTGTTTCAGCCAATCGTGCTTAACAAAAAAAAAACAAAAGGAGTTATATACTGACCTTCATTTGTTGTGATTTTTAAAGTTCCGCTTTTGTTTCAGCCAATCCTGTTTAACAAAAAAACAAAGGAATTATTTACTGACCTTCAGTTGTTGTGATTTTAAGAGTTCCGCTTTTGTTTCAGCCAATCGTGTTTAACAAAAAACAAAAGAATTATTTACTGACCTTCAGTTTTTGTGATTTTAAAAGTTCCGCTTTTATTTAAGCCAATCGTGTTTAACAAAAAAACAAAAGGAATTATTTACTGATCTTCAGTTGTTGTGATTTTAAGAGTTCTTTTTTTATTTCAGCCAATCGTGTTTAACAAAAAAAACAAAAGGAATTATTTGCTGACCTTCAGTTGTTGTGATTTTAAAAGTTCCACTTTTGTTTCAGCCAATCGTGTTTAACAAAAAACAAAAGAGTTATTTACTGACCTTCAGTTGTTGTGATTTTAAGAATTTCGCTTTTATTTCAGCCAATCGTGTTTAACAATAAAACAAAAGGAATTATTTAGTGAACTTCAGTTGTTGTTATTTTCAAAGTTTCGCTTTTATTTCAGCCAATCGTGTTTAACAAAAAAAAGGAATTATTTACTAACCTTCAGTTGTTGTGATATTAAAAGTTCCGCTTTTGTTTCAGCCGATCGTGCTTAACAAAAAAAAAACAAAAGGGATTATGTACTGACCTTCATTTGTTGTGATTTTTAAAGTTCCGCTTTTGTTTCAGCCAATCGTGTTTAACAAAAAAACAAAGGAATTATTTACTGACCTTCAGTTGTTGTGATTTTAAGAGTTCCGCTTTTGTTTCAGCCAATCGTGTTTAACAAAAAAACAAAAAGAATTATTTACTGACCTTCAGTTGTTGTGATTTTAAGAGTTCTTTTTTTATTTCAGCCAATCGTGTTTAACAAAAAAAACAAAAAGAATTATTTGCTGACCTTCAGTTGTTGTGATTTTAAAAGTTCCGCTTTTGTTTCAGCCAATCGTGTTTAACAAAAAAACAAAAGGAATTATTTACTGACCTTCAGTTGTTGTGATTTTAAGAGTTCTTTTTTTATTTCAGCCAATCGTGTTTAACAAAAAAAACAAAAAGAATTATTTGCTGACCTTCAGTTGTTGTGATTTTAAAAGTTCCGCTTTTGTTTCAGCCAATCGTGTTTAACAAAAACAAAAGAGTTATTTACTGACCTTCAGTTGTTGTGATTTTAAGAATTTCGCTTTTATTTCAGCCAATCGTGTTTAACAATAAAACAAAAGGAATTATTTAGTGAACTTCAGTTGTTGTTATTTTCAAAGTTTCGCTTTTATTTCAGCCAATCGTGTTTAACAAAAAAAGGAATTATTTACTAACCTTCAGTTGTTGTGATATTAAAAGTTCCGCTTTTGTTTCAGCCGATCGTGCTTAACAAAAAAAAAACAAAAGGGATTATGTACTGACCTTCATTTGTTGTGATTTTTAAAGTTCCGCTTTTGTTTCAGCCAATCGTGTTTAACAAAAAAACAAAGGAATTATTTACTGACCTTCAGTTGTTGTGATTTTAAGAGTTCCGCTTTTGTTTCAGCCAATCGTGTTTAACAAAAAAACAAAAGGAATTATTTACTGACCTTCAGTTGTTGTGATTTTAAGAGTTCTTTTTTTATTTCAGCCAATCGTGTTTAACAAAAAAAACAAAAAGAATTATTTGCTGACCTTCAGTTGTTGTGATTTTAAAAGTTCCACTTTTGTTTCAGCCAATCGTGTTTAACAAAAAACAAAAGAGTTATTTACTGACCTTCAGTTGTTGTGATTTTAAGAATTTCGCTTTTATTTCAGCCAATCGTGTTTAACAATAAAACAAAAGGAATTATTTAGTGAACTTCACTTGTTGTTATTTTCAAAGTTTCGCTTTTATTTCAGCCAATCGTGTTTACCAAAAAAAAGGAATTATTTACTGACCTTCAGTTGTTCTGATTTCAAAAGTTCCGCTTTTTTTCAGCCAATCATGTTTAACAAAAAACAAAGGAATTATTTACTGACCTTCAGCTGTTGTGATTTTAAGAGTTTCGCTTTTATTTCAGCCAATCATGTTTAACAATAAAACAAAAGGAATTATTTAGTGAACTTCAGTTGTTGTGATTTTAAAAGTTCCGCTTTTGTTTCAGCCAATCGTGTTTAACAAAAAAAACAAAGGAATTATTTACTGACCTTCAGTTGTTGTGATATTAAAAGTTCCGCTTTTGTTTCAGCCAATCGTGCTTAACAAAAAAAACAAAAGGAGTTATATACTGACCTTCATTTGTTGTGATTTTTAAAGTTCCGCTTTTTTTTCAGCCAATCGTGTTTAACCAAAAAAAAACAAAGGAATTATTTACTGACCTTCAGTTGTTGGGATTTTAAAAGTTCCGCTTTTATTTCAGTCAATCGTGTTTACCAAAAAAAAAGAATTATTTACTGACCTTCAGTTGTTCTGATTTCAAGAGATCCGCTTTTATTTCAGCCAATCGTGTTTAAAAAAAACAAAGGAATTATTTACTGACCTTCAATTGTTGTGATTTTAAGAGTTTCGCTTTTATTTCAGCCAATCGTGTTTAACAAAAAAACAAAGGAATTATTTAGTGAACTTCAGTTGTTGTGATTTTAAAAGTTCCGCTTTTGTTTCAGCCAATCGTGTTTAACAAAAAAACATAGGAATTATTTACTGACCTTCAGTTGTTTTGATTTTAAGAGTTCCGCTTTTATTTCAACAAATCGTGTTTAAGAAAAAAACAAAGGAATTATTTACTGACCTTCAGTTGTTGTGATTTTAAGAGTTCCGCTTTTATTTCAGCCAATCGCGTTTAACAAAAAAACAAAGGAATTATTTATTGACCTTCAGTTGTTGTGATTTTAAAAGTTCCACTTTTGTTTCAGCCAATCGTGTTTAACAAAAAACAAAAGAGTTATTTACTGACCTTCAGTTGTTGTGATTTTAAGAATTTCGCTTTTATTTCAGCCAATCGTGTTTAACAATAAAACAAAAGGAATTATTTAGTGAACTTAAGTTGTTGTGATTTTAAAAGTTCCGCTTTTGTTTCAGCCAATCGTGTTTAACAAAAAAACAAAGGAATTATTTACTGACCTTCAGTTGTTGTGATATTAAAAGTTCCGCTTTTGTTTCAGCCAATCGTGCTTAACAAAAAAAAACAAAAGGAGTTATATACTGACCTTCATTTGTTGTGATTTTTAAAGTTCCGCTTTTGTTTCAGCCAATCGTGTTTAACAAAAAAAAAACAAAGGAATTATTTACTGACCTTCAGTTGTTGTGATTTTAAAAGTTCCGCTTTTGTTTCAGCCAATCGTGTTTAACAAAAAATAAAAGAATTATTTACTGACCTTCAGTTGTTGTGATTTTAAAAGTTCCGCTTTTATTTCAGTCAATCGTGTTTACCAAAAAAAAAGAATTATTTACTGACCTTCAGTTGTTCTGATTTCAAGAGATCCGCTTTTATTTCAGCCAATCGTGTTTAAAAAAAAAAGGAATTATTTACTGACCTTCAATTGTTGTGATTTTAAGAGTTTCGCTTTTATTTCAGCCAATCGTGTTTAACAAAAAAACAAAGGAATTATTTAGTGAACTTCAGTTGTTGTGATTTTAAAAGTTCCGCTTTTGTTTCAGCCAATCGTATTTAACAAAAAAAAACATAGGAATTATTTACTGGCCTTCAGTTGTTTTGATTTTAAGAGTTCCGCTTTTATTTCAACCAATCGTGTTTAAGAAAAAAAACAAAGGAATTATTTACTGACCTTCAGTTGTTGTGATTTTAAGAGTTCCGCTTTTATTTCAGCCAATCGTGTTTAACAAAAAAACAAAGGAATTATTTATTGACCTTCAGTTGTTGTGATTTTAAAAAATCCGCTTTTATTTCAGCCAATCGTGTTTAACAAAAAAAAACAAAGGAATTATTTACTGACCTTCAGTTGCTGTGATTTTAAGAGTTCCATTTTTATTTCAGCCAATCGTGTTTAACAAAAAAACAAAAGGAATTATTTACTGACCTTCAGTTTTTGTGATTTTAATAGTTCCGCTTTTATTTCAGCCAATCGTGTTTAACAAAAAACAAAGGAATTATTTACTGACCTTCTGTTGATGTGATTTTAAAAGTTCCGCTTTTGTTTCAGCCAATCGTGTTTAACAAAAAAAAACAAAGGAATTATTTACTGACCTTCAGTTGTTGTGATATTAAAAGTTCCGCTTTTGTTTCAGCCAATCGTGCTTAACAAAAAAAAACAAAAGGAGTTATATACTGACCTTCATTTGTTGTGATTTTTAAAGTTCTGCTTTTGTTTCAAACAATCGTGTTTACAAAAAAACAAAGGAATTATTTACTGACCTTCAGTTTTTGTGATTTTAAAAGTTCCGCTTTTGTTTCAGCCAATCGTGTTTAACAAAAAACAAAAGAATTATTTACTGACCTTCAGTTGTTGTGATTTTAAAAGTTCCATTTTTATTTCAGCCAATCGTGTTTAACAAAAAAAACAAAAGGAATTATTTACTGACCTTCAGTTTTTGTGATTTTAATAGTTCCGATTTTATTTCAGCCAATCGTGTTTAACAAAAAAAGGAATTATTTACTGACCTTCAGTTGTTGTGATATTAAAAGTTCCGCTTTTGTTTCAGCCAATCGTGCTTAACAAAAAAAGGTCAGCAAATAATTCCTTTTGTTTTTTTTTGTTAAACACGATTGGCTGAAATAAAAAAGAACTCTTAAAATCACAACAACTGAAGGTCAGTAAATAATTAATTTTGTTTTACTGACTCTTAAAATCACAGCAACTGAAGGTCAGTAAATAATTCCTTTGTTGTTTTTTGTTAAACACGATTGGCTGAAATAAAAGCGGATTTTTTAAAATCACAACAGCTGAAGGTCAGTAAATAATTCCTTTGTTTTTTTGTTAAACGCGATTGGCTGAAATAAAAGCGGAACTCTTAAAATTACAACAACTGAAGGTCAGTAAATAATTCCTTTGTTTTTTTTTCTTAAATACGATTGGTTGAAATAAAAGCGGAACTCTTAAAATCAAAACAACTGAAGGTCAGTAAATAATTCCTATGTTTTTTTGTTAAACACGATTGGCTGAAACAAAAGCGGAACTTTTAAAATCACAACAACTGAAGTTCACTAAATAATTCCTTTGTTTTTTTTGTTAAACACGATTGGCTGAAATAAAAGCGGAACTCTTAAAATCACAACAACTGAAGGTCAGTAAATAATTCCTTTGTTTTTTGTTAAACACGATTGGCTGAAATAAAAGCAAAACTTTTAAAAGCACAACAACTGAAGGTCAGTGAATAATTCTTTGTTTTTTTTCGTTAAACAGGATTGGCTGAAATAAAAGCGGAAGTTTTAAAATCACAACAACTGAAGTTCAGTAAATAATTTCTTTGTTTTTTTTTGTTAAACAGGATTGGCTGAAATAAAAGCGGATGTTTTAGAATCACAACAACTGAAGGTCAGTAAATAATTCCTTTTTTTTGTTAAACACGATTGCCTGAAACAAAAGCGGAACTCTTAAAATAACAACAACTGAAGGTCAGTAAATAATTCCTTTGTTTGTTTTTTTTTTTGTTAAACACGATTGGCTGAAATAAAAGCGGAACTTTTAAAATCCCAACAACTGAAGGTCAGTAAATAATTCCTTTTGTTTTTTTGTTAAACACGATTGGCTGAAATAAAAGCAGAACTTTTAAAATCACAACAACTGAAGGTCAGTAAATAATTCCTTTGTTTTTTGTTAAACACGATTGGCTGAAATAAAAGTGGAACTCTTAAAATCACAGCAACTGAAGGTCAGTAAATAATTCCTTTGTTTTTTTTCTTAAACACGATTGGTTGAAATAAAAGCGGAACTCTTAAAATCAAAACAACTGAAGGTCAGTAAATAATTCCTATGTTTTTTTAAACACGATTTGCTGAAACAAAAGCTGAACTTTTAAAATCACAACAACTGAAGTTCATTAAATAATTCCTTTGTTTTTTTTGTTAAACACGATTGGCTGAAATAAAAGCGGAACTCTTAAAACCACAACAACTGAAGGTCAGTAAATAATTCCTTTGTTTTTTGTTAAACACGATTTGCTGAAATAAAAGCGGATCTCTTGAAATCAGAACAACTGAAGGTCAGTTAATAATTCCTTTTTTTGGTAAACACGATTGGCTGAAATAAAAGCAAAACTTTTAAAAGCACAACAACTGGAGGTCAGTGAATAATTCTTTGTTTTTTTTTTTTTTGTTAAACAGGATTGGCTGAAATAAAAGCGGAAGTTTTAAAATCACAACAACTGAAGTTCAGTAAATAATTCCTTTGTTTTATTTGTTAAACAAGATTGGCTGAAATAAAAGCGGATGTTTTAGAATCACAACAACTGAAGGTCAGTAAATAATTCCTTTGTTTTTTTGTTAAACACGATTGCCTGAAACAAAAGCGGAACTCTTAAAATAACAACAACTGAAGGTCAGTAAATAATTCCTTTGTTTGTTTTTTTTTTGTTAAACACGATTGGCTGAAATAAAAGCGGAACTTTTAAAATCACAACAACTGAAGGTCAGTAAATAATTCCTTTTGTTTTTTGTTAAACATGATTGGCTGAAATAAAAGCAGAACTTTTAAAATCACAAAAACTAAAGGTCAGTAAATAATTCCTTTGTTTTTTCTTAAACACAATTGGCTGAAACAAAAGCGGAACTTTTAAAATCACAACAACTGAAGGTCAGTAAATAATTCCTTTTATTTTTTTGTTAAACACGACTGGCTGAAATAAAAAAGGAACTCTTAAAATCACAACAACTGAAAGTCAGTAAATAAATCCTTTGTTTTTTTCTTAAACACAATTGGTTGAAATAAAAGCGGAACTCTTCAAATCAAAACAACTCAAGGTCAGTAAATTATTCCTATGTTTTTTTGTTAAACACGATTCGCTGAAACAAAAGCGGAACTTTTAAAATCACAACAACTTTAGTTCACTAAATAATTCCCTTTTGTTTTATTGTTAAACACAATTGGCTGAAATAAAAGCGGAACTCTTAAAATCACAACAACTGAAGGTCAGTAAATAATTCCTTTGTTTTTTTTTGTTAAACACGATTGGCTGAAATAAAAGCGGAACTTTTAAAATCACAACAACTGAAGGTCAGTAAATAATTCCTTTTGTTTTTTTTTTTAACACGATTGGCTGAAATAAAAGTGGAACTCTTAAAATCACAGCAACTGAAGGTCAGTACATAATTCCTTTGTTTTTTTTGTTAATCACGATTGGCTGAAATAAAATCGGATTTCTTAAATCACAACAACTGAAGGTCAGTAAATAATTCCTTTGTTTTTTTTTCTTAAACGCGATTGGCTGAAATAAAAGCGGAACTCTTAAAATCACAACAACTGAAGGTCAGTAAATAATTCCTTTGTTATTTTCTTAAACACGATTGGTTAAAATAAAAGCGGAACTCTTAAAATCAATACAACTGAAGGTCAGTAAATAATTCCTATGTTTTTTTTGTTAAACACGATTGGCTGAAACAAAAGCGGATGTTTTAGAATCACAACAACTGAAGGTCAGTAAATAATTCCTTTGTTTTTTTTGTTAAACACGATTGCCTGAAACAAAAGCGGAACTCTTAAAATAACAACAACTGAAGGTCAGTAAATAATTCCTTTGTTTTTTTTTTGTTGAACACGATTGGCTGAAATAAAAGCGGAACTTTGAAAATCCCAACAACTGAAGGTCAGTAAATAATTCCTTTTGTTTTTTTGTTAAACACGATTGGCTGAAATAAAAGCAGAACTTTTGAAATCACAACAACTGAAGTTCACTAAATATTTCCCTTTTGTTTTATTGTTAAACACGATTGGCTGAAACAAAAGCAGAACTTTTAAAATCACAACAACTGAAGGTCAGTAAATAATTCCTTTGTTTTTTGTTAAACACGATTGGCTGAAATAAAAGTGGAACTCTTAAAATCACAGCAACTGAAGGTCAGTAAATAATTCCTTTGTTTTTTTTCTTAAACACGATTGGTTGAAATAAAAGCGGAACTCTTAAAATCAAAACAACTGAAGGTCAGTAAATAATTCCTATGTTTTTTTTAAACACGATTGGCTGAAACAAAAGCAGAACTTTTAAAATCACAACAAATGAAGTTCATTAAATAATTCCTTTGTTTTTTTTGTTAAACACGATTGGCTGAAATAAAAGCGGAACTCTTAAAACCACAACAACTGAAGGTCAGTAAATAATTCCTTTGTTTTTTGTTAAACACGATTTGCTGAAATAAAAGCGGATCTCTTGAAATCAGAACAACTGAAGGTCAGTTAATAATTCATTTTTTTGGTAAACACGATTGGCTGAAATAAAAGCAAAACTTTTAAAAGCACAACAACTGGAGGTCAGTGAATAATTCTTTGTTTTTTTTTTTGTTAAACAGGATTGGCTGAAATAAAAGCGGAAGTTTTAAAATCACAACAACTGAAGTTTAGTAAATAATTCCTTTGTTTTATTTGTTAAACAGGATTGGCTGAAATAAAAGCGGATGTTTTAAAATCACAACAACTGAAGGTCAGTAAATAATTCCTTTGTTTTTTTGTTAAACACGATTGCCTGAAACAAAAGCGGAACTCTTAAAATAACAACAACTGTAGGTCAGTAAATAATTCCTTTGCTTGTTTTTTTTGTTAAACACGATTGGCTGAAATAAAAGCGGAACTTTTAAAATCCCAACAACTGAAGGTCAGTAAATAATTCATTTTGTTTTTTGTTAAACATGATTGGCTGAAATAAAAGCAGAACTTTTAAAATCACAAAAACTAAAGGTCAGTAAATAATTCCTTTGTTTTTTCTTAAACACGATTGGCTGAAACAAAAGCGGAACTTTTAAAATCACAACAACTGAAGGTCAGTAAATAATTTCTTTTGTTCTTTTGTTAAACACGACTGGCTGAAATAAAAAAGGAACTCTTAAAATCACAACAACTGAAAGTCAGTAAATAAATCCTTTGTTTTTTTCTTAAACACAATTGGTTGAAATAAAAGCGGAACTCTTAAAATCAAAACAACTCAAGGTCAGTAAATAATTCCTATGTTTTTTTTGTTAAACACGATTCGCTGAAACAAAAGCGGAACTTTTAAAAGCACAACAACTTTAGTTCACTAGATAATTCCCTTTTGTTTTATTGTTAAACACAATTGGCTGAAAAAAAAGCGGAACTCTTAAAATCACAACAACTGAAGGTCAGTAAATAATTCCTTTGTTTTTTTTTGTTAAACACGATTGGCTGAAATAAAAGTGGAACTATTAAAATCACAACAACTGAAGGTCAGTAAATAATTCCTTTTGTTTTTTTTAACACGATTGGCTGAAATAAAAGTGGAACTCTTAAAATCACAGCAACTGAAGGTCAGTACATAATTCCTTTGTTTTTTTGTTAATCACGATTGGCTGAAATAAAATCGGATTTCTTAAATCACAACAACTGAAGGTCAGTACATAATTCCTTTGTTTTTTTTTGTTAATCACGATTGGCTGAAATAAAATCGGATTTCTTAAATCACAACAACTGAAGGTCAGTAAATAAAATCGGATTTCTTAAATCACAACAACTGAAGGTCAGTAAATAATTCCTTTGTTTTTTTTGTTAAACAGGATTGGCTGAAATAAAAGCGGAACTTTTAAAATCACAACAACTGAAGGTCAGTAAATAATTCCTTTGTTATTTTCTTAAACACGATTGGTTAAAATAAAAGCGGAACTCTTAAAATCAATACAACTGAAGGTCAGTAAATAATTCCTATGTTTTTTTTTGTTAAACACGATTGGCTGAAACAAAAGCGGAACTTTTAAAATCACAACAACCGAAGGTCAGTAAATAATTCCTTTGTTTTATTTTGTTAAACACGATTGGCTGAAATAAAGGTGGAACTCTTAAAGTCACAGCAACTGAAGGTCAGCAAATAATTCATTTGTTTTTTTGTTAAAAAAACTGAAGGTCAGTAAATAATTCCTTAGTTTTTTTTTGTTAAACACGATTGGCTGAAACAAAAGCGGAACTTTTAAAATCACAACAACTGAAGGTCAGTAAATAATTCCTTTTTTTTATTTTGTTAAACACGATTGGCTGAAACAAAAGTGGAACTTTTAAAATCACAACAACTGAAGGTCAGTAAATGATTTCTTTTTTTTGGTAAACACGATTGGCTGAAATAAAAGCGAAACTTTTAAAATTACAACAACTGAAGGTCAGTAAATAAACCCTTTGTTTTGTTTGTTAAACAGGATGGGCTGAAATAAAAACGGAAGTTTTAAAATCACAACAACTGAAGGTCAGTAAATAATTCCTTTGTTTTTTTGGTAAACACGATTGCCTGAAACAAAAGCGGAATTCTTAAAATCACAAGAACTGAAGGTCAGTAAATAATTCCTTTTTTTTTGTTAAACACAATTGGCTAAAATAAAAGCGGAACTTTTAAAATCACAACAACTGAAGGTCAGTAAATAATTCCTTTGTTTTTTTGTTAAACACGATTGGCTGAAATAAAAGCGAAACTTTTAAAATCACAACAACTGAAGGTCAGTAAATAATTCTTTTGTTTTTTGATAAACACGATTGGCTGAAACAAAAGCGGAACTCTTAAAATCACAACAACTGAAGGTCAGTAAATAATTCCTTTGTTTTTTTTGTTAAACACGATTGGCTGAAACAAAAGCGGAACTTTTAAAATCACAACAAATGAAGTTCATTAAATAATTCCTTTGTTTTTTTTGTTAAACACGATTGGCTGAAATAAAAGCGGAACTCTTAAAACCACAACAACTGAAGGTCAGTAAATAATTCCTATGTTTTTTTTAAACACGATTGGCTGAAACAAAAGCAGAACTTTTAAAATCACAACAAATGAAGTTCATTAAATAATTCCTTTGTTTTTTTTTGTTAAACACGATTGGCTGAAATAAAAGCGGAACTCTTAAAACCACAACAACTGAAGGTCAGTAAATAATTCCTTTGTTTTTTGTTAAACACAATTTGCTGAAATAAAAGCGGATCTCTTGAAATCAGAACAACTGAAGGTCAGTTAATAATTCCTTTTTTTTGGTAAACACGATTGGCTGAAATAAAAGCAAAACTTTTAAAAGCACAACAACTGGAGGTCAGTGAATAATTCTTTGTTTTTTTTTGTTAAACAGGATTGGCTGAAATAAAAGCGGAAGTTTTAAAATCACAACAACTGAAGTTTAGTAAATAATTCCTTTGTTTTATTTGTTAAACAGGATTGGCTGAAATAAAAGCGGATGTTTTAGAATCACAACAACTGAAGGTCAGTAAATAATTCCTTTGTTTTTTTGTTAAACACGATTGCCTGAAACAAAAGCGGAACTCTTAAAATAACAACAACTGAAGGTCAGTAAATAATTCCTTTGCTTGTTTTTTTTGTTAAACACGATTGGCTGAAATAAAAGCGGAACTTTTAAAATCCCAACAACTGAAGGTCAGTAAATAATTCCTTTTGTTTTTTGTTAAACATGATTGGCTGAAATAAAAGCAGAACTTTTAAAATCACAAAAACTAAAGGTCAGTAAATAATTCCTTTGTTTTTTCTTAAACACGATTGGCTGAAACAAAAGCGGAACTTTTAAAATCACAACAACTGAAGGTCAGTAAATAATTCCTTTTGTTTTTTTGTTAAACACGACTGGCTGAAATAAAAAAGGAACTCTTAAAATCACAACAACTGAAAGTCAGTAAATAAATCCTTTGTTTTTTTCTTAAACACAATTGGTTGAAATAAAAGCGGAACTCTTCAAATCAAAACAACTCAAGGTCAGTAAATAATTCCTATGTTTTTTTTGTTAAACACGATTCGCTGAAACAAAAGCGGAACTTTTAAAATCACAACAACTTTAGTTCACTAAATAATTCCCTTTTGTTTTATTGTTAAACACAATTGGCTGAAAAAAAGCGGAACTCTTAAAATCACAACAACTGAAGGTCAGTAAATAATTCCTTTGTTTTTTTTTTGTTAAACACGATTGGCTGAAATAAAAGCGGAACTTTTAAAATCACAACAACTGAAGGTCAGTAAATAATTCCTTTTGTTTTTTTTAACACGATTGGCTGAAATAAAAGTGGAACTCTTAAAATCACAGCAACTGAAGGTCAGTACATAATTCCTTTGTTTTTTTGTTAATCACGATTGGCTGAAATAAAATCGGATTTCTTAAATCACAACAACTGAAGGTCAGTACATAATTCCTTTGTTTTTTTTTGTTAATCACGATTGGCTGAAATAAAATCGGATTTCTTAAATCACAACAACTGAAGGTCAGTAAATAAAATCGGATTTCTTAAATCACAACAACTGAAGGTCAGTACATAATTCCTTTGTTTTTTTTTGTTAAACACGATTGGCTGAAATAAAAGCGGAACTCTTAAAATCACAACAACTGAAGGTCAGTAAATAATTCCTTTGTTATTTTCTTAAACACGATTGGTTAAAATAAAAGCGGAACTCTTAAAATCAATACAACTGAAGGTCAGTAAATAATTCCTATGTTTTTTTTTGTTAAACACGATTGGCTGAAACAAAAGCGGAACTTTTAAAATCACAACAACTGAAGGTCAGTAAATAATTCCTTTGTTTTATTTTGTTAAACACGATTGGCTGAAATAAAGGTGGAACTCTTTAAAGTCACAGCAACTGAAGGTCAGCAAATAATTCATTTGTTTTTTTGTTAAAAAAACTGAAGGTCAGTAAATAATTCCTTAGTTTTTTTGTTAAACACGATTGGCTTAAACAAAAGCGGAACTTTTAAAATCACAACAACTGAAGGTCAGTAAATAATTCATTTTTTTGTTAAATACGATTGGCTGAAACAAAAGTGGAACTTTTAAAATCACAACAACTGAAGGTCAGTAAATGATTTCTTTTTTTTGGTAAACACGATTGGCTGAAATAAAAGCGAAACTTTTAAAATTGCAACAACTGAAGGTCAGTAAATAAACCCTTTGTTTTTGTTTGTTAAACAGGATGGGCTGAAATAAAAACGGAAATTTTAAAATCACAACAACTGAAGGTGAGTAAATAATTCCTTTGTTTTCTTGGTAAACACGATTGCCTGAAACAAAAGCGGAATTCTTAAAATCACAAGAACTGAAGGTCAGTAAATAATTCCTTTTTTTTTGTTAAACACAATTGGCTAAAATAAAAGCGGAACTTTTAAAATTACAACAACTGAAGGTCAGTAAATAATTCCTTTTGTTTTTTTGTTAATCACGATTGGCTGAAATAAAAGCGAAACTTTTAAAATCACAACAACTGAAGGTCAGTAAATAATTCTTTTGTTTTTTGTTAAACACGATTGGCTGAAACAAAAGCGGAACTCTTAAAATCACAACAACTGAAGGTCAGTAAATAATTCCTTTGTTTTTTTTGTTAAACACGATTGGCTGAAACAAAAGCGGAACTTTAAAAATCACAACAAATGAAGGTCAGTACATAATTCCTTTTTTTTTGTTAAGCACGATTGGCTGAAAAAAAGAATTATTCACTGACCTTCAGTTGTTGTGATTTTAAGAGTTTTGCTTTTATTTCAGCCAATCGTGTTTACCAAAAAAAAAGGAATTATTAACTGACCTTCAGTTGTTCTGATTTCAAGAGATCCGCTTTTATTTCAGCAAATCGTGTTTAACAAAAAACAAAGGAATTATTTACTGACCTTCAGTTGTTGTGGTTTTAAGAGTTCCGCTTTTACTTCAACCAATCGTGTTTAAGAAAAAAAACAAAGGAATTATTTACTGACCTTCAGTTGCTGTGATTTTAAGAGTTCCACTTTTATTTCAGCCAATCGTGTTTAACAAAAAACAAAGGAATTATTTACTGACCTTCAGTTGTTGTGATTTTAAAAGTTCTGCTTTTGTTTCAGCCAATCGTGTTTAAAAAAAACATAGGAATTATTTACTGACCTTCAGTTGTTGTGGTTTTAAGAGTTCCGCTTTTACTTCAACCAATCGTGTTTAAGAAAAAAAACAAAGGAATTATTTACTGACCTTCAGTTGCTGTGATTTTAAGAGTTCCACTTTTATTTCAGCCAATCGTGTTTAACAAAAAACAAAGGAATTATTTACTGACCTTCAGTTGTTGTGATTTTAAAAGTTCTGCTTTTGTTTCAGCCAATCGTGTTTAACAATAAAACAAAAGGGAATTATTTAGTGAACTTCAGTTGTTGTGATTTTAAAAGTTCTGCTTTTATTTCAGCCAATCGTATTTAACAAAAAAACAAAAGGAATTATTTACTGACCTTCAGTTGTTGGGATTTTAAAAGTTCCGCTTTTATTTCAGCCAATCGTGTTTAACAAAAAAAACAAAGGAATTATTTACTGACCTTCAGTTGTTGTGATTTTAAGAGTTCCGCTTTTGTTTCAGCCAATCGTGTTTAACAAAAAACAAAAGAATTATTTACTGACCTTCAGTTGTTGTGATTTTAAAAGTTTCGCTTTTATTTCAGCCAATCGTGATTAACAAAAAAACAAAAGGAATTATTTACTGACCTTCAGTTGTTGTGATTTTAAGAGTTCTTTTTTTATTTCAGCCAATCGTGTTTAACAAAAAAAACAAAAGGAATTATTTGCTGACCTTCAGTTGTTGTGATTTTAAAAGTTCCACTTTTGTTTCAGCCAATCGTGTTTAACAAAAAACAAAAGAGTTATTTACTGACCTTCAGTTGTTGTGATTTTAAGAATTTCGCTTTTATTTCAGCCAATCGTGTTTAACAATAAAACAAAAGGAATTATTTAGTGAACTTCAGTTGTTGTTATTTTCAAAGTTTCGCTTTTATTTCAGCCAATCGTGTTTACCAAAAAAAAGGAATTATTTACTGACCTTCAGTTGTTCTGATTTCAAAAGTTCCGCTTTTTTTCAGCCAATCATGTTTAACAATAAAACAAAAGGAATTATTTAGTGAACTTCAGTTGTTGTGATTTTAAAAGTTCCGCTTTTGTTTCAGCCAATCGTGTTTAACAAAAAAAACAAAGGAATTATTTACTGACCTTCAGTTGTTGTGATATTAAAAGTTCCGCTTTTGTTTCAGCCAATCGTGCTTAACAAAAAAAACAAAAGGAGTTATATACTGACCTTCATTTGTTGTGATTTTTATTTTCAACAAGTTTTTAGTTTCGCTTTTATTTCAGCCAATCGTGTTTACCAAAAAAAAGGAATTATTTACTGACCTTCAGTTGTTCTGATTTCAAAAGTTCCGCTTTTTTTCAGCCAATCGTGTTTAACAAAAAACAAAGGAATTATTTACTGACCTTCAGCTGTTGTGATTTTAAGAGTTTCGCTTTTATTTCAGCCAATCATGTTTAACAATAAAACAAAAGGAATTATTTAGTGAACTTCAGTTGTTGTGATTTTAAAAGTTCCGCTTTTGTTTCAGCCAATCGTGTTTAACAAAAAAAAAAAACAAAGGAATTATTTACTGACCTTCAGTTGTTGTTATATTAAAAGTTCCGCTTTTGTTTCAGCCAATCGTGCTTAACAAAAAAAAAACAAAAGGAGTTATATACTGACCTTCATTTGTTGTGATTTTTAAAGTTCCGCTTTTGTTTCAGCCAATCGTGTTTAACAAAAAAAACAAAGGAATTATTTACTGACCTTCAGTTGTTGTGATTTTAAAAGTTCCGCTTTTGTTTCAGCCAATCGTGTTTAACAAAAAATAAAAGAATTATTTACTGACCTTCAGTTGTTGTGATTTTAAAAGTTCCGCTTTTATTTCAGTCAATCGTGTTTACCAAAAAAAAGAATTATTTACTGACCTTCAGTTGTTCTGATTTCAAGAGATCCGCTTTTATTTCAGCCAATCGTGTTTAAAAAAAAAACAAAGGAATTATTTACTGACCTTCAATTGTTGTGATTTTAAGAGTTTCGCTTTTATTTCAGCCAATCGTGTTTAACAAAAAAACAAAGGAATTATTTACTGACCTTCAGTTGTTGTGATTTTAAGAGTTCCGCTTTTATTTCAGCCAATCGCGTTTAACAAAAAAACAAAGGAATTATTTATTGACCTTCAGTTGTTGTGATTTTAAAAAATCCGCTTTTATTTCAGCCAATCGTGTTTAACAAAAAAAAACAAAGGAATTATTTACTGACCTTCAGTTGCTGTGATTTTAAGAGTTCCATTTTTATTTCAGCCAATCGTGTTTAACAAAAAAACAAAAGGAATTATTTACTGACCTTCAGTTTTTGTGATTTTAATAGTTCCGCTTTTATTTCAGCCAATCGTGTTTAAAAAAAACAAAGGAATTATTTACTGACCTTCAGTTGATGTGATTTTAAAAGTTCCGCTTTTGTTTCAGCCAATCGTGTTTAACAAAAAAAAACAAAGGAATTATTTACTGACCTTCAGTTGTTGTGATATTAAAAGTTCCGCTTTTGTTTCAGCCAATCGTGCTTAACAAAAAAAAACAAAAGGAGTTATATACTGACCTTCATTTGTTGTGATTTTTAAAGTTCCGCTTTTGTTTCAAACAATCGTGTTTAAAAAAAAACAAAGGAATTATTTACTGACCTTCAGTTTTTGTGATTTTAAAAGTTCCGCTTTTGTTTCAGCCAATCGTGTTTAACAAAAAAAAACAAAGAATTATTTACTGACCTTCAGTTGTTGTGATTTTAAAAGTTCCATTTTTATTTCAGCCAATCGTGTTTAACAAAAAAACAAAAGGAATTATTTACTGACCTTCAGTTTTTGTGATTTTAATAGTTCCGATTTTATTTCAGCCAATCGTGTTTAACAAAAAAAAAAAAGGAATTATTTACTGACCTTCAGTTGTTGTGATATTAAAAGTTCCGCTTTTGTTTCAGCCAATCGTGCTTAACAAAAAAAAGGTCAGCAAATAATTCCTTTTGTTTTTTTTTTGTTAAACACGATTGGCTGAAATAAAAAAGAACTCTTAAAATCACAACAACTGAAGGTCAGTAAATAATTAATTTTGTTTTACTGACTCTTAAAATCACAGCAACTGAAGGTCAGTAAATAATTCCTTTGTTTTTTTTTGTTAAACACGATTGGCTGAAATAAAAGCGGATTTTTTAAAATCACAACAGCTGAAGGTCAATAAATAATTCCTTTGTTTTTTTGTTAAACGCGATTGGCTGAAACAAAAGCGGAACTTTTAAAATCACAACAACTGAAGTTCACTAAATAATTTCTTTGTTTTTTTGTTAAACACGATTGGGTGAAATAAAAGCGGAACTCTTAAAATCACAACAACTGAAGGTCAGTAAATAAATCCTTTGTTTTTTGTTAAACACGATTGGCTGAAATAAAAGCAAAACTTTTAAAAGCACAACAACTGAAGGTCAGTGAATAATTCTTTGTTTTTTTTTTGTTAAACAGGATTGGCTGAAATAAAAGCGGAAGTTTTAAAATCACAACAACTGAAGTTCAGTAAATAATTTCTTTGTTTTTTTTTTGTTAAACAGGATTGGCTGAAATAAAAGCGGATGTTTTAGAATCACAACAACTGAAGGTCAGTAAATAATTCCTTTGTTTTTTTTGTTAAACACGATTGCCTGAAACAAAAGCGGAACTCTTAAAATAACAACAACTGAAGGTCAGTAAATAATTCCTTTGTTTGTTTTTTTTTGTTAAACACGATTGGCTGAAATAAAAGCGGAACTTTTAAAATCACAACAACTGAAGGTCAGTAAATAATTCCTTTTGTTTTTTTGTTAAACACGATTGGCTGAAATAAAAGCGGAACTCTTAAAATCAAAACAACTGAAGGTCAGTAAATAATTCCTATGTTTTTTTTTAAACACGATTGGCTGAAACAAAAGCAGAACTTTTAAAATCACAACAACTGAAGGTCAGTAAATAATTCCTTTGTTTTTTGTTAAACACGATTGGCTGAAATAAAAGTGGAACTCTTAAAATCACAGCAACTGAAGGTCAGTAAATAATTCCTTTGTTTTTTTTCTTAAACACGATTGGTTGAAATAAAAGCGGAACTCTTAAAATCAAAACAACTGAAGGTCAGTAAATAATTCCTATGTTTTTTTTTTTAAACACGATTGGCTGAAACAAAAGCAGAACTTTTAAAATCACAACAACTGAAGGTCAGTAAATAATTCCTTTGTTTTTTTTGTTAAACACGATTGGCTGAAATAAAAGCGGAACTCTTAAAATCACAACAACTGAAGGTCAGTAAATAATTCCTTTGTTTTTTGTTAAACACGATTTGCTGAAATAAAAGCGGATCTCTTGAAATCAGAACAACTGAAGGTCAGTTAATAATTCCTTTTTTTTGGTAAACACGATTGGCTGAAATAAAAGCAAAACTCTTAAAATCACAACAACTGAAGGTCAGTGAATAATTCTTTTTTTCAGCCAATCGTGCTTAACAAAAAAAAAGGAATTATGTACTGACCTTCATTTGTTGTGATTTTTAAAGTTCCGCTTTTGTTTCAGCCAATCGTGTTTAACAAAAAAAACAAAGGAATTATTTACTGACCTTCAGTTGTTGTGATTTTAAGAGTTCCGCTTTTGTTTCAGCCAATCGTGTTTAACAAAAAACAAAAGAATTATTTACTGACCTTCAGTTGTTGTGATTTTAAAAGTTTCGCTTTTATTTCAGCCAATCGTGATTAACAAAAAAACAAAAAGAATTATTTACTGACCTTCAGTTGTTGTGATTTTAAGAGTTCTTTTTTTATTTCAGCCAATCGTGTTTAACAAAAAAAAACAAAAGGAATTATTTGCTGACCTTCAGTTGTTGTGATTTTAAAAGTTCCACTTTTGTTTCAGCCAATCGTGTTTAACAAAAAACAAAAGAGTTATTTACTGACCTTCAGTTGTTGTGATTTTAAGAATTTCGCTTTTATTTCAGCCAATCGTGTTTAACAATAAAACAAAAGGAATTATTTAGTGAACTTCAGTTGTTGTTATTTTCAAAGTTTCGCTTTTATTTCAGCCAATCGTGTTTACCAAAAAAAAGGAATTATTTACTGACCTTCAGTTGTTCTGATTTCAAAAGTTCCGCTTTTTTCAGCCAATCGTGTTTAACAAAAAACAAAGGAATTATTTACTGACCTTCAGCTGTTGTGATTTTAAGAGTTTCGCTTTTATTTCAGCCAATCATGTTTAACAATAAAACAAAAGGAATTATTTAGTGAACTTCAGTTGTTGTGATTTTAAAAGTTCCGCTTTTGTTTCAGCCAATCGTGTTTAACAAAAAAAACAAAGGAATTATTTACTGACCTTCAGTTGTTGTGATATTAAAAGTTCCGCTTTTGTTTCAGCCAATCGTGCTTAACAAAAAAACAAAAGGAGTTATATACTGACCTTCATTTGTTGTGATTTTTAAAGTTCCGCTTTTGTTTCAGCCAATCGTGTTTAACCAAAAAAAAACAAAGGAATTATTTACTGACCTTCAGTTGTTGTGATTTTAAAAGTTCCGCTTTTGTTTCAGCCAATCGTGCTTAACAAAAAAAAAACAAAAGGAGTTATATACTGACCTTCATTTGTTGTGATTTTTAAAGTTCCGCTTTTGTTTCAGCCAATCGTGTTTAACAAAAAAAACAAAGGAATTATTTACTGACCTTCAGTTGTTGTGATTTTAAAAGTTCCGCTTTTGTTTCAGCCAATCGTGTTTAACAAAAAATAAAAGAATTATTTACTGACCTTCAGTTGTTGTGATTTTAAAAGTTCCGCTTTTATTTCAGTCAATCGTGTTTACCAAAAAAAAGAATTATTTACTGACCTTCAGTTGTTCTGATTTCAAGAGATCCGCTTTTATTTCAGCCAATCGTGTTTAAAAAAAAAACAAAGGAATTATTTACTGACCTTCAATTGTTGTGATTTTAAGAGTTTCGCTTTTATTTCAGCCAATCGTGTTTAACAAAAAAACAAAGGAATTATTTACTGACCTTCAGTTGTTGTGATTTTAAGAGTTCCGCTTTTATTTCAGCCAATCGCGTTTAACAAAAAAACAAAGGAATTATTTATTGACCTTCAGTTGTTGTGATTTTAAAAAATCCGCTTTTATTTCAGCCAATCGTGTTTAACAAAAAAAACAAAGGAATTATTTACTGACCTTCAGTTGCTGTGATTTTAAGAGTTCCATTTTTATTTCAGCCAATCGTGTTTAACAAAAAAACAAAAGGAATTATTTACTGACCTTCAGTTTTTGTGATTTTAATAGTTCCGCTTTTATTTCAGCCAATCGTGTTTAAAAAAAACAAAGGAATTATTTACTGACCTTCAGTTGTTGTGATTTTAAAAGTTCCGCTTTTGTTTCAGCCAATCGTGTTTAACAAAAAAAACAAAGGAATTATTTACTGACCTTCAGTTGTTGTGATATTAAAAGTTCCGCTTTTGTTTCAGCCAATCGTGCTTAACAAAAAAAAACAAAAGGAGTTATATACTGACCTTCATTTGTTGTGATTTTTAAAGTTCCGCTTTTGTTTCAAACAATCGTGTTTAAAAAAAAACAAAGGAATTATTTACTGACCTTCAGTTTTTGTGATTTTAAAAGTTCCGCTTTTGTTTCAGCCAATCGTGTTTAACAAAAAACAAAAGAATTATTTACTGACCTTCAGTTGTTGTGATTTTAAAAGTTCCATTTTTATTTCAGCCAATCGTGTTTAACAAAAAAACAAAAGGAATTATTTACTGACCTTCAGTTTTTGTGATTTTAATAGTTCCGATTTTATTTCAGCCAATCGTGTTTAACAAAAAAAAAAAAGGAATTATTTACTGACCTTCAGTTGTTGTGATATTAAAAGTTCCGCTTTTGTTTCAGCCAATCGTGCTTAACAAAAAAAAGGTCAGCAAATAATTCCTTTTGTTTTTTTTTTGTTAAACACGATTGGCTGAAATAAAAAAGAACTCTTAAAATCACAACAACTGAAGGTCAGTAAATAATTAATTTTGTTTTACTGACTCTTAAAATCACAGCAACTGAAGGTCAGTAAATAATTCCTTTGTTTTTTTTTGTTAAACACGATTGGCTGAAATAAAAGCGGATTTTTTAAAATCACAACAGCTGAAGGTCAATAAATAATTCCTTTGTTTTTTTGTTAAACGCGATTGGCTGAAACAAAAGCGGAACTTTTAAAATCACAACAACTGAAGTTCACTAAATAATTTCTTTGTTTTTTTGTTAAACACGATTGGGTGAAATAAAAGCGGAACTCTTAAAATCACAACAACTGAAGGTCAGTAAATAAATCCTTTGTTTTTTGTTAAACACGATTGGCTGAAATAAAAGCAAAACTTTTAAAAGCACAACAACTGAAGGTCAGTGAATAATTCTTTGTTTTTTTTTGTTAAACAGGATTGGCTGAAATAAAAGCGGAAGTTTTAAAATCACAACAACTGAAGTTCAGTAAATAATTTCTTTGTTTTTTTTTGTTAAACAGGATTGGCTGAAATAAAAGCGGATGTTTTAGAATCACAACAACTGAAGGTCAGTAAATAATTCCTTTGTTTTTTTTGTTAAACACGATTGCCTGAAACAAAAGCGGAACTCTTAAAATAACAACAACTGAAGGTCAGTAAATAATTCCTTTGTTTGTTTTTTTTTGTTAAACACGATTGGCTGAAATAAAAGCGGAACTTTTAAAATCCCAACAACTGAAGGTCAGTAAATAATTCCTTTTGTTTTTTTGTTAAACACGATTGGCTGAAATAAAAGCGGAACTCTTAAAATCAAAACAACTGAAGGTCAGTAAATAATTCCTATGTTTTTTTTTAAACACGATTGGCTGAAACAAAAGCAGAACTTTTAAAATCACAACAACTGAAGGTCAGTAAATAATTCCTTTGTTTTTTGTTAAACACGATTGGCTGAAATAAAAGTGGAACTCTTAAAATCACAGCAACTGAAGGTCAGTAAATAATTCCTTTGTTTTTTTCTTAAACACGATTGGTTGAAATAAAAGCGGAACTCTTAAAATCAAAACAACTGAAGGTCAGTAAATAATTCCTATGTTTTTTTTTTTAAACACGATTGGCTGAAACAAAAGCAGAACTTTTAAAATCACAACAACTGAAGTTCATTAAATAATTCCTTTGTTTTTTTTGTTAAACACGATTGGCTGAAATAAAAGCGGAACTCTTAAAACCACAACAACTGAAGGTCAGTAAATAATTCCTTTGTTTTTTGTTAAACACGATTTGCTGAAATAAAAGCGGATCTCTTGAAATCAGAACAACTGAAGGTCAGTTAATAATTCCTTTTTTTTGGTAAACACGATTGGCTGAAATAAAAGCAAAACTCTTAAAATCACAACAACTGAAGGTCAGTGAATAATTCTTTTTTTCAGCCAATCGTGCTTAACAAAAAAAAAGGAATTATGTACTGACCTTCATTTGTTGTGATTTTTAAAGTTCCGCTTTTGTTTCAGCCAATCGTGTTTAACAAAAAAAACAAAGGAATTATTTACTGACCTTCAGTTGTTGTGATTTTAAGAGTTCCGCTTTTGTTTCAGCCAATCGTGTTTAACAAAAAACAAAAGAATTATTTACTGACCTTCAGTTGTTGTGATTTTAAAAGTTTCGCTTTTATTTCAGCCAATCGTGATTAACAAAAAAACAAAAAGAATTATTTACTGACCTTCAGTTGTTGTGATTTTAAGAGTTCTTTTTTTATTTCAGCCAATCGTGTTTAACAAAAAAAAACAAAAGGAATTATTTGCTGACCTTCAGTTGTTGTGATTTTAAAAGTTCCACTTTTGTTTCAGCCAATCGTGTTTAACAAAAAACAAAAGAGTTATTTACTGACCTTCAGTTGTTGTGATTTTAAGAATTTCGCTTTTATTTCAGCCAATCGTGTTTAACAATAAAACAAAAGGAATTATTTAGTGAACTTCAGTTGTTGTTATTTTCAAAGTTTCGCTTTTATTTCAGCCAATCGTGTTTACCAAAAAAAAGGAATTATTTACTGACCTTCAGTTGTTCTGATTTCAAAAGTTCCGCTTTTTTCAGCCAATCGTGTTTAACAAAAAACAAAGGAATTATTTACTGACCTTCAGCTGTTGTGATTTTAAGAGTTTCGCTTTTATTTCAGCCAATCATGTTTAACAATAAAACAAAAGGAATTATTTAGTGAACTTCAGTTGTTGTGATTTTAAAAGTTCCGCTTTTGTTTCAGCCAATCGTGTTTAACAAAAAAAACAAAGGAATTATTTACTGACCTTCAGTTGTTGTGATATTAAAAGTTCCGCTTTTGTTTCAGCCAATCGTGCTTAACAAAAAAACAAAAGGAGTTATATACTGACCTTCATTTGTTGTGATTTTTAAAGTTCCGCTTTTGTTTCAGCCAATCGTGTTTAACCAAAAAAAAACAAAGGAATTATTTACTGACCTTCAGTTGTTGTGATTTTAAAAGTTCCGCTTTTATTTCAGTCAATCGTGTTTACCAAAAAAAAAGAATTATTTACTGACCTTCAGTTGTTCTGATTTCAAGAGATCCGTGTTTAAAAAAAAACAAAGGAATTATTTACTGACCTTCAGTTGTTGTGATTTTAAGAGTTCCGCTTTTATTTCAGCCAATCGTGTTTAACAAAAAAACAAAGGAATTATTTAGTGAACTTCAGTTGTTGTGATTTTAAAAGTTCCGCTTTTGTTCCAGCCAATCGTGTTTAACAAAAAAACATAGGAATTATTTACTGACCTTCAGTTGTTTTGATTTTAAGAGTTCCGCTTTTATTTCAACAAATCGTGTTTAAGAAAAAAAACAAAGGAATTATTTACTGACCTTCAGTTGTTGTGATTTTAAGAGTTCCGCTTTTATTTCAGCCAATCGCGTTTAACAAAAAAACAAAGGAATTATTTATTGACCTTCAGTTGTTGTGATATTAAAAGTTCCACTTTTGTTTCAGCCAATCGTGTTTAACAAAAAACAAAAGAGTTATTTACTGACCTTCAGCTGTTGTGATTTTAAGAATTTCGCTTTTATTTCAGCCAATCGTGTTTAACAATAAAACAAAAGGAATTATTTAGTGAACTTCAGTTGTTGTTATTTTCAAAGTTTCGCTTTTATTTCAGCCAATCGTGTTTACCAAAAAAAAAGGAATTATTTACTGACCTTCAGTTGTTCTGATTTCAAAAGTTCCGCTTTTTTTCAGCCAATCGTGTTTAACAAAAAACAAAGGAATTATTTACTGACCTTCAGCTGTTGTGATTTTAAGAGTTTCGCTTTTATTTCAGCCAATCATGTTTCACAATAAAACAAAAGGAATTATTTAGTGAACTTCAGTTGTTGTGATTTTAAAAGTTCCGCTTTTGTTTCAGCCAATCGTGTTTAACAAAAAAAACAAAGGAATTATTTACTGACCTTCAGTTGTTGTGATATTAAAAGTTCCGCTTTTGTTTCAGCCAATCGTGCTTAACAAAAAAAAACAAAAGGAGTTATATACTGACCTTCATTTGTTGTGATTTTTAAAGTTCCGCTTTTGTTTCAGCCAATCGTGTTTAACAAAAAAAAACAAAGGAATTATTTACTGACCTTCAGTTGTTGTGATTTTAAAAGTTCCACTTTTGTTTCAGCCAATCGTGTTTAACAAAAAATAAAAGAATTATTTACTGACCTTCAGTTGTTGTGATTTTAAAAGTTCCGCTTTTATTTCAGTCAATCGTGTTTACCAAAAAAAAGAATTATTTACTGACCTTCAGTTGTTCTGATTTCAAGAGATCCGCTTTTATTTCAGCCAATCGTGTTTAAAAAAAAAACAAAGGAATTATTTACTGACCTTCAATTGTTGTGATTTTAAGAGTTTCGCTTTTATTTCAGCCAATCGTGTTTAACAAAAAAACAAAGGAATTATTTAGTGAACTTCAGTTGTTGTGATTTTAAAAGTTCCGCTTTTGTTTCAGCCAATCGTATTTAACAAAAAAAACATAGGAATTATTTACTGGCCTTCAGTTGTTTTGATTTTAAGAGTTCCGCTTTTATTTCAACCAATCGTGTTTAAGAAAAAAAACAAAGGAATTATTTACTGACCTTCAGTTGTTGTGATTTTAAGAGTTCCGCTTTTATTTCAGCCAATCGCGTTTAACAAAAAAACAAAGGAATTATTTATTGACCTTCAGTTGTTGTGATTTTAAAAAATCCGCTTTTATTTCAGCCAATCGTGTTTAACAAAAAAAAACAAAGAAATTATTTACTGACCTTCAGTTGCTGTGATTTTAAGAGTTCCATTTTTATTTCAGCCAATCGTGTTTAACAAAAAAACAAAAGGAATTATTTACTGACTTTCAGTTTTTGTGATTTTAATAGTTCCGCTTTTATTTCAGCCAATCGTGTTTAACAAAAAACAAAGGAATTATTTACTGACCTTCAGTTGTTGTGATTTTAAAAGTTCCGCTTTTGTTTCAGCCAATCGTGTTTAACAAAAAAAAACAAAGGAATTATTTACTGACCTTCAGTTGTTGTGATTTTAAAAGTTCCGCTTTTGTTTCAGCCAATCGTGTTTAACAAAAAACAAAAGAATTATTTACTGACCTTCAGTTGTTGTGATTTTAAAAGTTCCATTTTTATTTCAGCCAATCGTGTTTAACAAAAAAACAAAAGGAATTATTTACTGACCTTCAGTTTTTGTGATTTTAATAGTTCCGATTTTATTTCAGCCAATCGTGTTTAACAAAAAAAAAAGGAATTATTTACTGACCTTCAGTTGTTGTGATATTAAAAGTTCCGCTTTTGTTTCAGCCAATCGTGCTTAACAAAAAAAAGGTCAGCAAATAATTCCTTTTGTTTTTTTTTGTTAAACACGATTGGCTGAAATAAAAAAGAACTCTTAAAATCACAACAACTGAAGGTCAGTAAATAATTAATTTTGTTTTACTGACTCTTAAAATCACAGCAACTGAAGGTCAGTAAATAATTCCTTTGTTTTTTTTTGTTAAACACGATTGGCTGAAATAAAAGGGGATTTTTTAAAATCACAACAGCTGAAGGTCAATAAATAATTCCTTTGTTTTTTTGTTAAACGCGATTGGCTGAAATAAAAGCGGAACTCTTAAAATTACAACAACTGAAGGTCAGTAAATAATTCCTTTGTTTTTTTTTTTAAATACGATTGGTTGAAATAAAAGCGGAACTCTTAAAATCAAAACAACTGAAGGTCAGTAAATAATTCCTATGTTTTTTTTGTTAAACACGATTGGCTGAAACAAAAGCGGAACTTTTAAAATCACAACAACTGAAGTTCACTAAATAATTTCTTTGTTTTTTTGTTAAACACGATTGGGTGAAATAAAAGCGGAACTCTTAAAATCACAACAACTGAAGGTCAGTAAATAATTCCTTTGTTTTTTGTTAAACACGATTGGCTGAAATAAAAGCAAAACTTTTAAAAGCACAACAACTGAAGGTCAGTGAATAATTCTTTGTTTTTTTTTGTTAAACAGGATTGGCTGAAATAAAAGCGGAAGTTTTAAAATCACAACAACTGAAGGTCAGTAAATAATTCCTTTGTTTTTTTTTGTTAAACAGGATTGGCTGAAATAAAAGCGGATGTTTTAGAATCACAACAACTGAAGGTCAGTAAATAATTCCTTTGTTTTTTTTGTTAAACACGATTGCCTGAAACAAAAGCGGATTTTTTAAAATAACAACAACTGAAGGTCAGTAAATAATTCCTTTGTTTGTTTTTTTTTTGTTAAACACGATTGGCTGAAATAAAAGCGGAACTTTTAAAATCCCAACAACTGAAGGTCAGTAAATAATTCCTTTGTTTTTTTCTTAAACACGATTGGCTGAAATAAAAGCAGAACTTTTAAAATCAAAACAACTGAAGTTCACTAAATAATTCCCTTTTGTTTTATTGTTAAACACGATTGGCTGAAACAAAAGCAAAACTTTTAAAATCACAACAACTGAAGGTCACTAAATAGTTCCTTTGTTTTTTGTTAAACACGATTGGCTGAAATAAAAGTGGAACTCTTAAAATCACAACAACTGAAGGTCAGTAAATAATTCCTTTGTTTTTTGTTAACCACGATTGGCTGAAATAAAAGCAAAACTTTTAAAAGCACAACAACTGAAGGTCAGTGAATAATTCTTTGTTTTTTTTTGTTAAACAGGATTGGCTGAAATAAAAGCGGAAGTTTTAAAATCACAACAACTGAAGTTCAGTAAATAATTTCTTTGTTTTTTTTTGTTAAACAGGATTGGCTGAAATAAAAGCGGATGTTTTAGAATCACAACAACTGAAGGTCAGTAAATAATTCCTTTGTTTTTTTTTTGTTAAACACGATTGCCTGAAACAAAAGCGGAACTCTTAAAATAACAACAACTGAAGGTCAGTAAATAATTCCTTTGTTTGTTTTTTTTTGTTAAACACGATTGACTGAAATAAAAGCGGAACTTTTAAAATCCCAACAACTGAAGGTCAGTAAATAATTCCTTTTGTTTTTTTGTTAAACACAATTGGCTGAAATAAAAGCAGGACTTTTAAAATCACAACAACTGAAGTTCACTAAATAATTCCCTTTTGTTTTATTGTTAAACACGATTGGCTGAAACAAAAGCAGAACTTTTAAAATCACAACAACTGAAGGTCAGTAAATAATTCCTTTGTTTTTTGTTAAACACGATTGGCTGAAATAAAAGTGGAACTCTTAAAATCACAGCAACTGAAGGTCAGTAAATAATTCCTTTGTTTTTTTTCTTAAACACGATTGGTTGAAATAAAAGCGGAACTCTTAAAATCAAAACAACTAAAGGTCAGTAAATAATTCCTATGTTTTTTTTAAACACGATTGGCTGAAACAAAAGCTGAACTTTTAAAATCACAACAACTGAAGTTCATTAAATAATTCCTTTGTTTTTTTTGTTAAACACGATTGGCTGAAATAAAAGCGGAACTCTTAAAACCACAACAACTGAAGGTCAGTAAATAATTCCTTTGTTTTTTTGTTAAACACGATTTGCTGAAATAAAAGCGGATCTCTTGAAATCAGAACAACTGAAGGTCAGTTAATAATTCCTTTTTTTGGTAAACACGATTGGCTGAAATAAAAGCAAAACTTTTAAAAGCACAACAACTGGAGGTCAGTGAATAATTCTTTGTTTTTTTTGTTAAACAGGATTGGCTGAAATAAAAGCGGAAGTTTTAAAATCACAAAAACTGAAGTTCAGTAAATAATTCCTTTGTTTTATTTGTTAAACAAGATTGGCTGAAATAAAAGCGGATGTTTTAGAATCACAACAACTGAAGGTCAGTAAATAATTCCTTTGTTTTTTTGTTAAACACGATTGCCTGAAACAAAAGCGGAACTCTTAAAATAACAACAACTGAAGGTCAGTAAATAATTCCTTTGCTTGTTTTTGTTGTTAAACACGATTGGCTGAAATAAAAGCGGAACTTTTAAAATCCCAACAATTGAAGGTCAGTAAATAATTCCTTTTGTTTTTTGTTAAACATGATTGGCTGAAATAAAAGCAGAACTTTTAAAATCACAAAAACTAAAGGTCAATTAATAATTCCTTTGTTTTTTCTTAAGCACGATTGGCTGAAACAAAAGCGGAACTTTTAAAATCACAACAACTGAAGGTCAGTAAATAATTCCTTTTGTTTTTTTGTAACACGATTGGCTGAAATAAAAATGGAACTCTTAAAATCAAAACAACTCAAGGTCAGTAAATAATTCCTATGTTTTTTTTTTGTTAAACACGATTCGCTGAAACAAAAGCGGAACTTTTAAAATCACAACAACTTTAGTTCACTAAATAATTCCCTTTTGTTTTTTTGTTAAACACAATTGGCTGAAATAAAAGCGGAACTCTTGAAATCACAACAACTGAAGGTCAGTAAATAATTCCTTTGTTTTTTTTTGTTAAACACGATTGGCTGAAATAAAAGCGGAACTCTTAAAATCACAACAACTGAAGGTCATTAAATAATTCCTTTTGTTTTTTTTTAACACTATTGGCTGAAATAAAAGTGGAACTCTTAAAATCACAGCAACTGAAGGTCAGTACATAATTCCTTTGTTTTTTTTTGTTAATCACGATTGGCTGAAATAAAATCGGATTTCTTAAATCACAACAACTGAAGGTCAGTACATAATTCCTTTTGTTTTTTTTAACACGATTGGCTGAAATAAAAGTGGAACTCTTAAAATCAAAGCAACTGAAGGTCAGTACATAATTCCTTTGTTTTTTTTGTTAATCACGATTGGCTGAAATAAAATCGGATTTCTTAAATCACAACAACTGAAGGTCAGTAAATAATTCCTTTTGTTTTTTTTAACACGATTGGCTGAAATAAAAGTGGAACTCTTAAAATCAAAGCAACTGAAGGTCAGTACATAATTCCTTTGTTTTTTTTGTTAATCACGATTGGCTGAAATAAAATCGGATTTCTTAAATCACAACAACTGAAGGTCAGTAAATAATTCCTTTGTTTTTTTTTGTTAAACGCGATTGGCTGAAATAAAAGCGGAACTCTTAAAATCACAACAACTGAAGGTCAGTAAATAATTCCTTTGTTATTTTCTTAAACACGATTGGTTAAAATAAAAGCGGAACTCTTAAAATCAATACAACTGAAGGTCAGTAAATAATTCCTATGTTTTTTTTGTTAAACACGATTGGCTGAAACAAAAGCGGATGTTTTAGAATCACAACAACTGAAGGTCAGTAAATAATTCCTTTGTTTTTTTTGTTAAACACGATTGCCTGAAACAAAAGCGGAACTCTTAAAATAACAACAACTGAAGGTCAGTAAATAATTCCTTTGTTTGTTTTTTTTTTTTGTTAAACACGATTGGCTGAAATAAAAGCGGAACTTTTAAAATCCCATCAACTGAAGGTCAGTAAATAATTCCTTTTGTTTTTTTTTTAAACACGATTGGCTGAAATAAAAGCAGAACCTTTAAAATCACAACAACTGAAGTTCACCAAATAATTTCCTTTTGTTTTATTGTTAAACACGATTGGCTGAAACAAAAGCAGAACTTTTAAAATCACAACAACTGAAGGTCAGTAAATAATTCCTTTGTTTTTTGTTAAACACGATTGGCTGAAATAAAAGTGGAACTCTTAAAATCACAACAACTGAAGGTCAGTAAATAATTCCTTTGTTTTTTTTCTTAAACACGATTGGTTGAAATAAAAGCGGAACTCTTAAAATCAAAACAATTGAAGGTCAGTAAATAATTCCTATTTTTTTTTTAAACACGATTCGCTGAAACAAAAGCAGAACTTTTAAAATCACAACAACTGAAGTTCATTAAATAATTCCTTTGTTTTTTTTGTTAAACACGATTGGCTGAAATAAAAGCGGAACTCTTAAAACCACAACAACTGAAGGTCAGTAAATAATTCCTTTGTTTTTTGTTAAACATGATTTGCTGAAATAAAAGCGGATCTCTTGAAATCAGAACAACTGAAGGTCAGTTAATAATTCCTTTTTTTGGTAAACACGATTGGCTGAAATAAAAGCAAAACTTTTAAAAGCACAACAACTGGAGGTCAGTGAATAATTCTTTGTTTTTTTTTTGTTAAACAGGATTGGCTGAAATAAAAGCGGAAGTTTTAAAATCACAACAACTGAAGTTCAGTAAATAATTCGTTTGTTTTATTTGTTAAACAGGATTGGCTGAAATAAAAGCGGATGTTTTAGAATCACAACAACTGAAGGTCAGTAAATAATTCCTTCGTTTTTTTGTTAAACACGATTGCCTGAAACAAAAGCGGAACTCTTAAAATAACAACAACTGAAGGTCAGTAAATAATTCCTTTGTTTTTTTTTTGTTAAACACGATTGGCTGAAATAAAAGCGGAACTTTTAAAATCACAACAACTGAAGGTCAGTAAATAATTCCTTTTGTTTTTTGTTAAACATGATTGGCTGAAATAAAAGCAGAACTTTTAAAATCACAAAAACTAAAGGTCAGTAAATAATTCCTTTGTTTTTTCTTAAACACGATTGGCTGAAACAAAAGCGGAACTTTTAAAATCACAACAACTGAAGGTCAGTAAATAATTCCTTTTGTTTTTTTCTTAAACACGACTGGCTGAAATAAAAAAGGACAACTTAAAATCACAACAACTGAAAGTCAGTAAATAAATCCTTTGTTTTTTTCTTAAACACAATTGGTTGAAATAAAAGCGGAACTCTTCAAATGAAAACAACTCAAGGTCAGTAAATAATTCCTATGTTTTTTTTTTGTTAAACACGATTCGCTGAAACAAAAGCGGAACTTTTAAAATCACAACAACTTTAGTTCACTAAATAATTCCCTTTTGTTTTATTGTTAAACACAATTGGCTGAAATAAAAGCGGAAATCTTAAAATCACAACAACTGAAGGTCAGTAAATAATTCCTTTGTTTTTTTTTTGTTAAACACGATTGGCTGAAATAAAAGCGGAACTTTTAAAATCACAACAACTGAAGGTCATTAAATAATTCCTTTTGTTTTTTTTTAACACTATTGGCTGAAATAAAAGTGGAACTCTTAAAATCACAGCAACTGAAGGTCAGTACATAATTCCTTTGTTTTTTTTTGTTAATCACGATTGGCTGAAATAAAATCGGATTTCTTAAATCACAACAACTGAAGGTCAGTACATAATTCCTTTGTTTTTTTTGTTAATCAGGATTGGCTGAAATAAAATCGGATTTCTTAAATCACAACAACTGAAGGTCAGTAAATAAAATCGGATTTCTTAAATCACAACAACTGAAGGTCAGTAAATAACTCCTTTGTTTTTTTTGTTAAACGCGATTGGCTGAAATAAAAGCGGAACTCTTAAAATCACAACAACTGAAGGTCAGTAAATAATTCCTTTGTTATTTTCTTAAACACGATTGGTTAAAATAAAAGCGGAACTCTTAAAATCAATACAACTGAAGGTCAGTAAATAATTCTTATGTTTTTTTTTGTTAAACACGATTGGCTGAAACAAAAGCGGAACTTTTAAAATCACAACAACCGAAGGTCAGTAAATAATTCCTTTGTTTTATTTTGTTAAACACGATTGGCTGAAATAAAGGTGGAACTCTTAAAGTCACAGCAACTGAAGGTCAGCAAATAATTCATTTGTTTTTTTGTTAAAAAAACTGAAGGTCAGTAAATAATTCCTTAGTTTTTTTGTTAAACACGATTGGCTTAAACAAAAGCGGAACTTTTAAAACCACAACAGCTGAAGGTCAGTAAATAATTCATTTTTTTTGTTAAACACGATTGGCTGAAACAAAAGTGGAACTTTTAAAATCACAACAACTGAAGGTCAGTAAATGATTTCTTTTTTTTTGGTAAACACGATTGGCTGAAATAAAAGCGAAACTTTCAAAATTACAACAACTGAAGGTCAGTAAATAAACCCTTTGTTTTTGTTTGTTAAACAGGATGGGCTGAAATAAAAACGGAAATTTTAAAATCACAACAACTGAAGGTCAGTAAATAATTCCTTTGTTTTTTTGGTAAACACGATTGCCTGAAACAAAAGCGGAATTCTTAAAATCACAAGAACTGAAGGTCAGTAAATAATTCCTTTGTTTTTTGTTTTTTTTTTTGTTAAACACAATTGGCTAAAATAAAAGCGGAACTTTTAAAATCACAACTACTGAAGGTCAGTAAATAATTCCTTTGTTTTATTTTGTTAAACACGATTGGCTGAAATAAAGGTGGAACTCTTAAAATCACAGCAACTGAAGGTCAGCAAATAATTCATTTGTTTTTTTGTTAAACACGACTGCGGGCGGGGCCCCCCACCACCGGGGCCACGGGGACGAAAGCCGGCCCCTTGTCATAAGGTCATAACTTACAACCCATACGCCCAACTTACACTTACAACCCAAACCTCACAAGCCCCAAGGGTATAACTTACAACCCTTGCCCTGTGAGTTTTGGAGGAGTATCCTCGTCAAAATATATTTTCTATCTGGAAATCAACTACGCTAAACAGAATGGCTATCTCAAAATTTTAATTTGCTGTGTTTTAGGAAATGACTTAGGAGCATGGAAGTTACCTTCCAATTAGTTACTCAGTTAGTTACCTTCCAATCACTTTCGACAAATAAAAGGGCACAAGCAGTTCGAATTTCAAATCGAATGATCCCTTTTTGAAGTTTCTATGACAAATCCTTCGATACAAAGTGCCATGGTATAAAGAAAAAAGAATAATACATTGCGCCAACAGTAGGAGGGCCTCATGAGGTCCAGACGGGGCACTCTATATGGGCATAGAATCCCTAGGGAGAACACCTGTGCTGTCAGTCCGACAGGGCATCATATATGAGCATGGAATCCCCAGGGAGAACACGTTTCCGAAAAATTGGTGTTCGTTCAGGAAAATTGTCTCCGGAGCGAAGTTTATTAATGTTTTATGGATGATGTCAAGGTTGATTGATTTGTTGGTGTTCGTCCAGGAGAATCGTTTCCGGGCGAAGTTTATTAATGTCTGCGGGATGATGTCAAGGTCAATGGATTTGTTGATATTCATCCAGGAGAATTGTCTCCGGGCGAAGTTTATTAATGTCTCATGGATGATATCAAGGTCGATTGATTTATTGGTGTTCTTCCAGGAGAATTGTCTCCGGGCGAATGTTCTGATCTTAGAGATGAAAAGATTAACGCGGGAAAGGTTTCCTAGGAATTTCAAATGTAACTGCCTAGGGATACCAAAACAATAGGAATACGCATAAATTACGTTGAGGGATTATTTGAGCGAAACCGTTTTAGGCATTTTAGGGAATTATTTGGGCGAAACAGTTACAGGCATTTTAGGAGATGATTTAAGCGGAACCGTTTGAGGTATTTTAGAAGATTATTTTAGAACATGATTTAGAAGATGATTTGATGGTGAAACTCCGTGGTCGTTATGATACAAAAGTTCAATTTGAAAAGTGCTGTGATGTCCCCTACACCAAGAACCCCCTAAACCAACCCCAAAGGCCCCCAACCCCCCTACCCCAACCCCGAAGGAACCCCCAAGGCCCCCAAAGGTCCCCAGGCCTCTTAATGCCCCCCAAACCCCCAAAGACCCCCCAGGACCCCAAAGCCCCCCTCCCTTCCCCCCTCCCCTCACCTTCCCCCCATTTTTTAAAAATGATTTTTGAATTTTTTTAACATGACATTTTTTTCCACTTTTTTACGTATCTTAAAATGACATGAAATATGCCTACGGCTCTACCAATCGTACTCTGTGCTTGTTCATAGACACGACCCGGCTTTCCCACTGGTACCCTTTGGTAGGTTATTGACACTACCTAGTTTATTGCCTGCATTAAATCAGTATTTTTTACGCAGTGGAAAGATTAACAAACAATTCTGATCTGTAAAAAATTGAATGTATTTAACTTATTTTTATATTAACATATTACATTTCGTTATTTCATTAAAATTATCTTATACATTATTTTGTTAAGTGTTCATTATTTTTAGGGATATGCTAGAACGTCAGTAAATAATTCCTTTGTTTTTTTCATTAAAAATATCTTATGCATTATTTTGTTAAGTGTTCATTATTTTTAAGGATATGCTAGAACGTCAGTAAATAATTCCTTTGTTTTTTTGTTAAACACGATTGGCTGAAACAAAAGCGTAACTTTTAAAATCACAACAACTGAAGGTCAGTAAATAATTCCTTTGTTTTTTTTTTGTTAAACACGATTGGCTGAAATAAAAGCGGAACTATTAAAATCACAACAACTTAAGGTAAGTAAATAATTCCTTTTGTTTTTTTTAAACACGATTGGCTGAAATAAAAGTGGAACTCCTAAAATCACAGCAACTGAAGGTCAGTAAATAATTCCTTTGTTTTTTTTGTTAAACACGATTGGCTGAATTAAAAGCTGATTTTTTAAATCACAACAACTGAAGGTCAGTAAATGATTCCTTTGTTTTTTTTTTTGTTAAACGCGATTGGCTGAAATAAAAGCGGAACTCTTAAAATCGCAACAAGTGAAGGTCAGTAAATAATTCCTTTATTTTTTCTTAAACACGATTGGTTGAAATAAAAGCGGAACTCTTAAATTCAAAACAACTGAAGGTCACTAAATAGTTCCTATGTTTTTTTTTGTTAAACACGATTGGCTGAAACAAAAGCGGAACTTTTAAAATCACAACAACTGAAGTTCACAAAATAATTCCTTTTGTTTTTTTTTTCAACACAATTGGCTGAAATAAAAGTGGAACTCTTAAAATCACAGCAACTGAAGGTCAGTAAATAATTTCTTTGTTATTTGTTAAACACGATTGGCTGAAATAAAAGCGGAACCCTTGAAATCAGAACATATGAAGGTCAGTAAATAATTCCATTTTTAGGTAGACACGATTGGCTGAAATAAAAGCGAAACTTTTAAATTCATAACAACTGAAGGTCAGTAAATAATTCTTTGTTTTTTTTTGTTAAACAGGATTGGCTGAAATAAAAGGGGGAGTTTTAAAATCACAACAACTGAAGTTCAGTAAATAATTCCTTAGTTTTTTTGTTAAACACGATTGGCTTAAACAAAAGCGGAACTTTTAAAACCACAACAACTGAAGGTCAGTAAATAATTTATTTTTTTGTTAAACACGATTGGCTGAAACAAAAGTGGAACTTTTAAAATCACAGCAACTGAAGGTCAGTAAATGATTTCTTTTTTTTTGGTAAACACGATTGGCTGAAATAAAAGCGAAACTTTTAAAATTACAACAACTGAAGGTCAGTAAATAAACCCTTTGTTTTTGTTTGTTAAACAGGATGGGCTGAAATAAAAACGGAAATTTTAAAATCACAACAACTGAAGGTCAGTAAATAATTCCTTTGTTTTTTTGGTAAACACGATTGCCTGAAACAAAAGCGGAATTCTTAAAATCACAAGAACTGAAGGTCAGTAAATAATTCCTTTGTTTTTTGTTTTTTTTTGTTAAACACAATTGGCTGAAATAAAAGCGGAACTTTTAAAATCACAACAACTGAAGGTCAGTAAATAATTCCTTTGTTTTATTTTGTTAAACACGATTGGCTGAAATAAAGGTGGAACTCTTAAAATCACAGCAACTGAAGGTCAGCAAATAATTCATTTGTTTTTTTGTTAAACACGACTGTGGGCGGGGCCCCCCACCACCGGGGCCACGGGGACGAAAGCCGGCCCCGTGTCAGGTCATAACTTACAACCCATACGCCCAACTTACACTTACAGCCCAAACCTCACAAGCCCCAAGGGTATAACTTACAACCCTTGCCCTGTGAGTTTTGGAGGAGTATCCTCGTCAAAATATATTTTCTATCTGGAAATCAACTACGCTAAACAGAATGGCTATCTCAAAATTTTAATTTGCTGTGTTTTAGGAAATGACTTAGGAGCATGGAAGTTACCTTCCAATTAGTTACTCAGTTAGTTACCTTCCAATCACTTTCGACAAATAAAAGGGCACAAGCAGTTTGAATTTCAAATCGAATGATCCTTTTTTGAAGTTTCTATGACAAATCCTTCGATACAAAGTGCCATGGTATAAAGAAAAAACAATAATACATTGCGCCAACAGTAGGAGAGCCTCATGAGGTCCAGACGGGGCACTCTATATGGGCATAGAATCCCTAGGGAGAACACCTGTGCTGTCAGTCCGACAGGGCATCATATATGAGCATGGAATCCCCAGGGAGAACACGTTTCCGAAAAATTGGTGTTCGTTCAGGAAAATTGTCTCCGGAGCGAAGTTTATTAATGTTTTATGGATGATGTCAAGGTTGATTGATTTGTTGGTGTTCGTCCAGGAGAATCGTTTCCGGGCGAAGTTTATTAATGTCTGCGGGATGATGTCAAGGTCAATGGATTTGTTGATATTCATCCAGGAGAATTGTCTCCGGGCCAAGTTTATTAATGTCTGAGGGATGATGTCAAGGTCAATGGATTTGTTGATATTCATCCAGGAGAATTGTCTCCGGGCGAATGTTTTGATCTTAGAGATGAAAAGATTAACGTGGGAAAGGTTTCCTAGGAATTTCAAATGTAACTGCCTAGGGATACCAAAACAATAGGAATACGCATAAATTACGTTGAGGGATTATTTGAGCGAAACCGTTTTAGGCATTTTAGGGAATTATTTGGGCGAAACAGTTACAGGTATTTTAGGAGATGATTTAAGCGGAACCGTTTGAGGTGTTTTAGAAGATTATTTTAGAACATGATTTAGAAGATGATTTGATGGTGAAACTCCGTGGTCGTTATGATACAAAAGTTCAATTTGAAAAGTGCTGTGATGTCCCCTACACCAAGAACCCCCTAAACCAACCCCAAAGGCCCCCAACCCCCCTACCCCAACCCCGAAGGAACCCCCAAGGCCCCCAAAGGTCCCCAGGCCTCTTAATGCCCCCCAAACCCCCAAAGACCCCCCAGGACCCCAAAGCCCCCCTCCCTTCCCCCCTCCCCTCACCCTCCCCCCATTTTTTAAAAATGATTTTTGAATTTTTTTAACATGACATTTTTTTCCACTTTTTTACGTATCTTAAAATGACATGAAATATGCCTACGGCTCTACCAATCGTACTCTTTGCTTGTTCATAGACACGACCCGGCTTTCCCACTGGTACCCTTTGGTAGGTTATTGACACTACCTAGTTTATTGCCTGCATTAAATCAGTATTTTTTACGCAGTGGAAAGATTAACAAACAATTCTTATCTGTAAAAAATTGAATGTATTTAACTTATTTTTATATTAACATATTACATTTCGTTATTTCATTAAAATTATCTTATACATTATTTTGTTAAGTGTTCATTATTTTTAGGGATATGCTAGAACGTCAGTAAATAATTCCTTTGTTTTTTTCATTAAAAATATCTTATGCATTATTTTGTTAAGTGTTCATTATTTTTAAGGATATGCTAGAACGTCAGTAAATAATTCCTTTGTTTTTTTGTTAAACACGATTGGCTGAAACAAAAGCGTAACTTTTAAAATCACAACAGCTGAAGGTCAGTAAATAATTCCTTTGTTTTTTTTGTTAAACACGATTGGCTGAAATAAAAGCGGAACTATTAAAATCACAACAACTTAAGGTAAGTAAATAATTCCTTTTGTTTTTTTTTAAACACGATTGGCTGAAATAAAAGTGGAACTCTTAAAATCACAGCAACTGAAGGTCAGTAAATAATTCCTTTGTTTTTTTTGTTAAACACGATTGGCTGAATTAAAAGCTGATTTTTTAAATCACAACAACTGAAGGTCAGTAAATGATTCCTTTGTTTTTTTTTTTGTTAAACGCGATTGGCTGAAATAAAAGCGGAACTCTTAAAATCGCAACAAGTGAAGGTCAGTAAATAATTCCTTTATTTTTTCTTAAACACGATTGGTTGAAATAAAAGCGGAACTCTTAAATTCAAAACAACTGAAGGTCACTAAATAGTTCCTATGTTTTTTTTTGTTAAACACGATTGGCTGAAACAAAAGCGGAACTTTTAAAATCACAACAACTGAAGTTCACAAAATAATTCCTTTTGTTTTTTTGTTCAACACAATTGGCTGAAATAAAAGTGGAACTCTTAAAATCACAACAACTGAAGGTCAGTAAATAATTCCTTTGTTATTTGTTAAACACGATTGGCTGAAATAAAAGCGGAACCCTTGAAATCAGAACATATGAAGGTCAGTAAATAATTCCATTTTTAGGTAGACACGATTGGCTGAAATAAAAGCGAAACTTTTAAATTCATAACAACTAAAGGTCAGTAAATAATTCTTTGTTTTTTTTTGTTAAACAGGATTGGCTGAAATAAAAGGGGGAGTTTTAAAATCACAACAACTGAAGTTCAGTAAATAATTCCATTGTTTTTTTTTGTTAAACAGGATTGGCTGAAATAAAAGCGGATGTTTTAGAATCACAACAACTGAAGGTCAGTAAATAATTCCTTTGTTTTTTGTTAAACACGATTGGCTGAAATAAAAGTGGAACTCTTAAAATCACAACAACTGAAGGTCAGTGAATAATTCTTTGTTTTTTTTTTTGTTAAACAGGATTGGCTGAAATAAAAGCGGAAGTTTTAAAATCACAACAACTGAAGTTCAGTAAATAATTTCTTTGTTTTTTTTTTTGTTAAACAGGATTGGCTGAAATAAAAGCGGATGTTTTAGAATCACAACAACTGAAGGTCAGTAAATAATTCCTTTGTTTTTTTTGTTAAACACGATTGCCTGAAACAAAAGCGGAACTCTTAAAATAACAACAACTGAAGGTCAGTAAATAATTCCTTTGTTTGTTTTTTTTTGTTAAACACGATTGGCTGAAATAAAAGCGGAACTTTTAAAATCCCAACAACTGAAGGTCAGTAAATAATTCCTTTTGTTTTTTTGTTAAACACGATTGGCTGAAATAAAAGCAGAACTTTAAAAATCAAAACAACTGAAGTTCACTAAATAATTCCCTTTTGTTTTATTGTTAAACACGATTGGCTGAAACAAAAGCAGAACTTTTAAAATCACAACAACTGAAGGTCAGTAAATAATTCCTTTGTTTTTTGTTAAACACGATTGGCTGAAATAAAAGTGGAACTCTTAAAATCACAGCAACTGAAGGTCAGTAAATAATTCCTTTGTTTTTTTTCTTAAACACGATTGGTTGAAATAAAAGCGGAACTCTTAAAATCAAAACAACTGAAGGTCAGTAAATAATTCCTATGTTTTTTTGTTAAACACGATTGGCTGAAACAAAAGCAGAACTTTTAAAATCACAACAACTGAAGTTCAGTAAATAATTCCTTTGTTTTTTTTGTTAAACACGATTGGCTGAAATAAAATCGGAACTCTTAAAACCACAACAACTGAAGGTCAGTAAATAATTCCTTTGTTTTTTGTTAAACACGATTTGCTGAAATAAAAGCAGATCTCTTGAAATCAGAACAACTGAAGGTCAGTTAATAATTCCTTTTTTTTGGTAAACACGATTGGCTGAAATAAAAGCAAAACTTTTAAAAGCACAACAGCTGAAGGTCAGTGAATAATTTTTTGTTTTTTTTGTTAAACAGGATTGGCTGAAATAAAAGCGGAAGTTTTAAAATCACAACAACTGAAGTTCAGTAAATAATTCCTTTGTTTTATTTGTTAAACAGGATTGGCTGAAATAAAAGCGGATGTTTTAGAATCACAACAACTGAAGGTCAGTAAATAATTCCTTTGTTTTTTTGTTAAACATGATTGCCTGAAACAAAAGCGGAACTCTTAAAATAACAACAACTGAAGTTCAGTAAATAATTCCTTTGTTTTTTTTGTTAAACACGATTGGCTGAAATAAAATCGGAACTTTTAAAATCCCAACAACTGAAGGTCAGTAAATAATTCCCTTTGTTTTTTGTTAAACACGATTGGCTGAAATAAAAGCAGAACTTTTAATCACAATCACTTTCGACAAATAAAAGGGCACAAGCCGTTCCAATTTCAAATCGAATGATCCCTTTTTGAAGTTTCTATGACAAATCCTTCGATACGAAGTGCCATGGTATAAAGAAAAAACAATAATACATTGCGCCAACAGTAGGAGGGTCTCATGAGGTCCAGACGGGGCACTCTATATGGGCATAGAATCCCTAGGGAGAACACCTGTGCTGTCAGTCCGACAGGGCATCATATATGAGCATGGAATCCCCAGGGAGAACACGTTTCCGAAAAATTGGTGTTCGTCCAGGAGAATTGTCTCCGGAGCGAAGTTTATTAATGTTTTATGGATGATTTCAAGGTTGATTGATTTGTTGGTGTTCGTCCAGGAGAATCGTTTCCGGGCGAAGTTTATTAATGTCTGAGGGATGATGTCAAGGTCAATGGATTTGTTGATATTCATCCAGGAGAATTGTCTCCGGGCGAAGTTTATTAATGTCTCATGGATGATGTCAAGGTCAATTGATTTGTTGGTGTTCTTCCAGGAGAATTGTCTCCGGGCGAATGTTTTGATCTTAGAGATGAAAAGATTAACGCGGGAAAAGGTTTCCTAGGAATTTCAAATGTAACTGCCTAGGGATACCAAAACAATAGGAATACGCATAAATTACGTTTAGGGATTATTTGAGCGAAACCGTTTTAGGCATTTTAGGGAATTATTTGGGCGAAACAGTTTGAGGCATTTTAGGAGATGATTTAAGCGGAACCGTTTGAGGTGTTTTAGAAGATTATTTTAGAACATGATTTAGAAGATGATTTGATGGTGAAACTCTGTGGTCGTTATAATGCAAAAGTTCAATTTGAAAAGTGCTGTGATGTCCCCTACACCAACAACCCCCTAAACCAACCCCAAAGGCCCCCAACCCCCCTACCCCAACCCCGAAGGAACCCCCAAGGCCCCCAAAGTTCCCCAGGCCTCTTAATGCCCCCCGAACCCCCAAAGACCCCCCAGGACCCCAAAGCCCCCCTCCCTTCCCCCCTTCCCTCACCCTCCCCCCATTTTTTAAAAATGATTTTTGAATTTTTTTAACATGACATTTTTTTCCACTTTTTTACGTATCTTAAAATGACATGAAATATGCCTACGGCTCTACCAATCGTACTCTGTGCTTGTTCATAGACACGACCCGGCTTTCCCACTGGTACCCTTTGGCAGGTTATTGACACTACCTAGTTTATTGCCTGCATTAAATCAGTATTTTTTACGCAGTGTAAAGATAAACAAACAATTCTTATCTGTAAAAAATTGAATGTATTTAACTTATTTTTATATTAACATATTACATTTCGTTATTTCATTAAAATTATCTTATACATTATTTTGTTAAGTGTTCATTATTTTTAGGGATATGCTAGAACGTCAGTAAATAATTCCTTTGTTTTTTTCATTAAAAATATCTTATGCATTATTTTGTTAAGTGTTCATTATTTTTAAGGATATGCTAGAACGTCAGTAAATAATTCCTTTGTTTTTTTGTTAAACACGATTGGCTGAAACAAAAGCGTAACTTTTAAAATCACAACAACTGAAGGTCAGTAAATAATTCCTTTGTTTTTTTTTGTTAAACACGATTGGCTGAAATAAAAGCGGAACTATTAAAATCACAACAACTTAAGGTAAGTAAATAATTCCTTTTGTTTTTTTTTTGAAGACGATTGGCTAAAATAAAAGTGGAACTCCTAAAATCACAGCAACTGAAGATCAGTAAATAATTCCTTTGTTTTTTTTGTTATACACGATTGGCTGAATTAAAAGCTGATTTTTTAAATCACAACAACTGAAGGTCAGTAAATGATTCCTTTGTTTTTTTTTTTTTGTTAAACACGATTGGCTGAAATAAAAGTGGAACTCTTAAAATCGCAACAAGTGAAGGTCAGTAAATAATTCCTTTATTTTTTCTTAAACACGATTGGTTGAAATAAAAGCGGAACTCTTAAATTCAAAACAACTGAAGGTCACTAAATAGTTCCAATGTTTTTTTTGTTAAACACGATTGGCTGAAACAAAAGCGGAACTTTTAAAATCACAACAACTGAAGTTCACAAAATAATTCCTTTTGTTTTTTTGTTCAACACAATTGGCTGAAATAAAAGTGGAACTCTTAAAATCACAACAACTGAAGGTCAGTAAATAATTCCTTTGTTATTTGTTAAACACGATTGGCTGAAATAAAAGTGGAACCCTTGAAATCAGAACATATGAAGGTCAGTAAATAATTCCATTTTTTGGTAGACACGATTGGCTGAAATAAAAGCGAAACTTTTAAATTCATAACAACTGAAGGTCAGTAAATAATTCTTTGTTTTTTTTTGTTAAACAGGATTGGCTGAAATAAAAGGGGGAGTTTTAAAATCACAACAACTGAAGTTCAGTAAATAATTCCATTGTTTTTTTTTGTTAAACAGGATTGGCTGAAATAAAAGCGGATGTTTTAGAATCACAACAACTGAAGGTCAGTAAATAGTTCCTTTGTTTTTTGTTAAACACGATTGGCTGAAATAAAAGTGGAACTCTTAAAATCACAACAACTGAAGGTCAGTGAATAATTCTTTGTTTTTTTTTGTTAAACAGGATTGGCTGAAATAAAAGCGGAAGTTTTAAAATCACAACAACTGAAGTTCAGTAAATAATTTCTTTGTTTTTTTTTGTTAAACAGGATTGGCTGAAATAAAAGCGGATGTTTTAGAATCACAACAACTGAAGGTCAGTAAATAATTCCTTTGTTTTTTTTGTTAAACACGATTGCCTGAAACAAAAGCGGAACTCTTAAAATAACAACAACTGAAAGTCAGTAAATAATTCCTTTGTTTGTTTTTTTGTTAAACACGATTGGCTGAAATAAAAGCGGAACTTTTAAAATCCCAACAACTGAAGGTCAGTAAATAATTCCTTTTGTTTTTTTGTTAAACACGATTGGCTGAAATAAAAGCAGAACTTTTAAAATCACAACAACTGAAGTTCACTAAATAATTCCCTTTTGTTTTATTGTTAAACACGATTGGCTGAAACAAAAGCAGAACTTTTAAAATCACAACAACTGAAGGTCAGTAAATAATTCCTTTGTTTTTTGTTAAACACGATTGGCTGAAATAAAAGTGGAACTCTTAAAATCACAGCAACTGAAAGTCAGTAAATAATTCCTTTGTTTGTTTTTTTCTTAAACACGATTGGTTGAAATAAAAGCGGAACTCTTAAAATCAAAACAACTGAAGGTCAGTAAATAATTCCTATGTTTTTTTTAAACACGATTGGCTGAAACAAAAGCAGAACTTTTAAAATCACAACAACTGAAGTTCATTAAATAATTCCTTTGTTTTTTTTTGTTAAACACGATTGGCTGAAATAAAAGCGGAACTCTTAAACCACAACAACTGAAGGTCAGTAAATAATTCCTTTGTTTTTTGTTAAACACGATTTGCTGAAATAAAAGCGGATCTCTTGAAATCAGAACAACTGAAGGTCAGTTAATAATTCCTTTTTTTGGTAAACACGATTGGCTGAAATAAAAGCAAAACTTTTAAAAGCACAACAACTGAAGGTCAGTGAATAATTCTTTGTTTTTTTGTTAAACAGGATTGGCTGAAATAAAAGCGGAAGTTTTAAAATCACAACAACTGAAGTTCAGTAAATAATTCCTTTGTTTTATTTGTTAAACAGGATTGGCTGAAATAAAAGCGGATGTTTTAGAATCACAACAACTGAAGGTCAGTAAATAATTCCTTTGTTTTTTTGTTAAACACGATTGCCTGAAACAAAAGCGGAACTCTTAAAATAACAACAACTGAAGGTCAGTAAATAATTCCTTTGCTTGTTTTTTTTGTTAAACACGATTGGCTGAAATAAAAGCGGAACTTTTAAAATCCAACAACTGAAGGTCAGTAAATAATTCCTTTTGTTTTTTGTTAAACACGATTGGCTGAAATAAAAGCAGAACTTTTAATCACAATCACTTTCGACAAATAAAAGGACACAAGCCGTTTCAATTTCAAATCGAATGATCCCTTTTTGAAGTTCTATGACAAATCCTTCGATACGAAGTGCCATGGTATAAAGAAAAAACAATAATACATTGCGCCAACAGTAGGAGGGCCTCATGAGGTCCAGACGGGGCACTCTATATGGGCATAGAATCCCTAGGGAGAACACCTGTGCTGTCAGTCCGACAGGGCATCATATATGAGCATGGAATCCCCAGGGAGAACACGTTTCCGAAAAATTGGTGTTCGTTCAGGAGAATCGTCTCCGGAGCGAAGTTTATTAATGTTTTATGGATGATGTCAAGGTTGATTGATTTGTTGGTGTTCGTCCAGGAGAATCGTTTCCGGGCGAAGTTTATTAATGTCTGAGGGATGATGTCAAGGTCAATGGATTTGTTGATATTCATCCAGGAGAATTGTCTCCGGGCGAAGTTTATTAATGTCTCATGGATGATGTCAAGGTCAATTGATTTGTTGGTGTTCTTCCAGGAGAATTGTCTCCGGGCGAATGTTTTGATCTTAGAGATGAAAAGATTAACGCGGGAAAAGGTTTCCTAGGAATTTCAAATGTAACTGCCTAGGGATACCAAAACAATAGGAATACGCATAAATTACGTTTAGGGATTATTTGAGCGAAACCGTTTTAGGCATTTTAGGGAATTATTTGGGCGAAACAGTTTGAGGCATTTTAGGAGATGATTTAAGCGGAACCGTTTGAGGTGTTTTAGAAGATTATTTTAGAACATGATTTAGAAGATGATTTGATGGTGAAACTCTGTGGTCGTTATAATGCAAAAGTTCAATTTGAAAAGTGCTGTGATGTCCCCTACACCAACAACCCCCTAAACCAACCCCAAAGGCCCCCAACCCCCCTACCCCAACCCCGAAGGAACCCCCAAGGCCCCCAAAGTTCCCCAGGCCTCTTAATGCCCCCCGAACCCCCAAAGACCCCCCAGGACCCCAAAGCCCCCCTCCCTTCCCCCCTTCCCTCACCCTCCCCCCATTTTTTAAAAATGATTTTTGAATTTTTTTAACATGACATTTTTTTCCACTTTTTTACGTATCTTAAAATGACATGAAATATGCCTACGGCTCTACCAATCGTACTCTGTGCTTGTTCATAGACACGACCCGGCTTTCCCACTGGTACCCTTTGGCAGGTTATTGACACTACCTAGTTTATTGCCTGCATTAAATCAGTATTTTTTACGCAGTGTAAAGATAAACAAACAATTCTTATCTGTAAAAAATTGAATGTATTTAACTTATTTTTATATTAACATATTACATTTCGTTATTTCATTAAAATTATCTTATACATTATTTTGTTAAGTGTTCATTATTTTTAGGGATATGCTAGAACGTCAGTAAATAATTCCTTTGTTTTTTTCATTAAAAATATCTTATGCATTATTTTGTTAAGTGTTCATTATTTTTAAGGATATGCTAGAACGTCAGTAAATAATTCCTTTGTTTTTTTGTTAAACACGATTGGCTGAAACAAAAGCGTAACTTTTAAAATCACAACAACTGAAGGTCAGTAAATAATTCCTTTGTTTTTTTTTGTTAAACACGATTGGCTGAAATAAAAGCGGAACTATTAAAATCACAACAACTTAAGGTAAGTAAATAATTCCTTTTGTTTTTTTTTTGAAGACGATTGGCTAAAATAAAAGTGGAACTCCTAAAATCACAGCAACTGAAGATCAGTAAATAATTCCTTTGTTTTTTTTGTTATACACGATTGGCTGAATTAAAAGCTGATTTTTTAAATCACAACAACTGAAGGTCAGTAAATGATTCCTTTGTTTTTTTTTTTTTGTTAAACGCGATTGGCTGAAATAAAAGCGGAACTCTTAAAATCGCAACAAGTGAAGGTCAGTAAATAATTCCTTTATTTTTTCTTAAACACGATTGGTTGAAATAAAAGCGGAACTCTTAAATTCAAAACAACTGAAGGTCACTAAATAGTTCCAATGTTTTTTTTGTTAAACACGATTGGCTGAAACAAAAGCGGAACTTTTAAAATCACAACAACTGAAGTTCACAAAATAATTCCTTTTGTTTTTTTGTTCAACACAATTGGCTGAAATAAAAGTGGAACTCTTAAAATCACAACAACTGAAGGTCAGTAAATAATTCCTTTGTTATTTGTTAAACACGATTGGCTGAAATAAAAGTGGAACCCTTGAAATCAGAACATATGAAGGTCAGTAAATAATTCCATTTTTTGGTAGACACGATTGGCTGAAATAAAAGCGAAACTTTTAAATTCATAACAACTGAAGGTCAGTAAATAATTCTTTGTTTTTTTTGTTAAACAGGATTGGCTGAAATAAAAGGGGGAGTTTTAAAATCACAACAACTGAAGTTCAGTAAATAATTCCATTGTTTTTTTTTGTTAAACAGGATTGGCTGAAATAAAAGCGGATGTTTTAGAATCACAACAACTGAAGGTCAGTAAATAATTCCTTTGTTTTTTGTTAAACACGATTGGCTGAAATAAAAGTGGAACTCTTAAAATCACAACAACTGAAGGTCAGTGAATAATTCTTTGTTTTTTTTTGTTAAACAGGATTGGCTGAAATAAAAGCGGAAGTTTTAAAATCACAACAACTGAAGTTCAGTAAATAATTTCTTTGTTTTTTTTTTGTTAAACAGGATTGGCTGAAATAAAAGCGGATGTTTTAGAATCACAACAACTGAAGGTCAGTAAATAATTCCTTTGTTTTTTTTGTTAAACACGATTGCCTGAAACAAAAGCGGAACTCTTAAAATAACAACAACTGAAAGTCAGTAAATAATTCCTTTGTTTGTTTTTTTGTTAAACACGATTGGCTGAAATAAAAGCGGAACTTTTAAAATCCCAACAACTGAAGGTCAGTAAATAATTCCTTTTGTTTTTTTGTTAAACACGATTGGCTGAAATAAAAGCAGAACTTTTAAAATCACAACAACTGAAGTTCACTAAATAATTCCCTTTTGTTTTATTGTTAAACACGATTGGCTGAAACAAAAGCAGAACTTTTAAAATCACAACAACTGAAGGTCAGTAAATAATTCCTTTGTTTTTTGTTAAACACGATTGGCTGAAATAAAAGTGGAACTCTTAAAATCACAGCAACTGAAGGTCAGTAAATAATTCCTTTGTTTTTTTTTCTTAAACACGATTGGTTGAAATAAAAGCGGAACTCTTAAAATCAAAACAACTGAAGGTCAGTAAATAATTCCTATGTTTTTTTTAAACACGATTGGCTGAAACAAAAGCAGAACTTTTAAAATCACAACAACTGAAGTTCATTAAATAATTCCTTTGTTTTTTTTTGTTAAACACGATTGGCTGAAATAAAAGCGGAACTCCTAAAACCACAACAACTGAAGGTCAGTAAATAATTCCTTTGTTTTTTGTTAAACACGATTTGCTGAAATAAAAGCGGATCTCTTGAAATCAGAACAACTGAAGGTCAGTTAATAATTCCTTTTTTTGGTAAACACGATTGGCTGAAATAAAAGCAAAACTTTTAAAAGCACAACAACTGAAGGTCAGTGAATAATTCTTTGTTTTTTTGTTAAACAGGATTGGCTGAAATAAAAGCGGAAGTTTTAAAATCACAACAACTGAAGTTCAGTAAATAATTCCTTTGTTTTATTTGTTAAACAGGATTGGCTGAAATAAAAGCGGATGTTTTAGAATCACAACAACTGAAGGTCAGTAAATAATTCCTTTGTTTTTTTGTTAAACACGATTGCCTGAAACAAAAGCGGAACTCTTAAAATAACAACAACTGAAGGTCAGTAAATAATTCCTTTGCTTGTTTTTTTTGTTAAACACGATTGGCTGAAATAAAAGCGGAACTTTTAAAATCCCAACAACTGAAGGTCAGTAAATAATTCCTTTTGTTTTTTGTTAAACACGATTGGCTGAAATAAAAGCAGAACTTTTAATCACAATCACTTTCGACAAATAAAAGGACACAAGCCGTTTCAATTTCAAATCGAATGATCCCTTTTTGAAGTTCTATGACAAATCCTTCGATACGAAGTGCCATGGTATAAAGAAAAAACAATAATACATTGCGCCAACAGTAGGAGGGCCTCATGAGGTCCAGACGGGGCACTCTATATGGGCATAGAATCCCTAGGGAGAACACCTGTGCTGTCAGTCCGACAGGGCATCATATATGAGCATGGAATCCCCAGGGAGAACACGTTTCCGAAAAATTGGTGTTCGTTCAGGAGAATCGTCTCCGGAGCGAAGTTTATTAATGTTTTATGGATGATGTCAAGGTTGATTGATTTGTTGGTGTTCGTCCAGGAGAATCGTTTCCGGGCGAAGTTTATTAATGTCTGAGGGATGATGTCAAGGTCAATGGATTTGTTGATATTCATCCAGGAGAATTGTCTCCGGGCGAAGTTTATTAATGTCTCATGGATGATGTCAAGGTCAATTGATTTGTTGGTGTTCTTCCAGGAGAATTGTCTCCGGGCGAATGTTTTGATCTTAGAGATGAAAAGATTAACGCGGGAAAAGGTTTCCTAGGAATTTCAAATGTAACTGCCTAGGGATACCAAAACAATAGGAATACGCATAAATTACGTTTAGGGATTATTTGAGCGAAACCGTTTTAGGCATTTTAGGGAATTATTTGGGCGAAACAGTTTGAGGCATTTTAGGAGATGATTTAAGCGGAACCGTTTGAGGTGTTTTAGAAGATTATTTTAGAACATGATTTAGAAGATGATTTGATGGTGAAACTCTGTGGTCGTTATAATGCAAAAGTTCAATTTGAAAAGTGCTGTGATGTCCCCTACACCAACAACCCCCTAAACCAACCCCAAAGGCCCCCAACCCCCATACCCCAACCCCGAAGGAACCCCCAAGGCCCCCAAAGTTCCCCAGGCCTCTTAATGCCCCCCGAACCCCCAAAGACCCCCCAGGACCCCAAAGCCCCCCTCCCTTCCCCCCTTCCCTCACCCTCCCCCCATTTTTTAAAAATGATTTTTGAATTTTTTTAACATGACATTTTTTTTCCACTTTTTTACGTATCTTAAAATGACATGAAATATGCCTACGGCTCTACCAATCGTACTCTGTGCTTGTTCATAGACACGACCCGGCTTTCCCACTGGTACCCTTTGGCAGGTTATTGACACTACCTAGTTTATTGCCTGCATTAAATCAGTATTTTTTACGCAGTGTAAAGATAAACAAACAATTCTTATCTGTAAAAAATTGAATGTATTTAACTTATTTTTATATTAACATATTACATTTCGTTATTTCATTAAAATTATCTTATACATTATTTTGTTAAGTGTTCATTTTTTTTAGGGATATGCTAGAACGTCAGTAAATAATTCCTTTGTTTTTTTCATTAAAAATATCTTATGCATTATTTTGTTAAGTGTTCATTATTTTTAAGGATATGCTAGAACGTCAGTAAATAATTCCTTTGTTTTTTTGTTAAACACGATTGGCTGAAACAAAAGCGTAACTTTTAAAATCACAACAACTGAAGGTCAGTAAATAATTCCTTTGTTTTTTTTGTTAAACACGATTGGCTGAAATAAAAGCGGAACTATTAAAATCACAACAACTTAAGGTAAGTAAATAATTCCTTTTGTTTTTTTTTTAAGACGATTGGCTGAAATAAAAGTGGAACTCCTAAAATCACAGCAACTGAAGATCAGTAAATAATTCCTTTGTTTTTTTTGTTATACACGATTGGCTGAATTAAAAGCTGATTTTTTAAATCACAACAACTGAAGGTCAGTAAATGATTCCTTTGTTTTTTTTTTTTTTGTTAAACGCGATTGGCTGAAATAAAAGCGGAACTCTTAAAATCGCAACAAGTGAAGGTCAGTAAATAATTCCTTTATTTTTTCTTAAACACGATTGGTTGAAATAAAAGCGGAACTCTTAAATTCAAAACAACTGAAGGTCACTAAATAGTTCCTATGTTTTTTTTGTTAAACACGATTGGCTGAAACAAAAGCGGAACTTTTAAAATCACAACAACTGAAGTTCACAAAATAATTCCTTTTGTTTTTTTGTTCAACACAATTGGCTGAAATAAAAGCGGAACTCTTAAAATCACAACAACTGAAGGTCAGTAAATAATTCCTTTGTTTTTTGTTAAACACGATTGGCTGAAATAAAAGCGGAACCCTTGAAATCAGAACATATGAAGGTCAGTAAATAATTCCATTTTTTGGTAGACACGATTGGCTGAAATAAAAGCGAAACTTTTAAATTCATAACAACTGAAGGTCAGTAAATAATTCTTTGTTTTTTTTTGTTAAACAGGATTGGCTGAAATAAAAGGGGGGGTTTTAAATCACAACAACTGAAGTTCAGTAAATAATTCCATTGTTTTTTTTTGTTAAACAGGATTGGCTGAAATAAAAGCGGATGTTTTAGAATCACAACAACTGAAGGTCAGTAAATAATTCCTTTGTTTTTTGTTAAACACGATTGGCTGAAATAAAAGCGGAACTCTTAAAATCACAACAACTGAAGGTCAGTGAATAATTCTTTGTTTTTTTTTGTTAAACAGGATTGGCTGAAATAAAAGCGGAAGTTTTAAAATCACAACAACTGAAGTTCAGTAAATAATTTCTTTGTTTTTTTTTGTTAAACAGGATTGGCTGAAATAAAAGCGGATGTTTTAGAATCACAACAACTGAAGGTCAGTAAATAATTCCTTTGTTTTTTTTTGTTAAACACGATTGCCTGAAACAAAAGCGGAACTCTTAAAATAACAACAACTGAAAGTCAGTAAATAATTCCTTTGTTTGTGTTTTTGTTAAACACGATTGGCTGAAATAAAAGCGGAACTTTTAAAATCCCAACAACTGAAGGTCAGTAAATAATTCCTTTTGTTTTTTTGTTAAACACGATTGGCTGAAATAAAAGCAGAACTTTTAAAATCACAACAACTGAAGTTCACTAAATAATTCCCTTTTGTTTTATTGTTAAACACGATTGGCTGAAACAAAAGCAGAACTTTTAAAATCACAACAACTGAAGGTCAGTAAATAATTCCTTTGTTTTTTGTTAAACACGATTGGCTGAAATAAAAGTGGAACTCTTAAAATCACAGCAACTGAAGGTCAGTAAATAATTCCTTTGTTTTTTTTTCTTAAACACGATTGGTTGAAATAAAAGCGGAACTCTTAAAATCAAAACAACTGAAGGTCAGTAAATAATTCCTATGTTTTTTTTTAAACACGATTGGCTGAAACAAAAGCAGAACTTTTAAAATCACAACAACTGAAGTTCATTAAATAATTCCTTTGTTTTTTTTTGTTAAACACGATTGGCTGAAATAAAAGCGGAACTCTTAAAACCACAACAACTGAAGGTCAGTAAATAATTCCTTTGTTTTTTGTTAAACACGATTTGCTGAAATAAAAGCGGATCTCTTGAAATCAGAACAACTGAAGGTCAGTTAATAATTCCTTTTTTTTGGTAAACACGATTGGCTGAAATAAAAGCAAAACTTTTAAAAGCACAACAACTGAAGGTCAGTGAATAATTCTTTGTTTTTTTGTTAAACAGGATTGGCTGAAATAAAAGCGGAAGTTTTAAAATCACAACAACTGAAGTTCAGTAAATAATTCCTTTGTTTTATTTGTTAAACAGGATTGGCTGAAATAAAAGCGGATGTTTTAGAATCACAACAACTGAAGGTCAGTAAATAATTCCTTTGTTTTTTTGTTAAACACGATTGCCTGAAACAAAAGCGGAACTCTTAAAATAACAACAACTGAAGGTCAGTAAATAATTCCTTTGCTTGTTTTTTTTTGTTAAACACGATTGGCTGAAATAAAAGCGGAACTTTTAAAATCACAACAACTGAAGGTCAGTAAATAATTCCTTTTGTTTTTTGTTAAACACGATTGGCTGAAATAAAAGCAGAACTTTTAATCACCTTCCAATCACTTTCGACAAATAAAAGGACACAAGCCGTTTCAATTTCAAATCGAATGATCCCTTTTTGAAGTTTCTATGACAAATCCTTCGATACGAAGTGCCATGGTATAAAGAAAAAACAATAATACATTGCGCCAACAGTAGGAGGGCCTCATGAGGTCCAGACGGGGCACTCTATATGGGCATAGAATCCCTAGGGAGAACACCTGTGCTGTCAGTCCGACAGGGCATCATATATGAGCATGGAATCCCCAGGGAGAACACGTTTCCGAAAAATTGGTGTTCGTTCAGGAGAATTGTCTCCGGAGCGAAGTTTATTAATGTTTTATGGATGATGTCAAGGTTGATTGATTTGTTGGTGTTCGTCCAGGAGAATCGTTTCCGGGCGAAGTTTATTAATGTCTGAGGGATGATGTCAAGGTCAATGGATTTGTTGATATTCATCCAGGAGAATTGTCTCCGGGCGAAGTTTATTAATGTCTCATGGATGATGTCAAGGTCAATTGATTTGTTGGTGTTCTTCCAGGAGAATTGTCTCCGGGCGAATGTTTTGATCTTAGAGATGAAAAGATTAACGCGGGAAAAGGTTTCCTAGGAATTTCAAATGTAACTGCCTAGGGATACCAAAACAATAGGAATACGCATAAATTACGTTTAGGGATTATTTGAGCGAAACCGTTTTAGGCATTTTAGGGAATTATTTGGGCGAAACAGTTTGAGGCATTTTAGGAGATGATTTAAGCGGAACCGTTTGAGGTGTTTTAGAAGATTATTTTAGAACATGATTTAGAAGATGATTTGATGGTGAAACTCTGTGGTCGTTATAATACAAAAGTTCAATTTGAAAAGTGCTGTGATGTCCCCTGCACCAACAACCCCCTAAACCAAGCCCAAAGGCCCCCAACCCCCCTACCCCAACCCCGAAGGAACCCCCAAGGCCCCTAAAGGTCCCCAGGCCTCTTAATGCCCCCCGAACCCCCAAAGACCCCCCAGGACCCCAAAGCCCCCCTCCCTTCCCCCCTCCCCTCACCCTCCCCCCATTTTTTAAAAATGATTTTTTGAATTTTTTTAACATGACATTTTTTTCCACTTTTTTACGTATCTTAAAATGACATGAAATATGCCTACGGCTCTACCAATCGTACTCTGTGCTTGTTCATAGACACGACCCAGCTTTCTCACTGGTACCCTTTGGCAGGTTATTGACACTACCTAGTTTATTGCCTGCATTAAATCAGTATTTTTTACGCAGTGGAAAGATAAACAAACAATTCTTATCTGTAAAAAATTGAATGTATTTAACTTATTTTTATATTAACATATTACATTTCGTTATTTCATTAAAATTATCTTATACATTATTTTGTTAAGTGTTCATTATTTTTAGGGATATGCTAGAACGTCAATAAATAATTCCTTTGTTTTTTTCATTAAAAATATCTTATGCATTATTTTGTTAAGTGTTCATTATTTTTAAGGATATGCTAGAACGTCAGTAAATTTTTCCTTTGTGTTTTTGTTAAACACGATTGGCTGAAACAAAAGCGTAACTTTTACAATCACAACAACTGAAGGTCAGTAAATAATTCCTTTGTTTTTTTATGTTAAACACGATTGGCTGAAATAAAAGCGGAACTTTTAAAATCACAACAACTGAAGTTCATAAAATAATTCCTTTTGTTTTTTTTTAAACACGATTGGCTGAAATAAAAGTGGAAATCCTAAAATCACAGCAACTGAAGGTCAGTAAATAATTCCTTTGTTTTTTTTGTTAAACACGATTGGCTGAATTAAAAGCTGATTTTTTAAATCACAACAACTGAAGGTCAGTAAATGATTCTTTTGTTTTTTTTTTGTTAAACGCAATTGGTTGAAATAAAAGCGGAACTCTTAAAATCGCAACAAGTGAAGGTCAGTAACTAATTCCTTTATTTTTTCTTAAACACGATTGGTTGAAATAAAAGCGAAACTCTTAAATTCAAAACAACTGAAGGTCACTAAATAGTTCCTATGTTTTTTTTGTTAAACACGATTGGCTGAAACAAAAGCGGAACTTTTAAAATCACAACAACTGAAGTTCATAAAATAATTCCTTTTGTTTTTTTGTTCAACACAATTGGCTGAAATAAAAGCGGAACTCTTAAAATCACAACAACTGAAGGTCAGTAAGTAATTCCTTTGTTATTTGTTAAACACGATTGGCTGAAATAAAAGCGGAACCCTTGAAATCAGAACAAATGAAGGTCAGTAAATAATTCCATTTTTTGGTAAACACGATTGGCTGAAATAAAAGCGAAACTTTTAAATTCATAACAACTGAAGGTCAGTAAATAATTCTTTGTTTTTTTTTTTGTTAAACAGGATTGGCTGAAATAAAAGGGGGAGTTTTAAAATCACAACAACTGAAGTTCAGTAAATAATTCCATTGTTTTTTTGTTAAACAGGATTGGCTGAAATAAAAGCGGATGTTTTAGAATCACAACAACTGAAGGTCAGTAAATAATTCCTTTGTTTTTTTGTTAAACACGATGGGCTGAAATAAAAGTGGAACTCTTAAAATCACAACAACTGAAGGTCAGTGAATAATTCTTTGTTTTTTTTTTGTTAAACAGGATTGGCTGAAATAAAAGCGGAAGTTTTAAAATCACAACAACTGAAGTTCAGTAAATAATTTCTTTGTTTTTTTTTTTTTTTGTTAAACAGGATTGGCTGAAATAAAAGCGGATGTTTCAGAATCACAACAACTGAAGGTCAGTAAATAATTCCTTTGTTTTTTTGTTAAACACGATGGCCTGAAACAAAAGCGGAACTCTTAAAATAACAACAACTGAAGGTCAGTAAATAATTCCTTTGTTTGTTTTTTTTGTTAAACACGATTGGCTGAAATAAAAGCGGAACTTTTAAAATCCCAACAACTGAAGGTCAGTGAATAATTCCTTTTGTTTTTTTGTTAAACGCGATTGGCAGAAATAAAAGCAGAACTTTTAAAATCACAAAAACTAAAGGTAAGTAAATAATTCCTTTGTTTTTTGTTAAACACGATTGGCTGAAACAAAAGAGGAACTTTTAAAATCACAACAACTGAAGTTCAGTAAATAATTCCTTTTGTTTTTTTTGTTAAACACGACTGGCTGAAATAAAAAAGGAACTCTTAAAATCACAACAACTGAAAGTCAGTAAATAATTCCTTTGTTTTTTGCTTAAACACAATTGGTTGAAATAAAAGCGGAACTCTTAAAATCAAAACAACTCAAGGTCAGTAAATAATTCCTATGTTTTTTTTGTTAAACACGATTGGCTGAAACAAAAGAGGAACTTTTAAAATCACAACAACTGAAGTTCACTACATAATTCCCTTTTGTTTTATTGTTAAACATAATTGGCTGAAATAAAAGCGGAACTCTTAAAATCATAACAACTGAAGGTCAGTAAATAATTCCTTTGTTTTTTGTTAAACACGATTGGCTGAAATAAAAGCGGATCTCTTGAAATCAGAACAACTAAAGGTCAGTAAATAATTCCTTTTTTTGGTAAACACGATTGGCTGAAATATAAGCGAAATTTTTAAAATCCCAACAACTGAAGGTCAGTGAATAATTCCTTTTGTTTTTTTGTTAAATACGATTGGCTGAAATAAAAGCAGAACTTTTAAAATCACAAAAACTAAAGGTCAGTAAATATTTCCTTTGTTTTTTGTTAAACACGATTGGCTGAAACAAAAGCGGAACTTTTAAAATCACAACAACTGAAGGTCAGTAAATAATTCCTTTTGTTTTTTTTTGTTAAACACGACTGGCTGAAATAAAAAAGGAACTCTTAAAATCACAACAACTGAAAGTCAGTAAATAATTCCTTTGTTTTTTTTCTTAAACACAATTGGTTGAAATAAAAGCGGAACTCTTAAAATCAAAACAACTCAAGGTCAGTAAATAATTCCTATGTTTTTTTGTTAAACACGATTGGCTGAAACAAAAGCGGAATTTTTAAAATCACAACAACTGAAGTTCACTAAGTAATTCCCTTTTGTTTTATTGTTAAACATAATTGGCTGAAATAAAAGCGGAACTCTTAAAATCACAACAACTGAAGGTCAGTAAATAATTCCTTTGTTTTTTGTTAAACACGATTGGCTGAAATAAAAGCGGATCTCGAGAAATCAGAACAACTGAAGGTCTGTAAATAATTCCTTTTTTTGGTAAACACGATTGGCTGAAATATAAGCGAAATTTTTAAAATCACAACAACTGAAGGTCATTAAATAATTCTTTGTTTTCTTGTTAAACAGGATTGTCTGAAATAAAAGCGGAAGTTTTAAAATTACAACAACTGAAGCTCAGTAAATAATTCCTTTGTTTTTTTGTTAAACAGGATTGGCTGAAATAAAAGCGGATGTTTTAGAATCACAACAACTGAAGGTCAGTAAATAATTCCTTTGTTTTTTTGTTAAACACGATTGCCTGAAGCAAAAGCGGAGCTCTTAAAATAACAACAACTGAAGGTCAGTAAATAATTCCTTTGTTTGTTTTTTTTTTGTTAAACACAATTGGCTGAAATAAAAGCGGAACTTTTAAAATCACAACAACTGAAGGTCAGTAAATAATTCCTTTTGTTTTTTTGTTAAACACGATTGGCTGAAATAAAAGCGGATCTCTTGAAATCAGAACAACTGAAGGTCAGTAAATAATTCCTTTTTTTGGTAAACACGATTGGCTGAAATATAAGCGAAATTTTTAAAATCACAACAACTGAAGGTCAGTAAATAATTCTTTGTTTTTTTGTTAAACAGGATTGTCTGAAATAAAAGCGGAAGTTTTAAAATTACAACAACTGAAGCTCAGTAAATAATTCCTTTGTTTTTTTGTTAAACAGGATTGGCTGAAATAAAAGCGGAAGTTTTAGAATCACAACAACTGAAGGTCAGTAAATAATTCCTTTGTTTTTTTGTTAAACACGATTGCCTGAAACAAAAGCGGAGCTCTTAAAATAACAACAACTGAAGGTCAGTAAATAGTTCCTTTGTTTGTTTTTTTTTTGTTAAACACAATTGGCTGAAATAAAAGCGGAACTTTTAAAATCACAACAACTGAAGGTCAGTAAATAATTCCTTTTGTTTTTTGTTAAACACGATTGGCTGAAATAAAAGCGGAACTTTTAAAATCACAAGAACTGAAGGTCAGAAAATAAATAGTTTGTTTTTTGTTAAACACGATTGGCTGAAATAAAAGTAGAACTCTTAAATCACAGCAACTGAAGGTCAGTAAATAATTCCTTTGGTTTTTTTGTTAAACACGATTGGCTGAAATAAAAGTGGAACTTTTAAAATTACAACAACTGAAGGTCAGTAATTAATTCCTTTGTTTTTTTCTTAAACACAATTGGTTGAAATAAAAGCGGAACTCTTAAAATAAAAACAACTCAAGGTCAGTAAATATTTCCTATGTTTTTTTGTTAAACACGATTGGCTGAAACAAAAGCGGAACTTTTAAAATCACAACAACTGAAGTTCACTAAATAATTCCCTTTTGTTTTATTGTTAAACACAATTGGCTGAAATAAAAGCGGAACTTTTAAAATCACAACAACTGAAGGTCAGTAAATAATTCCTTTGTTTTTTGTTAAACACGATTGGCTACAATAAAAGCGGATCTCTTGAAATCAGATTAACTGAAGGTCAGTAAATAATTCCTTTTTTTGGTAAACACGATTGGCTGAAATATAAGCGAAATTTTTAAAATCACAACAACTGAAGGTCAGTAAATAATTCTTTGTTTTTTTGTTAAACAGGATTGTCTGAAATAAAAGCGGAAGTTTTAAAATTACAACAACTGAAGCTCAGTAAATAATTCCTTTGTTTTTTTGTTAAACACGATTGCCTGAAACAAAAGCGGAGCTCTTAAATAACAACAACTGAAGGTCAGTAAATAATTCCTTTGTTGTTTTTTTTTGTTAAACACAATTGGCTGAAATAAAAGCGGAACTTTTAAAATCACAACAACTGAAGGTCAGTAAATAATTCCTTTTTTTGGTAAACACGATTGGCTGAAATATAAGCGAAATTTTTAAAATCCCAACAACTGAAGGTCAGTGAATAATTCCTTTTGTTTTTTTGTTAAATACGATTGGCTGAAATAAAAGCAGAACTTTTAAAATCACAAAAACTAAAGGTCAGTAAATATTTCCTTTGTTTTTTGTTAAACACGATTGGCTGAAATAAAAGCAGAACTTTTAAAATCACAACAACTGAAGGTCAGTAAATAATTCCTTTTGTTTTTTTTGTTAAACACGACTGGCTGAAATAAAAAAGGAACTCTTAAAATCACAACAACTGAAAGTCAGTAAATAATTCCTTTGTTTTTTTTCTTAAACACAATTGGTTGAAATAAAAGCGGAACTCTTAAAATCAAAACTACTCAAGGTCAGTAAATAATTCCTATGTTTTTTTGTTAAACACGATTGGCTGAAACAAAAGCGGAACTTTTAAAATCACAAAAACTGAAGTTCACTAAGTAATTCCCTTTTGTTTTATTGTTAAACATAATTGGCTGAAATAAAAGCGGAACTCTTGAAATCAGAACAACTGAAGGTCTGTAAATAATTCCTTTTTTTGGTAAACACGATTGGCTGAAATATAAGCGAAATTTTTAAAATCACAACAACTGAAGGTCAGTAAATAATTCTTTGTTTTCTTGTTAAACAGGATTGTCTGAAATAAAAGCGGAAGTTTTAAAATTACAACAACTGAAGCAAGTAAATAATTCCTTTGTTTTTTTGTTAAGCACGATTGCCTGAAACAAAAGCGGAGCTCTTAAAATAACAACAACTGAAGGTCAGTAAATAATTCCTTTGTTTGTTTTTTTTGTTAAACACAATTGGCTGAAATAAAAGCGGAACTTTTAAAATCAAAACAACTGAAGGTCAGTAAATAATTCCTTTTGTTTTTTTTGTTAAACACGATTGGCTGAAATAAAAGCGGATCTCTTGAAATCAGAACAACTGAAGGTCAGTAAATAATTCCTTTTTTTGGTAAACACGATTGGCTGAAATATAAGCGAAATTTTTAAAATCACAACAACTGAAGGTCAGTAAATAATTCTTTGTTTTTTTGTTAAACAGGATTGTCTGAAATAAAAGCGGAAGTTTTAAAATTACAACAACTGAAGCTCAGTAAATAATTCCTTTGTTTTTTTGTTAAACAGGATTGGCTGAAATAAAAGCGGAAGTTTTAGAATCACAACAACTGAAGGTCAGTAAATAATTCCTTTGTTTTTTTGTTAAACACGATTGCCTGAAACAAAAGCGGAGCTCTTAAAATAACAACAACTGAAGGTCAGTAAATAATTCCTTTGTTTGTTTTTTTTGTTAAACACAATTGGCTGAAATAAAAGCGGAACTTTTAAAATCACAACAACTGAAGGTCAGTAAATAATTCCTTTTGTTTTTTTGTTAAACACGATTGGCTGAAATAAAAGCGGAACTTTTAAAATCACAAGAACTGAAGGTCAGAAAATAAATCGTTTGTTTTTTGTTAAACACGATTGGCTGAAATAAAAGTAGAACTCTTAAATCACAGCAACTGAAGGTCAGTAAATAATTCCTTTGGTTTTTTTTTGTTAAACACGATTGGCTGAAATAAAAGTGGAACTTTTAAAATTACAACAACTGAAGGTCAGTAAATAATTCCTTTGTTTTTTTGTTAAACACGATTGGCTGAAATAAAAGCGGATCTCTTGAAATCAGAACAACTGAAGGTCAGTAAATAATTCCTTTTTTTGGTAAACACGATTGGCTGAAATATAAGCGAAATTTTTAAAATCACAACAACTGAAGGTCAGTAAATAATTCTTTGTTTTTTTGTTAAACAGGATTGTCTGAAATAAAAGCGGAAGTTTTAAAATTACAACAACTGAAGCTCAGTAAATAATTCCTTTGTTTTTTTGTTAAACAGGATTGGCTGAAATAAAAGCGGAAGTTTTAGAATCACAACAACTGAAGGTCAGTAAATAATTCCTTTGTTTTTTTGTTAAACACGATTGCCTGAAACAAAAGCGGAGCTCTTAAAATAACAACAACTGAAGGTCAGTAAATAATTCCTTTGTTTGTTTTTTTTTGTTAAACACAATTGGCTGAAATAAAAGCGGAACTTTTAAAATCACAACAACTGAAGGTCAGTAAATAATTCCTTTTGTTTTTTTGTTAAACACGATTGGCTGAAATAAAAGCGGAACTTTTAAAATCACAAGAACTGAAGGTCAGAAAATAAATAGTTTGTTTTTTGTTAAACACGATTGGCCGAAATAAAAGTAGAACTCTTAAATCACAGCAACTGAAGGTCAGTAAATAATTCCTTTGGTTTTTTTTTGTTAAACACGATTGGCTGAAATAAAAGTGGAACTTTTAAAATTACAACAACTGAAAGTCAGTAATTGATTCCTTTGTTTTTTTCTTAAACACAATTGGTTGAAATAAAAGCGGAACTCTTAAAATCAAAACAACTCAAGGTCAGTAAATAATTCCTATGTTTTTTTGTTAAACACGATTGGCTGAAACAAAAGCGGAACTTTTAAAATCACAACAACTGAAGTTCACTAAATAATTCCCTTTTGTTTTATTGTTAAACACAATTGGCTGAAATAAAAGCGGAACTCTTAAAATCATAACAACTGAAGGTCAGTAAATAATTCCTTTGTTTTTTGTTAAACACGATTGGCTACAATAAAAGCGGATCTCTTGAAATCAGATTAACTGAAGGTCAGTAAATAATTCCTTTTTTTGGTAAACACGATTGGCTGAAATATAAGCGAAATTTTTAAAATCACAACAACTGAAGGTCAGTAAATAATTCTTTGTTTTTTTGTTAAACAGGATTGTCTGAAATAAAAGCGGAAGTTTTAAAATTACAACAACTGAAGCTCAGTAAATAATTCCTTTGTTTTTTTGTTAAGCACGATTGCCTGAAACAAAAGCGGAGCTCTTAAAATAACAACAACTGAAGGTCAGTAAATAATTCCTTTGTTTGTTTTTTTTGTTAAACACAATTGGCTGAAATAAAAGCGGAACTTTTAAAATCAAAACAACTGAAGGTCAGTAAATAATTCCTTTTGTTTTTTTTGTTAAACACGATTGGCTGAAATAAAAGCGGATCTCTTGAAATCAGAACAACTGAAGGTCAGTAAATAATTCCTTTTTTTGGTAAACACGATTGGCTGAAATATAAGCGAAATTTTTAAAATCACAACAACTGAAGGTCAGTAAATAATTCTTTGTTTTTTTGTTAAACAGGATTGTCTGAAATAAAAGCGGAAGTTTTAAAATTACAACAACTGAAGCTCAGTAAATAATTCCTTTGTTTTTTTGTTAAACAGGATTGGCTGAAATAAAAGCGGAAGTTTTAGAATCACAACAACTGAAGGTCAGTAAATAATTCCTTTGTTTTTTTGTTAAACACGATTGCCTGAAACAAAAGCGGAGCTCTTAAAATAACAACAACTGAAGGTCAGTAAATAATTCCTTTGTTTGTTTTTTTTTGTTAAACACAATTGGCTGAAATAAAAGCGGAACTTTTAAAATCAAAACAACTGAAGGTCAGTAAATAATTCCTTTTGTTTTTTTGTTAAACACGATTGGCTGAAATAAAAGCGGAACTTTTAAAATCACAAGAACTGAAGGTCAGAAAATAAATCGTTTGTTTTTTGTTAAACACGATTGGCTGAAATAAAAGTACAACTCTTAAATAACAGCAACTGAAGGTCAGTAAATAATTCCTTTGTTTTTTTTTTGTTAAACACGATTGGCTTAAATAAAAGTGGAACTTTTAAAATTACAACAACTGAAGGTCAGTAATTAATTCCTTTGTTTTTTTGTTAAACACGATTGGCTGAAATAAAAGTAGAACTTTTAAAATCACATTAACTGAAGGTCAGTAAATAATTCCGTTGTTTTTTGTTAAACACGATTGGCTGAAACGAAAGCGGAACTTTTAAAATCACAACAACTGATGGTCAGTAAATAATTCCTTTGTTTTTTTTTTTGTTAAACACGATTGGCTGAAATAAAAGCGGAACTCTTAAAATCACAACAACTGAAGGTCAGTAAATAATTCTTTTTGTTTTTTTGTTAAACACGATTGACTGAAATAAAAGTGGAACATTTAAAATCACAGCAACTGAAGGTCAGTAAATAATTCCTTTGGTTTTTTTTGTTAAACACGATTGGCTGAAATAAAAGTGGAACTTTTAAAATTACAACAACTGAAGGTCAGTAATTAATTTCTTTTGTTTTTTATGGTTAAACACGATTGGCTGAAATAAAAGCGGAACTCTTAAAATCACACCAACTGAAGGTTAGTAAATAATTCCTTTGTATTTTTCTTAAACACGATTGGTTGAAATAAAAGCGGAACTCTTAAAATCACAACAACTGAAGGTCAGTAAATAATTCCTTTGTTTTTTGTTAAACAAGATTGGCTGAAATAAAAACGAAATTCTTAAAATCACACCAACTGAAGGTTAGTAAATAATTCCTTTGTATTTTTTTAAACACGATTGGTTGAAATAAAAGTGGAACTTTTAAAATTACAACAACTGAAGGTCAGTAATTAATTTCTTTGTTTTTTGTTAAACACGATTGGCTGAAATAAAAGCAGAACTCTTAAAATCACACCAACTGAAGGTTAGTAAATAGTTCCTTTGTATTTTTCTTAAACACAATTGGTTGAAAAAAAAGCGGAAATCTTAAAATCACAGCAACTGAAGGTCAGTAAATAATTCCTTTGTTTTTTTTGTTAAACACGATTGAATGAAACAACAGTGGAACTTTTAAAATCATAACAACTGAAGGTCAGTAAATAATTCTTTTGTTGTTTTTTTGTTAAACACGATTGGCTGAAACATAAGCGGAACTTTTAAAATCACAACAACTGAAGGTCTGTAAATAATTCCTTTGTTTTTTTTTTGTCAAACATGATTGCCTTAAACAAAAGCAGAACTTTTAAAATCACAACAACTGAAGGTCAGTGTATAATTCCTTTGTTTTTTTTTTGTTCAACACGATTGGATAAAACAACAGTGGAACTTTTAAAATCATAACAACTGAAGGTCAGTAAATAATTCCTTTGTTTTTTTGTTAAACACGAATGCCTGAAAAAAGCGGAACTCTTAAAATAACAACAACTGAAGGTCAGTAAATAATTCCTTTGTTTTTTGTTAAACACGATTGGCTGAAACAAAAGCGGAACTTTTAAAATCACAACAACTGAATTTCACTAAATAATTCCCTTTTGTTTTATTGTTAAACACAATTGGCTGAAATAAAAGCGGAACTCTTAAAATCACAACAACTGAAGGTCAATAAATAAATCCTTTGTTTTTTTTGTTAAACACGATTGGCTGAAATAAAAGCGGAACTATTAAAATCACAACAACTGAAGGTCAGTAAATAATTCCTTTTTTTTTTTTGTTAATCACGATTGGCTGAAATAAAATCGGATTTTTTAAATCACAACAACTGAAGGTCAGTAAATGATTCCTTTGTTTTTTTTTTGTTAAACGCGATTGGCTGAAATAAAAGCGGAGCTCTTAAAATCACAACAACTGAAGGTCAGTAAATAATTCCTTTGTTATTTTCTTAAACACGATTGGTTAAAATAAAAGCGGAACTCTTAAAATCAAAACAACTGAAGGTCAGTAAATACTTCCTATGTTTTTTTTGTTAATCACGATTGGCTGAAATAAAATCGGATTTTTTAAATCACAACAACTGAAGGTCAGTAAATGATTCCTTTGTTGTTTTTTTTGGTTAAACACAATTGGCTGAAATAAAAAAAGAACTCTTAAAATCACAACAACTGAAGGTCAGTAAATAATTCCTTTTGTTTTTTTGTTAAACACGATTGGCTGAAATAAAAGCGGAACTTTTAAAATCACAACAACTGAAGGTCAGTAAATAATTCTTTTTTTTTGTTCAACACGATTGGCTGAAATCAGAATAATTGAAGGTCAGTAAATAATTCTTTTTCTTGGTAAACACGATTGGCTGAAATATAAGCGAAACTTTTAAAATCACAACAACTGAAGGCCAGTAAATAATTCTTTGTTTTTTGTTAAACAGGATTGGCTGAAATAAAAGCGGAAGTTTTAAAATTACAACAACAGAAGCTCAGTAAATAATTCCTTTGTTTTTTTGTTAAACAGGATTGGCTGAAATAAAAGCGGAAGCTTTAGAATTACAACAACTGAAGGTCAGTAAATAATTCCTTTATTTTTTTGTTAAACACGATTGCCTGAAACAAAAGCGGAGCTCTTAAAATAACAAAAACTGAAGATCAGTAAATAATTCCATTGTTTGCTTTTTTTGTTAAACACAATTGGCTGAAATAAAAGCGGAACTTTTAAAATCACAACAACTGAAGGTCAGTAAATAATTCCTTTTGTTTTTTGTTAAATACGATTGGCTGAAATAAAAGCGGAACTTTTAAAATCACAAGAACTGAAGGTCAGAAAATAAATCGTTTGTTTTTTGTTAAACACGATTGGCTGAAATAAAAGTAGAACTCTTAAATCACAGCAACTGAAGGTCAGTAAATAATTCCTTTGGTTTTTTTTTGTTAAACAGGATTGGCTGAAATAAAAGTGGAACGTTTAAAATTACAACAACTGAAGGTCAGTAATTAATTTCTTTTGTTTTTTTTTTGTTAAACACGATTGGCTGAAATAAAAGCGGAACTCTTAAAATCACACCAACTGAAGGTTAGTAAATAATTCCTTTTTATTTTTCTTAAACACGATTGGTTGAAATAAAAGCGGAACTCTTAAAATCACAACAACTGAAGGTCAGTAAATAATTCCTTTGTTTTTTGTTAAACACGATTGGCTGAAACAAAAGCGGAACTTTTAAAATCACAACAACTGAAGTTCACTAAATAATTCCCTTTTTTTTATTGTTAAACACAATTGGCTGAAATAAAAGCTGAACTCTTAAAATCACAACAACTGAAGGTCAGTAAATAAATCCTTTGTTTTTTTTTTGTTAAACACGATTGGCTGAAATAAAAGCGGAACTATTAAAATCACAGCAACTGAAGGTCAGTAAATAATTCCTTTATTTTTTTTGTTAATCACGATTGGCTGAAATAAAATCGGATTTTTTAAGTCACAACAACTGAAGGTCAGTAAATGATTCCTTTTTTTTATTAAATGCGATTGGCTGAAATAAAAGCGGAGCTCTTAAAATCACAACAACTGAAGGTCAGTAAATAATTCCTTTGTTATTTTCTTAAACACGATTCGTTAAAATAAAAGCGGAACTCTTAAAATCAAAACAACTGAAGGTCAGTAAATAATTCCTATGTTTTTTTTGTTAAACACGATTGGCTGAAACAAAAGCGGAACTTTTAAAATCACAACAACTGAAGGTCAGTAAATAATTCCTTTGTTTTTTTTGTTAATCACGATTGGCTGAAATAAAATCGGATTTTTTAAATCACAACAACTGAAGGTCAGTAAATGATTCCTTTTTTTTATTAAATGCGATTGGCTGAAATAAAAGCGGAGCTCTTAAAATCACAACAACTGAAGGTCAGTAAATAATTCCTTTGTAATTTTCTTAAACACGATTGGTTGAAATAAAAGCGGAACTCTTAAAATCAAAACAACTGAAGGTCAGTAAATAATTCCTATGTTTTTTTTGTTAAACACGATTGGCTGAAACAAAAGCGGAACTTTTAAAATCACAACAACTGAAGGTCAGTAAATAATTACTTTGTTTTATTTTGTTAAACACAATTGGCTGAAATAAAGGTGGAACTCTTAAAGTCACAGCAACTGAAGGTCAGCAAATAATTTCTTTGTTTTTTTGTTAAAAAAACTGAAGGTCAGTAAATAATTCCTTTGTTTTTTTGTTAAACATGATTGGCTGAAAGAAAGGCGGAACTTTTAAAATCATAACAACTGAAGGTAAGTAAATAATTCATTTTTTGTTAAACACGATTGGCTGAAATAAAAGTGGAACTTTTAAAATTACAACAACTGAAGGTCAGTAATTAATTTCTTTTGTTTTTTTTTTGTTAAACACGATTGGCTGAAATAAAAGCGGAACTCTTAAAATCACACCAACTGAAGGTTAGTAAATAATTCCTTTGTATTTTTCTTAAACACGATTGGTTGAAATAAAAGCGGAACTCTTAAAATCACAACAACTGAAGGTCAGTAAATAATTCCTTTGTTTTTTGTTAAACACGATTGGCTGAAACAAAAGCGGAACTTTTAAAATCACAACAACTGAAGTTCACTAAATAATTCCCTTTTTCTTATTGTTAAACACAATTGGCTGAAATAAAAGCTGAACTCTTAAAATCACAACAACTGAAGGTCAGTAAATAAATCCTTTGTTTTTTTTTTTGTTAAACACGATTGGCTGAAATAAAAGCGGAACTATTAAAATCACAGCAACTGAAGGTCAGTATATAATTCCTTTGTTTTTTTTTGTTAATCACGATTGGCTGAAATAAAATCGGATTTTTTAAATCACAACAACTGAAGGTCAGTAAATGATTCCTTTGTTTTTTTTTGTTAAACTCGATTGGCTGAAATAAAAGCGGAGCTCTTAAAATCACAACAACTGAAGGTCAGTAAATAATTCCTTTGTTATTTTCTTAAACACGATTGGTTAAAATAAAAGCGGAACTCTTAAAATCAAAACAACTGAAGGTCAGTAAATAATTCCTATGTTTTTTTTTTTTAAACACGATTGGCTGAAACAAAAGCGGAACTTTTAAAATCACAACAACTGAAGGTCAGTAAATAATTCCTTTGTTTTTTTTTTGTTAATCACGATTGGCTGAAATAAAATCGGATTTTTTAAATCACAACAACTGAAGGTCAGTAAATGATTCCTTTGTTTTTTTTTGTTAAACTCGATTGGCTGAAATAAAAGCGGAGCTCTTAAAATCACAACAACTGAAGGTCAGTAAATAATTCCTTTGTAATTTTCTTAAACACGATTGGTTAAAATAAAAGCGGAACTCTTAAAATCAAAACAACTGAAGGTCAGTAAATAATTCCTAGGTTTTTTTTGTTAAACACAATTGGCTGAAACAAAAGCGAAACTTTTAAAATCACAACAACTGAAGGTCAGTAAATAATTCCTTTGTTTTATTTTGTTAAACACAATTGGCTGAAATAAAGGTGGAACTCTTAAAGTCACAGCAACTGAAGGTCAGCAAATAATTTCTTTATTTTTTTGTTAAAAAAACTGAAGGTCAGTAAATAATTCCTTTGTTTTTTTGTTAAACACGATTGGCTGAAAGAAAGGCGGAACTTTTAAAATCACAACAACTGAAGGTAAGTAAATAATTCATTTTTTGTTAAACACGATTGGCTGAAACAAAAGTGGAACTTTTAAAATCACAACAACTGAAGGTCAGTAAATGATTTCTTTTTTTTGGTAAACACGATTGGCTGAAATAAAAGTGAAACTTTTAAAATTGCAACAACTGAAGGTCAGTAAATAAACCCTTTGTTATTTTTGTTAAACAGGATGGGCTGATATAAAAACGGAAGTTTTAAAATCACAACAACTGAAGGTCAGTAAATAATTCCTTTGTTTTTTTGGTAAACACAATTGCCTGAAACAAAAGCGGAATTCTTAAAATCATAAGAACTGAAGGTCAGTATATAATTCCTTTGTTTTTTTTTGTTAATCACGATTGGCTAAAATAAAAGCGGAACTTTTAATATCACAGCAACTGAAGGTCAGTAAATAATTCCTTTGTTTTATTTTGTTAAACACGATTGGCTGAAATAAAGGTGGAACTCTTAAAATCACAGCAACTGAAGGTCAGAAAATAATTCATTTGTTTTTTTGTTAAACACGACTGCGGGCGGGGGGGCCCCCACCATCGGGGCCACGGGGACGAAAGCCGGCCCCATGTCATAAGGTCATAACTTACAACCCATACGCCCAACTTACACTTACAACCCAAACCTCATAAGCCCCAAGGGTATAACTTACAACCCTGGCCCTGTGAGTTTTGGAGGAGTATCCTCGTCAAAATATATTTTCTATCTGGAAATCAACTACGCTAAACAGAATGGCTATCTCAAAATTTTATTTGGCTGTGTTTTAGGAAATGATGAGCATGGAAGTTACCTTCCAATTGGCTACTCAGTTAGTTACCTTCCAATCACTTTCGACAAATAAAAGGGCACAAGCCGTTCCAATTTCAAATCAAATGATCCCTTTTTGAAGTTTCTATGACAAATCCTTCAATACGAAGTGCCATGGTATAAAGAAAAAACAATAATACATTGCGCCAACAGTAGGAGGGCCTCATGAGATCCAGACGGGGCACTCTATATGGGCATAGAATCCCTAGGGAGAGCACCTGTGCTGTCAGTCTGACAGGGCATCATATATGAGCATGGAATCCCCAGGGAGAACACGTTTCCGACAAATTGGTGTTCGTTCAGGAGAATTGTCTCCGGAGCGAAGTTTATTAATGTTTTATGGATGATGTCAAGGTTGATTGATTTGTTGGTGTTCGTCCAGGAGAATCGTCTCTGGGCGAAGTTTATTAATGTCTGAGGGATGAAGTCAAGGTCAATGGATTTGTTGATGTTCATCCAGGAGAATTGTCTCCGGGCGAAGTTTATTAATGTTTCATGGATGATGTCAAGGTCGATTGATTTGTTGGTGTTCATCCAGGAGAATTGTCTCCGGGCGATTTTTTGGTCTTAGACATGAAAAGATTAACGGGGGAAAAGGTTTCCTAGGAATTTCAAATGTGACTGCCTAGGGATACCAAAACAATAGGAATACGCATAAATTACGTTTCGGGATTATCTGAGTAAAACCATTTTAGGCATTTTAGGGATTATTTGGGCAAAACAGTTTAAGGCATTTTAGAAGATGATTTAAGCGGAACCGTTTGAGGTGTTTTAGAAGATGATTTTAGAACATGATTTAGAAGATGATTTGATGGTGAAACTCTGCGGTCGTTATAATACACAAGTTCAATTTGAACAGTGCTGTGAGGTCCCCTACCCGAACAACTCCCTAAACCAACCCCAAAGGCCCCCAACCCCCTACCCCATCCCCGAAGGAACCCCCAGGGCCCCCAAAGGTCCCCAGGCCCCTTAATGCCCCCCGAACCCCCAAAGGCCCCCCGGGACCCCAAAGTCCCCCTCCCTTCCCCCCTCCCCTCACCCTCCCCCCATTTTTTAAAAATGATTTTTGAATTTTTTTAATATGACATTTTTTTTCACTTTTTACGTATCTTAAAATGACATGAATTATTCCTACGGCTCTACCAATCGTACTCTGTGCTCGTTTATAGACACGACCCGGCTTTCCCACTGGTACCTTTTGGCAGGTTATTGACACTACCTAGTTTATTGCCTGCATTAAATCAGTATTTCTTATGCAGTGGAAGGATAAACAAACAATTCCTATCTGTAAAAAATTGAATGTATTTAACATATTTTTATATTAACATTCTGCATGTCGTTATTTCATTAAAATTATCTTATACATTATTTTGTTAAGTGTTCATTATTTTTAAGGATATGCTAGAACGTCAGTAAATAATTCCTTTGTTTTTTTCATTAAAAATATCTTATGCATTATTTTGTTAAGTGTTCATTATTTTTAAGGATATGCTAGAACGTCAGTAAATTATTTCTTTTTTTTTTGTTAAACACGATTGGCTGAAATAAAAGCCAAACTTTTAAAATCACAACAACTGAAGGTCAGTAAATAATTCCTTTGTTTTTTTGTTAAACACGATTGCCTGAAACAAAAGTGGAATTCTTAAAATCACAACAACTGAAGGTCAGTAAATAATTCCTTTTATTGTTAAACACGATTGGCTGAAACAAGAGTGGAACTTTTAAAATCACAACAACTGAAGGTCAGTAAATAATTTCTTTTTTTTGGTAAACACGATTGGCTGAAATAAAAGCCAAACTTTTAAAATCACAACAACTGAAGGTCAGTAAATAAACCCTTTGTTTTTTTTGTTAAACAGGATGGGCTGAAATAAAAACGGAAGTTTTAAAATCACAACAACTGAAGGTCAGTAAATAATTCCTTTGTTTTCTTGGTAAACACGATTGCCTGAAACAAAAGTGGAATTCTTAGAATCACAAGAACTGAAGGTCAACCTTTGTTTTTTTGTTTTTTTTGTTAAACACAATTGGCTAAAATAAAAGCGGAAATTTTAAAATCACAGCAACTGAAGGTCAGTAAATAATTCCTTTTGTTTTTTTTTGTTAAACACGATTGGATGAAATAAAAGCGGAACTTTTAAAATCACAAAAACTGAAGGTCAGTAAATATTTTCTTTTTTTGTTAAACATGATCGGCTGAAACAAAAGCGGAACTATTAAAATCACAACAAATGAAGGTCAGCAAATCATTCCTTTTGTTTGTTTTTTTGTTAAACACGATTGGCTGAAATAAAAGCGGAACTCTTAAAATCACAACAACTGAAGGTCAGCAATAATTCCTTTTAGTTTTTGTTAAACACGATTGGCTGAAATAAAAGTGGAACTTTTAAAATCACAACAACTGAAGGTCAGTAAATAATTCCTTTGTTTTTTGTTAAACAAGATTGGCTGAAACAAAAGCGGAACTTTAAAAATCACAAAAAAATGTAGGTCAGTAAATAATTCCTTTTGTTTTTTTTTGTTAAACACGATTGGATGAAATAAAAGCGGAACTTTTAAAATCACAACAACTGAAGGTCAGTAAATAATTCCTTTGTTTTTTTTGTTAAACACGATTGGCTGAAACAAAAGCGGAACTTTTAAAATCACAACAACTGAAAGTCAGTAAATAATTCCTTTGTTTTTTTTTGTTAAACACGATTGGCTGAAATAAAAGCGGAACTATTAAAATCACAACAACTGAAGGTCAGTAAATAATACATTTTTTTTAAACACGATTGGCTGAAATAAAAGTGGAACTCTTAAAATCACAGCAACTGAAGGTCAGTAAATAATTCCTTTGTTTTTTTTTTGTTAAACACGATTGGCTGAAATAAAAGTGGATTTTTTAAATCACAACAACTGAAGGTCAGTAAATAATTCCTTTGTTTTTTTTTTGTTAAACGCGATTGGCTGAAATAAAAGCGGAACGCTTAAAATCACAACAACTGAAGGTGAGTAGATAATTCATTTGTATTTTTCTTAAACACGATTGGTTGAAATAACAGCGGAAATAGCAGCGAAAATCAAAACAACTGAAGGTCAGTAAATAATTCCTATGTTTTTTTTTTGTTAAACACGATTGGCTGAAACAAAAGCGGAACTTTTAAAATCACAACAACTGAAGTTCACAAAATAATTCCTTTTGTTTTCTTATTAAATACGATTGGCTGAAATAAAAGTGGAACTCTTAAAATCACTAAAACTGAAGGTCAGTAAATAATTCCTTTGTTTTTTGTTAAACACGATTGGCTGTAACAAAAGCGGAACTTTTAAAATCACAACAACTGAAGGTCAGTAAATAATTCCTTTGTTTTTTTTTTGTTAAACACGATTGGCTGAAACAAAAGCGGAATTTTTAAAATCACAACAACTGAAAGTCAGTAAATAATTCCTTTGTTTTTTTTTGTTAAACACGATTGGCTGAAATAAAAGCGGAACTATTAAAATCACAACAACTGAAGGTCAGTAAATAATACATTTTTTTAAACACGATTGGCTGAAATAAAAGTGGAACTCTTAAAATCACAGCAACTGAAGGTCAGTAAATAATTCCTTTGTTTTTTGTTAAACACGATTGGCTGAAATAAAAGCAGATTTTTTAAATCACAACAACTGAAAGTCAGTAAATAATTCCTTTGTTTTTTTTGTTAAACACGATTGGCTGAAATAAAAGCGGAACTCTTAAAATCACAACAACTGAAGGTCAGTAGATAATTCATTTGTATTTTTCTTAAACACGATTGGTTGAAATAACAGCGGAACTCTTAAAATCAAAACAACTGAAGGTCAGTAAATAATTCCTATGTTTTTTTTTTGTTAAACACGATTGGTTGAAACAAAAGCGGAACTTTTAAAATCACAACAACTGAAGTTCACAAAATAATTCCTTTTGTTTTCTTATTAAATACGATTGGCTGAAATAAAAGCAGAACTCTTAAAATCACTAAAACTGAAGGTCAGTAAATAATTCCTTTGTTTTTTGTTAAACACGATTGGCTGAAATAAAAGCGGAACCCTTGAAATCAGAACATATGAAGGTCAGTAAATAATTCCTTTTTTTGGTAAACACGATTGGCTGAAATAAAAGCGAAACTTTTAAATTCATAACCACTGAAGGTCAGTAAATAATTCTTTGTTTTTTTTTTGTTAAACAGGATTGGCTGAAATAAAAGCGGAAGTTTTAAAATCAAAACAACTGAAGGTCAGTAAATAATTCCTTTGTTTTTTTGTTAAACATTATTGCCTGAAACAAAAGCGGAACTCTTAAAATAACAACAAATGAAGGTCAGTAAATAATTCCTTCGTTTGTTTTTTTTGTTAAACACGATTAGCTGTAATAAAAGCGGAACTTTTAAAATCACAACAACTGAAGGTCAGTAAATAACTTTTTTTGTTTTTTTGTTAAACACGATTGGCTGAAATAAAAGCGGAACTCTTAAAATCAAAACAACTGAAGGTCAGTAAATAATTCCTATGTTTTTTTTGTTAAAAACGATTGGCTGAAATAAAAGTGGAACTTTTAAAATCACAACAACTGAAGTTCAATAAATAATTTCTTTTGTTTTTTTTAAACACGATTGGCTGAAATAAAAGCGGAAATCTTAAAATCACAACAATTGAAGGTCAGTAAATAATTCCTTTGTTTTTTGTTAAACACGATTGGCTGAAATAAAAGCGGAACTCTTGAAATCAGAACAACTGAATGTCAGTAAATAATTCCTTATTTTGGTAAACGTGATTGGCTGAAATAAAAGCGAAACTTTTAATATCATAACAACTGAAGGTCAGTAAATAATTCTTTGTTTTTTTTTGTTAAACAGGATTGGCTGAAATAAAAGCGGAAGTTTTAAAATCACAACAACTGAAGTTCAGTAAATAATTCCTTTGTTTTTTTTGTTAAACACGATTGCCTGAAACAAAAGCGGAACTCTTAAAATAACAACAACTGAAGGTCAGTAAATAATTCCTTTGTTTTTTTTTGTTAAACACGATTGGCTGAAATAAAAGTGGAACTTTTAAAGTCACAAAAACTGAAGGTCAGTAAATAATTCCTTTTGTTTTTTGTTAAACATGATTGGCTGAAATAAAAGCGGAACTTTTAAAATCACAAAAACTGAAGGTCAGTAAATAATTCCTTTGTTTTATTGTTAAACACGATTAGCTGAAATAAAAGCGAAATTCTTAAAATCACAACAACTGAAGGTCAGTAAATAATTGCTTTGTTTTTTGTTAAACACGATTGGCTGAAACAAAAGCGGAACTTTTAAAATCAGAACAACTGAAGGTCAGTAAATAATTCCTTTGTTTTTTTTGTTAAACACGATTGGCTGAAACAAAAGCGGAACTCTTAAAATCACGGCAACTGAAGGTCAGTAAATAATTCCTTTGGTTTTTTTTGTTAAGCACGATTGGCTGAAACAAAAGCGGAACTTTTAATATCACAACAACTGAAGGTCAGTAAATAATTCCTTTGTTTTTTTTGTTAAACACGATTGGCTGAAACAAAAGCGGAACTTTTAAAATCACATCAACTGAAGGTCAGTAAATAATTCCTTTTTTTTGTTAAACACGATTGGCTGAAATAAAAGTGGAACTATTAAAATCACAAAAACTGAAGGTCAGTAAATAATTCCTTTTGTTTTTTTGTTAAACACGATTGGCTGAAATAAAAGTGGAACTTTTAAAATCACAACAACTGAAGGTCAGTAAATAATCCTTTTTTTTTGTTAAACACGATTGGCTGAAATAAAAGCGGAACTTTTAAAATCACAAAAACTGAAGGTCAGTAAATAATTCCTTCGTTTTTTGTTAAACACGATTGGCTGAAACAAAAGCGGAACTTTTAAAATCACAACAACTGAAGGTCAGTAAATAATTCCTTTTGTGTTTTTTGTTAAACACGATTGGCTGAAATAAAAAAGAAACTCTTAAAATCACAACAACTGAAAGTCAGTAAGTAATTCCTTTGTTTTTTTCTTAAACACGATTGGTTGAATTAAAAGCGGAACTTGTAAAATCAAAACAACTGAAGGTCAGTAAATAATTCCTATGTTTTTTTTAAACACGATTGGCTGAAACAAAAGCGGAACTTTTAAAATCACAACAACTGAAGTTCATTAAATAATTCCTTTTGTTTTATTGTTAAACATGATTGGCTGAAATAAAAGCGAAACTCTTAAAATCACAACAGCTGAAGGTCAGTAAATAACTCCTTTGTTTTATTGTTAAACACGATTGGCTGAAATAAAAGCGAAATTCTTAAAATCACAACAACTGAAGGTCAGTAAATAATTCCTTTGTTTTTTGTTAAACACGATTGGCTGAAACAAAAGTGGAACTTTTAAAATCACAACAACTGAAGGTCAGCAAATAATTCCTTTTGTTTTTTTTTTGTTAAACACGATTGGCTGAAATAAAAAAGGAACTCTTAAAATCACAGCAACTGAAGGTCAGTAAATAATTCCTTTTTTTTGTTAAACATGATTGGCTGAAATAAAAGCGGAACTTTTAAAATCTCAACAACTGAAGGTCAGTAAATAATTCTTTTGTTTTTTGTTAAACACGATTGGCTGAAACAAAAGCGGAACTTTTAAAATCACAACAACTGAAAGTCAGTAAATAATTCCTTTGTTTTTTTTTTTTGTTAAACACGATTGGCTGAAATAAAAGCGGAACTCAAAATCACGGCAACTGAAGGTCAGTAAATAATTCCTTTGTTTTTTTTTGTTAAACACGATTGGCTGAAACAAAAGCAGAACTTTAAAAATCACAACAAATGAAGGTCAGTATATAACTACTTTTGTTTTTTTTTGTTAAGCACGATTGGCTGAAATAAAAGCGGAACTTTTAATATCACAACAACTGAAGGTCAGTAAATAATTCCTTTGTTTTTTTGTTAAACACGATTGTCTGAAACAAAAGCGGAACTTTGAAAATCACATCAACTGAGGGTCAGTAAATAATTCCTTTGTTTTTTTTGTTAAACACGATTGGCTGAATTAAAAGCGGAACTATTAAAATCACAAAAACTGAAGGTCAGTAAATAATTCCTTTTGTTTTTTTGTTAAACACGATTGGCTGAAATAAAAGTGGAACTCTGAAAATCACAGCAACTGAAGGTCAGTAAATAATTCCTTTGTTTTTTTTTTAAACACGATTGGCTGAAATAAAAGCGGAACTTTTAAAATCACATCAACTGAAGGTCAGTAAATAATTCCTTTGTTTTTTTTTTGTTAAACACGATTGGCTGAAATAAAAGCGGAACTATTAAAATCACAAAAACTGAAGGTCAGTAAATAATTCCTTTTGTTTTTTTGTTAAACACGATTGGCTGAAATAAAAGTGGAACTCTTAAAATCACAACAACTGAAGGTCAATAAATAATTCCTTTGTTTTTTTTGTTAAACACGATTGGCTGAAATAAAAGCGGAACTCTTAAAATCACAACAACTGAAGATCAGTAAATAATTCCTTTGTTTTTTTTCTTAAACACGATTGTTTGAAATAAAAGCGGAACTCTTAAAATCAAAACAACTGAAGGTCAGTAAATAATTACTATGTTTTTTTTGTTAAACACGATTGGCTGAAACAAAAGCGGAACTTTTAAAATCACAACAACTGAAGTTCACTAAATAATTCCTTTGTTTTTTTGTTAAACACGATTCGCTGAAATAAAAGTGGAACTCTTAAAATCACAACAACTGAAAGTCAGTAAATAATTCCTTTGTTTTTTTTAAACACAATTGGTTGAAATAAAAGCGGAACTCTTAAAATCAAAACAACTCAAGGTCAGTAAATAATTCCTATGTTTTTTTTGTTAAACACGATTGGGTGAAACAAAAGCGGAACTTTTAAAATCACAACAACTGAAGATCAGTAAATAATTCTTTTGTTTTTTGTTAAACACGATTGGCTGAAACAAAAGCGGAACTTTTAAAATCACAACAACTGAAGGTCAGTAAATAATTCCTTTGTTTTTTTTTGTTAAACACGATTGGCTGAAATAAAAGCGGAACTCTTAAAATCACGGCAACTGAAGGTCAGTAAATAATTCCTTTGTTTTTTTTTGTTAAACACGATTGGCTGAAACAAAAGCAGAACTTTAAAAATCACAACAAATGAAGGTCAGTATATAACTACTTTTGTTTTTTTTTGTTAAGCACGATTGGCTGAAATAAAAGCGGAACTTTTAATATCACAACAACTGAAGGTCAGTAAATAATTCCTTTTTTTGTTAAACACGATTGTCTGAAACAAAAGCGGAACTTTTAAAATCACATCAACTTAAGGTCAGTAAATAATTCCTTTGTTTTTTTTTGTTAAACACGATTGGCTGAAATAAAAGCGGAACTATTAAAATCACAAAAACTGAAGGTCAGTAAATAATTCCTTTTGTTTTTTTGTTAAACACGATTGGCTGAAATAAAAGTGGAACTCTTAAAATCACAGCAACTGAAGGTCAGTAAATAATTCCTTTGTTTTTTTTTAAACACGATTGGCTGAAATAAAAGCGGATTTTTTAAAATCACAACAACTGAAGGTCAATAAATAATTCCTTTGTTTTTTTTGTTAAACGCGATTGGCTGAAATAAAAGCGGAACTCTTAAAATCACAACAACTGAAAGTCAGTAAATAATTCCTTTGTTTTTTTTTTTGTTAAATACGATTGGCTGAAATAAAAGCGGAACTCTTAAAATCACGGCAACTGAAGGTCAGTAAATAATTCCTTTGTTTTTTTTTGTTAAACACGATTGGCTGAAACAAAAGCAGAACTTTAAAAATCACAACAAATGAAGGTCAGTATATAACTACTTTTGTTATTTTTTGTTAAGCACGATTGGCTGAAATAAAAGCGGAACTTTTAATATCACAACAACTGAAGGTCAGTAAATAATTCCTTTGTTTTTTTGTTAAACACGATTGTCTGAAACAAAAGCGGAACTTTTAAAATCTCATCAACTGAAGGTCAGTAAATAATTCCTTTGTTTTTTTTGTTAAACACGATTGGCTGAAATAAAAGCGGAACTATTAAAATCACAAAAACTGAAGGTCAGTAAATAATTCCTTTTGTTTTTTTGTTAAACACGATTGGCTGAAATAAAAGTGGAACTCTTAAAATCACAGCAACTGAAGGTCAGTAAATAATTCCTTTGTTTTTTTTAAACACGATTGGCTGAAATAAAAGCGGATTTTTTAAGATCACAACAACTGAAGGTCAATAAATAATACCTTTGTTTTTTTTGTTAAACGCGATTGGCTGAGATAAAAGCGGAACTCTTAAAATCACAACAACTGAAGGTCAGTAAATAATTCCTTTGTTTTTTTTTCTTAAACACGATTGTTTGAAATAAAGGCGGAACTCTTAAAATCAAAACAACTGAAGGTCAGTAAATAATTACTATGTTTTTTTTTGTTAAAGACGATTGGCTGAAACAAAAGCGGAACTTTTAAAATCACAACAACTGAAGTTCACTAAATAATTCCTTTGTTTTTTTGTTAAACACGATTGGCTGAAATAAAAGTGGAACTCTTAAAATCACAGCAACTGAAGGTCAGTAAATAATTCCTTTGTTTTTTTTAAAAAACGATTGGCTGAAATAAAAGCGGATTTTTTAAAATCACAACAACTGAAGGTCAGTAAATAATTCTTATGTTTTTGTTAAACACGATTGGCTGAAATAAAAGCGGAACTATTAAAATCACAACAACTGAAGCTCAGTAAATAATTCCTTTGTTTTTTTTTTGTTAAACGCGATTGGCTGAAATAAAAGCGGAACTCTTAAAATCACAACAACTGAAGATCAGTAAATAATTCCTTTGTTTTTTTTCTTAAACACGATTGTTTGAAATAAAAGCGGAACTCTTAAAATCAAAACAACTGAAAGTCAGTAAATAATTACTATGTTTTTTTTGTTAAAGACGATTGGCTGAAATAAAAGCGGAACTATTAAAATCACAAAAACTGAAGGTCAGTAAATAATTCCTTTTGTTTTTTTTTGTTAAACACGATTGGCTGAAATAAAAGTGGAACTCTTAAAATCACAGCAACTGAAGGTCAGTAAATAATTCCTTTGTTTTTTTTAAACACGATTGGCTGAAATAAAAGCGGATTTTTTAAAATCACAACAACTGAAGGTCAATAAATAATTCCTTTGTTTTTTTGTTAAACGCGATTGGCTGAAATAAAAGCGGAACTCCTAAAATCACAACAACTGAAGGTCAGTAAATAATTCCTTTGTTTTTTTTTCTTAAACACGAATGTTTGAAATAAAAGCGGAACTCTTAAAATCAAAACAACTGAAGGTCAGTAAATAATTACTATGTTTTTTTTGTTAAAGACGATTGGCTGAAATAAAAGCGGAACTATTAAAATCACAAAAACTGAAGGTCAGTAAATAATTCCTTTTGTTTTTTTGTTAAACACGATTGGCTGAAATAAAAGTGGAACTCTTAAAATCACAGCAACTGAAGGTCAGCAAATAATTCCTTTGTTTTTTTTAAACACGATTGGCTGAAATAAAAGCGGATTTTTTAAAATCACAACAACTGAAGGTCAATAAATAATTCCTTTGTTTTTTTTGTTAAACGCGATTGGCTGAAATAAAAGCGGAACTCTTCGAATCACAACAACTGAAGGTCAGTAAATAATTCCTTTGTTTTTTTTCTTAAACACGAATGTTTGAAATAAAAGCGGAACTCTTAAAATCAAAATAACTGAAGGTCAGTAAATAATTACTATGTTTTTTTTTGTTAAAGACGATTGGCTGAAACAAAAGCGGAACTTTTAAAATCACAACAACTGAAGTTAACTAAATAATTCCTTTGTTTTTTTGTTAAACACGATTGGCTGAAATAAAAGTGGAACTCTTAAAATCACAGCAATTGAAGGTCAGTAAATAATTCCTTTGTTTTTTTTAAACACGATTGGCTGAAATAAAAGCGGATTTTTTAAAATCACAACAACTGAAGGTCATTAAATAATTCCTATGTTTTTTTTTAAACACAATTGGTTGAAATAAAAGCGGAACTCTTAAAATCAAAACAACTCAAGGTCAGTAAATAATTCCTATGTTTTTTTTGTTAAACACGATTGGGTGAAACAAAAGCGGAACTTTTAAAATCACAACAACTGAAGGTCAGTAAATAATTCTTTTGTTTTTTGTTAAACACGATTGGCTGAAACAAAAGCGGAACTTTTAAAATCACAACAACTGAAAGTCAGTAAATAATTCCTTTGTTTTTTTTGTTAAACACGATTGGCTGAAATAAAAGCGGAACTCTTAAAATCACGGAAACTGAAGGTCAGTAAATAATTCCTTTGTTTTTTTTTGTTAAACACGATTGGCTGAAACAAAAGCAGAACTTTAAAAATCACAACAAATGAAGGTCAGTATATAACTACTTTTGTTTTTTTTTGTTAAGCACGATTGGCTGAAATAAAAGCGGAACTTTTAATATCACAACAACTGAAGGTCAGTAAATAATTCCTTTGTTTTTTTGTTAAACACGATTGTCTGAAACAAAAGCGGAACTTTTAAAATCACATCAACTGAAGGTCAGTAAATAATTCCTTTGTTTTTTTTTGTTAAACACGATTGGCTGAAATAAAAGCGGAACTCTTAAAATCACAAAAACTGAAGGTCAGTAAATAATACTTTTGTTTTTTTTGTTAAACACGATTGGCTGAAATAAAAGTGGAACTCTTAAAATCACAGCAACTGAAGGTCAGTAAATAATTCCTTTGTTTTTTTTTAAACACGATTGGCTGAAATAAAAGCGGATTTTTTAAAATCACAACAACTGAAGGTCAATAAATAATTCCTTTGTTTTTTTTGTTAAACGCGATTGGCTGAAATAAAAGCGGAACTCTTAAAATCACAACAACTGATGGTCAGTAAATAATTCCTTTGTTTTTTTTTCTTAAACACGATTGTTCGAAATAAAAGTAGAACTCTTAAAATCAAAACAACTGAAGGTCGGTAAACAATTACTATGTTTTTTTTGTTAAAGACGATTGGCTGAAACAAAACCGGAACTTTTAAAATCACAACAACTGAAGTTCACTAAATAATTCTTTTGTTTTTTTGTTAAACACGATTGGCTGAAATAAAAGTGGAACTCTTAAAATCACAACAACTGAAGGTCAGTAAATAATTCCTTTGTTTTTTTCTTAAACACAATTGGTTGAAATAAAAGCGGAACTCTTAAAATCAAAACAACTCAAGGTCGGTAAATAATTCCTATGTTTTTTTTGTTAAACACGATTGGCTGAAACAAAAGCGGAACTTTTAAAATCACAACAACTGAAGTTCACTAAATAATTCCCTTTTTTTATTGTTAAACACAATTGGCTGAAATAAAAGTGGAACTCTTAAAATCACAACAACTGAAGGTCAGTAAATAATTCCTTCGTTTTTTGTTAAACACGATTGGCTGAAATAAAAGCGGATCTCTTGAAATCAGAACAACTGAAGGTCAGTGAATAATTCCCATTTTTTGGTAAACACGATTGGCTGAAATATAAGCGAAACTTTTAAAATCACAACAACTGAAGGTCAGTAAATAATTCTGTGTTTTTTTTTGTTAAACAGGATTGGCTGAAATTAAAGCGGAAGTTTTAGAATCACAACAACTGAAGGTCAGTAAATAATTCCTTTGTTTTTTGTTAAACACGATTGCCTGAAACAAAAGCGGAGCTCTTAAAATAACAACAACTGAAGGTCAGTAAATAATTCCTTTGTTTTTTTTTGTTAAGCACGATTGGCTGAAATAAAAGTGGAACTTTTAAAATCACAACAACTGAAGGTCAGTAAATAATTCCTTTTGTTTTTTGTTAAACACGATTGGCTGAAATAAAAGCGGAACTTTTAAAATCACAAGAACTGAAGGTCAGAAAATAAATCCTTTGTTTTTTGTTAAACGCGATTGGCTGAAATAAAAGTAGAACTCTTAAAATCACAGCAACTGAAGGTCAGTAAATAATTCCTTTGTTTTTTTTGTTAAACACGATTTGCTGAAATAAAAGTGGAACTTATAAAATTACAACAACTGAAGGTCAGTAATTAATTCCTTTGTTTTTTTGGTTAAACACGATTGGCTGAAATAAAAGTAGAACTTTTAAAATCACATTAACTGAAGGTCAGTAAATAATTCCTTGGTTTTTTGTTAAACACGATTGGCTGAAACAAAAGCGGAACTTTTAAAATCACAACAACTGATGGTCAGTAAATAATTCCTTTTGTTTTTTTATTAAATACGATTGGCTGAAATAAAAGTGGAACTCTTAATATCACAGCAACTGAAGGTCAGTAAATAATTCCTTTGTTTTTTTTGTTAAACACGATTTGCTGAAATAAAAGCGGAACTCTTAAAATCACACCAACTGAAGGTTAGTAAATAATTCCTTTGTATTTTTCTTAAACACGATTGGTTGAAATAAAAGCGGAACTCTTAAAATCACAACAACTGAAGGTCAGTAAATAATTCCTTTGTTTTTTGTTAAACACGATTGGCTGAAATAAAAACGTAATTCTTAAAATCACCCCAACTGAAGGTTAGTAAATAATTCCTTTGTATTTTTCTTAAACACGATTGGTTGAAATAAAAGTGGAACTCTTAAAATCACAACAACTGAAGGTCAGTAAATAATTCCTTTGTTTTTTGTTAAACACGATTGGCTGAAATAAAAGCGGAACTCTTAAAATCACACCAACTGAAGGTTAGTAAATAATTCCTTTGTATTTTTCTTAAACACAATTGGTTGAAAAAAAGCGGAAATCTTAAAATCACAACAACTGAAGGTCAGTAAATAATTCCTTTGTTTTTTTTTGTTAAACACGATTGGATGAAACAACAGTGGAACTTTTAAAATCATAACAACTGAAGGTCAGTAAATAATTCCTTTGTTTTTTTTTGTTAAATAAGATTGGCTGAAACATAAGCGGAACTTTTAAAATCACAACAACTGAAGGTCTGTAAATAATTCCTTTGTTTTTTTTTGTCAAACATGATTGCCTGAAACAAAAGCAGAACTTTTAAAATCATAACAACTGAAGGTCAGTGAATAATTACTTTTTTTTTTGTTAAACACGATTGGATGAAACAACAGTGGAACTTTTAAAATCATAAAAACTGAAGGTCAGTAAATAATTCCTTTGTTTTTTTGTTAAGCACGATTGCCTGAAACAAAAGCGGAACTCTCAAAATAACAACAACTGAAGGTCAGTAAATAATTCCTCTTGTTTTTTTTTGTTAAACACGATTGGCTGAAATAAAAGTGGAACTTTTAAAATCACAACAACTGAAGGTCAGTAAATAATTCCTCTTGTTTTTTTGTTAAACACGATTGGCTGAAATAAAAGCGGAACTTTTAAAATCACAAAAACTGAAGGTCAGTAAATTATTCCTTTGTTTTTTTTAAAACACGATTGGCTGAAACAAACGCGGAACTTTTAAAATCACAACAACTGAAGGTCACTAAATAATTCCTTTTGTGTTTTTTGTTAAACAAGATTGGCTGAAATAAAAAAAGGAACTCTTAAAATCATAACAACTGAAGGTCAGTAAATAATTCCTTTGTTTTTTTTTGTTAAATACGATTGGCTGAAACATAAGCGGAACTTTTAAAATCACAACAACTGAAGGTCTGTAAATAATTCCTTTGTTTTTTTTGTCAAACATGATTGCCTGAAACAAAAGCAGAACTTTTAAAATCATAACAACTGAAGGTCACTGAATAATTACTTTTTTTTTGTTAAACACGATTGGACGAAACAACAGTGGAACTTTTAAAATCATAAAAACTGAAGGTCAGTAAATAATTCCTTTGTTTTTTTGTTAAGCACGATTGCCTGAAACAAAAGCGGAACTCTCAAAATAACAACAACTGAAGGTCAGTAAATAATTCCTTTGTTTGTTTTTTTTTTTGTTAAACACGATTGGCTGAAATAAAAGTGGAACATTTAAAATCACAACAACTGAAGGTCAGTAAATAATTCCTTTTGTTTTTTTGTTAAACACGATTGGCTGAAATAAAAGCGGAACTTTTAAAATCACAAAAACTGAAGGTCAGTAAATTATTCCTTTGTTTTTTTAAACACGATTGGCTGAAACAAACGCGGAACTTTTAAAATCACAACAACTGAAGGTCACTAAATAATTCCTTTTGTGTTTTTTGTTAAACAAGATTGGCTGAAATAAAAAAAGGAACTCTTAAAATCACAACAACTGAAAGTCAGTAAATAATTCCTTTTGTTTTTTTGTTAAACACGATTGGCTGAAATAAATGCGGAACTTTTAAAATCACAACAACTGAAGGTCAATAAATAATTCTTTTGTTTTTTGTTAAACACGATTGGCTGAAACAAAAGCGGAACTTTTAAAATCACAACAACTGAAAGTCAGTAAATAATTCCTTTGTTTTTTTTTTGTTAAACACGATTGGCTGAAATAAAAAAGGAACTATTAAAATCACAAAAACTGAAGGTCAGTAAATAATTCCTTTTGTTTTTTTGTTAAACACGATTGGCTGAAATAAAAGTGGAACTCTTAAAATCACAGCAACTGAAGGTCAGTAAATAATTCCTTTGTTTTTTTTTTGTTAAACACGATTGGCTGAAATAAAAGCGGATTTTTTTAAATCACAACAACTGAAGGTCAATAAATAATTCCTTTGTTTTTTTTTGTTAAACGCGATTGGCTGAAATAAAAGCGGAACTCTTAAAATCACAACAAGTGAAGGTCAGTAAATAATTCCTTTGTTTTTTTTCTTAAACACGATTGGTTGAAATAAAAGCGGAACTCTTAAAATCAAAACAACTGAAGGTCAGTAAATAATTACTATGTTTTTTTTGTTAAACACGATTGGCTGAAACAAAAGTGGAACTTTTAAAATCACATTAACTGAAGTTCACTAAATAATTCCTTTGTTTTTTTGTTAAACTCGATTGGCTGAAATAAAAGCGGAACTCTTAAAATCACAACAACTGAAGGTCAGTAAATAATTCCTTTGTTTTTTGTTAAACACGATTGGCTGAAATAAAAGCGGATCTCTTGAAATCAGAACAACTGAAGGTCAGTAAATAATTCCCTTTTTTGGTAGACACGATTGGCTGAAATAAAAGCAAAACTTTTAAAAGCACAACAACTGAAGGTCAGTGAATAATTCTTTGTTTTTTTTTGTTAAACATGATTGGCTGAAATAAAAGCGGAAGTTTCAAAATCACAACAACTGAAGTTCAGTAAATAATTCCTTTGTTTTTTTTTGTTAAACAGGATTGGCTGAAATAAAAGCGGATGTTTTAGAATCACAACAACTGAAGGTCAGTAAATAATTCCTTTGTTTTTTGTTAAACACGATTGGCTGAAACAAAAGTGGAACTTTTAAAATCACAACAACTGAAGGTCAGCAAATAATTCCTTTTGTTTTTTTTTTGTTAAACACGATTGGCTGAAATAGAAAAGGAACTCTTAAAATCACAGCAACTGAAGGTCAGTAAATAATTCCCTTTGTTTTTATGTTAAAAACGATTGGCTGAAATAAAAGCGAAACTTTTAAAATCACAACAACTGACGGTCAGTAAATAATTCTTTTGTTTTTTGTTAAACACGATTGGCTGAAATAAAAGCGGAACTTTTAAAATCACAACAACTGAAGGTCAGTAAATAATTCCTTTGTTTTTTTTTGTTAAACACGATTGGCTGAAATAAAAGCGGAACTCTTAAAATCACGGCAACTGAAGGTCAGTAAATAATTCCTTTGGTTTTTTTTGTTAAACACGATTGGCTGAAACAAAAGCAGAACTTTAAAAATCACAACAAATGAAGGTCAGTATATAACTCCTTTTGTTTTTTTTTGTTAAGCACGATTGGCTGAAAGAAAAGCGACACTTTTAATATCACAACAACTGAAGGTCAGTAAATAATTCCTTTGTTTTTTTTGTTAAACACGATTGGCTGAAATAAAAGCGGAACTATTAAAATCACAAAAACTGAAAGTCAGTAAATAATTCCTTTGTTTTTTTTGTTAAACGCTATTGGCTGAAGTAAAAGCGGAACTCTTAAAATCACAACAACTGAAGGTCAGTAAATAATTCCTTTGTTTTTTTTCTTAAACACGATTGGTTGAAATAAAAGCGGAACTCTTAAAATCAAAACAACTGAAGGTCAGTAAATAATTACTATGTTTTTTTTGTTAAACACGATTGGCTGAAACAAAAGCGGAATTTTTAAAATCACAACAACTGAAGTTCACTAAATAATTCCTTTGTTTTTTTGTTAAACACGATTGGCTGAAATAAAAGCGGAACTCTTAAAATCACAACAACTGAAGGTCAGTAAATAATTCTTTTGTTTTTTGTTAAACACGATTGGCCGAAATAAAAGCGGATCTCTTGAAATCAGAACAACTGAAGGTCAGTAAATAATTCCTTGTTTTTGGTAAACACGATTGGCTGAAATAAAAGCAAAACTTTTAAAAGCACAACAACTGAAGGTCAGTGAATAATTCTTTGTTTTTTTTTGTTAAACAGGATTGGCTGAAATAAAAGCGGAAGTTTTAAAATCACAACAACTGAAGTTCAGTAAATAATTCCTTTGTTTTTTTTTTTGTTAAACAGGATTGGCTGAAATAAAAGCGGAATTTTTAAAATCCCAACAACTGAAGGTCAGTAAATAATTCCTTTTGTTTTTTTGTTAAACACGATTGGCTGAAATAAAAGCAGAACTTTTAAAATCACAAAAACTAAAGGTCAGTAAATAATTCCTTTGTTTTTTGTTAAACACGATTGGCTGAAACAAAGGCGGAACTTTGAAAATCACAACAACTGAAGGTCAGTAAATAATTCCTTTTGTTTTTTTTTTGTTAAACACGACTGGCTGAAATAAAAAAGGAACTCTTAAAATGACAACAACTGAAAGTCATTAAATAATTCCTTTGTTTTTTTTTCTTATACACAATTGGTTGAAATAAAAGCGGAACTCTTAAAATCAAAACAAATGATGGTCAGTAAATAATTCCTATGTTTTTTTTGTTAAACACGATTGGCTGAAACAAAAGCGGAACTTTTAAAATCACAACAACTGAAGTTCACTAAATAATTCCCTTTTTTTTATTGTTAAACACAATTGGCTGAAATAAAAGCGGAACTCTTAAAATCACAACAACTGAAGGTCAGTAAATAATTCCTTTGTTTTTTGTTAAACACGATTGGCTGAAATAAAAGCGGATCTCTTGAAATCAGAACAACTGAAGGTCAGTAAATAATTCCCTATTTTGGTAAACACGATTGGCTGAAATATAAGCGAAACTTTTAAAATCACAACAACTGAAGGTCAGTAAATAATTCTTTGTTTTTTTTTGTTAAACAGGATTGGCTGAAATAAAAGCGGAAGTTTGAAAATCACAACAACTGAAGTTCAGTAAATAATTCCTTTTTTTTGTTAAACAGGATTGGCTGAAATTAAAGCGGAAGATTTAGAATCACAACAACTGAAGGTCAGTAAATAGTTCCTTTGTTTTTTTGTTAAACACGATTGCCTGAAACAAAAGCGGAGCTCTTAAAAAAACAACAACTGAAGGTCAGTAAATAATTCCTTTGTTTGTTTTTTTTGTTAAACACGATTTGCTGAAATAAAAGCGGAACTTTTAAAATCACAACAACTGAAGGTCAGTAAATAAATCCTTTTTTTTTTTTGTTAAACACGATTGGCTGAAATAAAAGCGGAACTTTTAAAATCACAAGAACTGAAGGTCAGAAAATAAATCGTTTGTTTTTTGTTAAACACGATTGGCTGAAATAAAAGTAGAACTCTTAAAATCACAGCAACTGAAGGTCAGTAAATAATTGCTTTTGTTTTTTTTTGTTAAACACGATTGGCTGAAATAAAAGTGGAACTTTTAAATTACAACAACTGAAGGTCAGTAATTAATTCTTTTGTTTTTTTTGTTAAACACGATTGGCTGAAATAAAAGTAGAACTTTTAAAATCACAATAACTGAAGGTTAGTAAATAATTCCTTTGTTTTTTGTTAAACACGATTGGCTGAAACAAAAGCGGAACTTTTAAAATCACAACAACTGAAGGTCAGTAAATAATTCCTTTGTTTTTTTGTTAAACACGATTGGCTGAAATAAAAGTGGAACTCGTAAAATCACAGCAACTGAAGGTCAGTAAATAATTCCTTTGTTACTTTTTGTTAAATACGATTGGCTGAAATAAAAGCGGAACTCTTAAAATTACAACAACTGAAGGTCAGTAATTAATTTCTTTTTTTTGTTAAACACGATTGGCTGAAATAAAAGCGGAACTCTTAAAATCACAGCAACTGAAGGTTATTAAATAATTCCTTTGTATTTTTCTTAAACACGATTGGTTGAAATAAAAGCGGAACTCTTAAAATCACAACAACTGAAGGTCAGTAAATAATTCCCTTGTTTTTTGTTAAACACGATTGGCTGAAACAAAAGCGGAATTTTTAAAATCACAACAACTGAAGTTCACTAAATAATTCCTTTGTTTTTTTGTTAAACACGATTGGCTGAAATAAAAGCGGAACTCTTAAAATCACAACAACTGAAGGTCAGTAAATAATTCTTTTGTTTTTTGTTAAACACGATTGGCCGAAATAAAAGCGGATCTCTTGAAATCAGAACAACTGAAGGTCAGTAAATAATTCCTTGTTTTTGGTAAACACGATTGGCTGAAATAAAAGCAAAACTTTTAAAAGCACAACAACTGAAGGTCAGTGAATAATTCTTTGTTTTTTTTGTTAAACAGGATTGGCTGAAATAAAAGCGGAAGTTTTAAAATCACAACAACTGAAGTTCAGTAAATAATTCCTTTGTTTTTTTTGTTAAACAGGATTGGCTGAAATAAAAGCGGAATTTTTAAAATCCCAACAACTGAAGGTCAGTAAATAATTCCTTTTGTTTTTTTGTTAAACACGATTGGCTGAAATAAAAGCAGAACTTTTAAAATCACAAAAACTAAAGGTCAGTAAATAATTCCTTTGTTTTTTGTTAAACACGATTGGCTGAAACAAAAGCGGAACTTTGAAAATCACAACAACTGAAGGTCAGTAAATAATTCCTTTTGTTTTTTTTTTGTTAAACACGACTGGCTGAAATAAAAAAGGAACTCTTAAAATGACAACAACTGAAAGTCATTAAATAATTCCTTTGTTTTTTTTTCTTATACACAATTGGTTGAAATAAAAGCGGAACTCTTAAAATCAAAACAACTGATGGTCAGTAAATAATTCCTATGTTTTTTTTGTTAAACACGATTGGCTGAAACAAAAGCGGAACTTTTAAAATCACAACAACTGAAGTTCACTAAATAATTCCCTTTTTTTATTGTTAAACACAATTGGCTGAAATAAAAGCGGAACTCTTAAAATCACAACAACTGAAGGTCAGTAAATAATTCCTTTGTTTTTTGTTAAACACGATTGGCTGAAATAAAAGCGGATCTCTTGAAATCAGAACAACTGAAGGTCAGTAAATAATTCCCTATTTTGGTAAACACGATTGGCTGAAATATAAGAGAAACTTTTAAAATCACAACAACTGAAGGTCAGTAAATAATTCTTTGTTTTTTTTTTGTTAAACAGGATTGGCTGAAATAAAAGCGGAAGTTTGAAAATCACAACAACTGAAGTTCAGTAAATAATTCCTTTTTTTTGTTAAACAGGATTGGCTGAAATTAAAGCGGAAGATTTAGAATCACAACAACTGAAGGTCAGTAAATAATTCCTTTGTTTTTTTGTTAAACACGATTGCCTGAAACAAAAGCGGAGCTCTTAAAAAAACAACAACTGAAGGTCAGTAAATAATTCCTTTGTTTGTTTTTTTTGTTAAACACGATTTGCTGAAATAAAAGCGGAACTTTTAAAATCACGACAACTGAAGGTCAGTAAATAAATCCTTTTGTTTTTTTGTTAAACACGATTGGCTGAAATAAAAGCGGAACTTTTAAAATCACAAGAACTGAAGGTCAGAAAATAAATCGTTTGTTTTTTGTTAAACACGATTGGCTGAAATAAAAGTAGAACTCTTAAAATCACAGCAACTGAAGGTCAGTAAATAATTCCTTTGGTTTTTTTGTTAAATACGATTGGCTGAAATAAAAGCGGAACTTTTAAATTACAACAACTGAAGGTCAGTAATTAATTCTTTTGTTTTTTTTTGTTAAACATGATTGGCTGAAATAAAAGTAGAACTTTTAAAATCACATTAACTGAAGGTTAGTAAATAATTCCTTTGTTTTTTGTTAAACACGATTGGCTGAAATAAAAGCGGAACTTTTAAAATCACAACAACTGATGGTCAGTAAATAATTCCTTTGTTTTTTGTTAAACACGATTGGCTGAAATAAAAGTGGAACTCTTAAAATCACAGCAACTGAAGGTCAGTAAATAATTCCTTTGTTACTTTTTGTTAAATACGATTGGCTGAAATAAAAGCGGAACTCTTAAAATTACAACAACTGAAGGTCAGTAATTAATTTATTTTTTTTGTTAAACACGATTGGCTGAAATAAAAGCGGAACTCTTAAAATCACACCAACTGAAGGTTATTAAATAATTCCTTTGTATTTTTCTTAAACACGATTGGTTGAAATAAAAGCGGAACTCTTAAAATCACAACAACTGAAGGTCAGTAAATAATTCCCTTGTTTTTTGTTAAACACGATTGGCAAAAATAAAAACGTAATTCTTAAAATCACACCAACTGAAGGTTAGTAAATAATTCCTTTGTATTTTTCTTAAACACGTTGAAATAAAAGCGGAACTCTTAAAATCACAACAACTGAAGTTCAGTAAATAATTCCTTTTGTTTTTTTGTTAAACACGATTGGCTGAAATAAAAGCAGAACTTTTAAAATCACAAAAACTAAAGGTCAGTAAATAATTCCTTTGTTTTTTGTTAAACACGATTGGCTGAAACAAAGGCGGAACTTTGAAAATCAAAACACCTGAGGGTCAGTAAATAATTCCTATGCTTTTTTTGTTAAACACGATTGGCTGAAATAAAAGTGGAACTTTTAAAATCACAAGAACTGAAGGTCAGTAAATAATTCCTTTTGTTTTTTGTTAAACACGATTGGCTGAAATAAAAGCGGAACTTTTAAAAGCACAACAACTGAAGGTCAGTGAATAATTCTTTGTTTTTTTTTTGTTAAACATGATTGGCTGAAATAAAAGCGGAAGTTTCAAAATCACAACAACTGAAGTTCAGTAAATAATTCCTTTGTTTTTTTTTGTTAAACAGGATTGGCTGAAATAAAAGCGGATGTTTTAGAATCACAACAACTGAAGGTCAGTAAATAATTCCTTTGTTTTTTGTTAAACACGATTGGCTGAAACAAAAGTGGAACTTTTAAAATCACAACAACTGAAGGTCAGCAAATAATTCCTTTTGTTTTTTTTTTGTTAAACACGATTGGCTGAAATAGAAAAGGAACTCTTAAAATCACAGCAACTGAAGGTCAGTAAATAATTCCCTTTGTTTTTATGTTAAAAACGATTGGCTGAAATAAAAGCGAAACTTTTAAAATCACAACAACTGAAGGTCAGTAAATAATTCTTTTGTTTTTTGTTAAACACGATTGGCTGAAACAAAAGCGGAACTTTTAAAATCACAACAACTGAAAGTCAGTAAATAATTCCTTTGTTTTTTTTTTTGTTAAACACGATTGGCTGAAATAAAAGCGGAACTCTTAAAATCACGGCAACTGAAGGTCAGTAAATAATTCCTTTGGTTTTTTTGTTAAACACGATTGGCTGAAACAAAAGCGGAACTTTAAAAATCACAACAAATGAAGGTCAGTATATAACTCCTTTTGTTTTTTTTTGTTAAACACGATTGGCTGAAATAAAAGCGACACTTTTAATATCACAACAACTGAAGGTCAGTAAATAATTCCTTTGTTTTTTTTGTTAAACGCTATTGGCTGAAGTAAAAGCGGAACTCTTAAAATCACAACAACTGAAGGTCAGTAAATAATTCCTTTGTTTTTTTTCTTAAACACGATTGGTTGAAATAAAAGCGGAACTCTTAAAATCAAAACAACTGAAGGTCAGTAAATAATTACTATGTTTTTTTGTTAAACACGATTGGCTGAAACAAAAGCGGAATTTTTAAAATCACAACAACTGAAGTTCACTAAATAATTCCTTTGTTTTTTTGTTAAACACGATTGGCTGAAATAAAAGCGGAACTCTTAAAATCACAACAACTGAAGGTCAGTAAATAATTCTTTTGTTTTTTGTTAAACACGATTGGCCGAAATAAAAGCGGATCTCTTGAAATCAGAACAACTGAAGGTCAGTAAATAATTCCTTGTTTTTGGTAAACACGATTGGCTGAAATAAAAGCAAAACTTTTAAAAGCACAACAACTGAAGGTCAGTGAATAATTCTTTGTTTTTTTGTTAAACAGGATTGGCTGAAATAAAAGCGGAAGTTTTAAAATCACAACAACTGAAGTTCAGTAAATAATTCCTTTGTTTTTTTTGTTAAACAGGATTGGCTGAAATAAAAGCGGAATTTTTAAAATCCCAACAACTGAAGGTCAGTAAATAATTCCTTTTGTTTTTTTGTTAAACACGATTGGCTGAAATAAAAGCAGAACTTTTAAAATCACAAAAACTAAAGGTCAGTAAATAATTCCTTTGTTTTTTGTTAAACACGATTGGCTGAAACAAAAGCGGAACTTTGAAAATCACAACAACTGAAGGTCAGTAAATAATTCCTTTTGTTTTTTTTTTGTTAAACACGATTGGCTGAAATAAAAGCAGAACTTTTAAAATCACAAAAACTAAAGGTCAGTAAATAATTCCTTTGTTTTTTGTTAAACACGATTGGCTGAAACAAAGGCGGAACTTTGAAAATCACAACAACTGAAAGTCATTAAATAATTCCTTTGTTTTTTTTTCTTATACACAATTGGTTGAAATAAAAGCGGAACTCTTAAAATCAAAACAAATGATGGTCAGTAAATAATTCCTATGTTTTTTTTGTTAAACACGATTGGCTGAAACAAAAGCGGAACTTTTAAAATCACAACAACTGAAGTTCACTAAATAATTCCCTTTTTTTTATTGTTAAACACAATTGGCTGAAATAAAAGCGGAACTCTTAAAATCACAACAACTGAAGGTCAGTAAATAATTCCTTTGTTTTTTGTTAAACACGATTGGCTGAAATAAAAGCGGATCTCTTGAAATCAGAACAACTGAAGGTCAGTAAATAATTCCCTATTTTGGTAAACACGATTGGCTGAAATATAAGCGAAACTTTTAAAATCACAACAACTGAAGGTCAGTAAATAATTCTTTGTTTTTTTTTGTTAAACAGGATTGGCTGAAATAAAAGCGGAAGTTTGAAAATCACAACAACTGAAGTTCAGTAAATAATTCCTTTTTTTTGTTAAACAGGATTGGCTGAAATTAAAGCGGAAGATTTAGAATCACAACAACTGAAGGTCAGTAAATAATTCCTTTGTTTTTTTGTTAAACACGATTGCCTGAAACAAAAGCGGAGCTCTTAAAAAAACAACAACTGAAGGTCAGTAAATAATTCCTTTGTTTGTTTTTTTTGTTAAACACGATTTGCTGAAATAAAAGCGGAACTTTTAAAATCACAACAACTGAAGGTCAGTAAATAATTCCTTTGGTTTTTTTGTTAAACACGATTGGCTGAAATAAAAGCGGAACTTTTAAAATCACAAGAACTGAAGGTCAGAAAATAAATCGCGGAGCTCTTAAAAAAAACAGCGGAGCTCTTAAAAAAACAACAACTGAAGGTCAGTAAATAATTCCTTTGTTTGTTTTTTTTGTTAAACACGATTTGCTGAAATAAAAGCGGAACTTTTAAAATCACAAGAACTGAAGGTCAGAAAATAAATCGTTTGTTTTTTGTTAAACACGATTGGCTGAAATAAAAGTAGAACTCTTAAAATCACAGCAACTGAAGGTCAGTAAATAATTCCTTTGGTTTTTTTTGTTAAACACGATTGGCTGAAATAAAAGTGGAACTTTTAAATTACAACAACTGAAGGTCAGTAATTAATTCTTTTGTTTTTTTTGTTAAACATGATTGGCTGAAATAAAAGTAGAACTTTTAAAATCACATTAACTGAAGGTTAGTAAATAATTCCTTTGTTTTTTGTTAAACACGATTGGCTGAAACAAAAGCGGAACTTTTAAAATCACAACAACTGATGGTCAGTAAATAATTCCTTTGTTTTTTTGTTAAACACGATTGGCTGAAATAAAAGTGGAACTCTTAAAATCACAGCAACTGAAGGTCAGTAAATAATTCCTTTGTTACTTTTTGTTAAATACGATTGGCTGAAATAAAAGCGGAACTCTTAAAATTACAACAACTGAAGGTCAGTAATTAATTTCTTTTTTTTGTTAAACACGATTGGCTGAAATAAAAGCGGAACTCTTAAAATCACACCAACTGAAGGTTATTAAATAATTCCTTTGTATTTTTCTTAAACACGATTGGTTGAAATAAAAGCGGAACTCTTAAAATCACAACAACTGAAGGTCAGTAAATAATTCCCTTGTTTTTTGTTAAACACGATTGGCAAAAATAAAAACGTAATTCTTAAAATCACACCAACTGAAGGTTAGTAAATAATTCCTTTGTATTTTTCTTAAACACGTTGAAATAAAAGCGGAACTCTTAAAATCACAACAACTAAAGTTCAGTAAATAATTCCTTTGTTTTTTTTGTTAAACAGGATTGGCTGAAATAAAAGCGGAATTTTTAAAATCCCAACAACTGAAGGTCAGTAAATAATTCCTTTTGTTTTTTTGTTAAACACGATTGGCTGAAATAAAAGCAGAACTTTTAAAATCACAAAAACTAAAGGTCAGTAAATAATTCCTTTGTTTTTTGTTAAACACGATTGGCTGAAACAAAGGCGGAACTTTGAAAATCAAAACACCTGAGGGTCAGTAAATAATTCCTATGCTTTTTTTGTTAAACACGATTGGCTGAAATAAAAGTGGAACTTTTAAAATCACAAGAACTGAAGGTCAGTAAATAATTCCTTCAGTTGTTATTTCAGTTTTTTTTTTTGTTAAACACGATTGGTTGAAATAAAAGCGGAACTCTTAAAATCACGGCAACTGAAGGTCAGTAAATAATTCCTTTGGTTTTTTTGTTAAACACGATTGGCTGAAACAAAAGCGGAACTTTAAAAATCACAACAAATGAAGGTCAGTATATAACTCCTTTTGTTTTTTTTTGTTAAACACGATTGGCTGAAATAAAAGCGACACTTTTAATATCACAACAACTGAAGGTCAGTAAATAATTCCTTTGTTTAAAAGCGCTGAAATAAAAGCGGAACTCTTAAAATTACAACAACTGAAGGTCAGTAATTAATTTCTTTTTTTTGTTATACACGATTGGCTGAAATAAAAGCGGAACTCTTAAAATCACACCAACTGAAGGTTATTAAATAATTCCTTTGTATTTTTCTTAAACACGATTGGTTGAAATAAAAGCGGAACTCTTAAAATCACAAAAACTGAAGGTCAGTAAATAATTCCCTTGTTTTTTGTTAAACACGATTGGCAAAAATAAAAACGTAATTCTTAAAATCACACCAACTGAAGGTTCGTAAATAATTCCTTTGTATTTTTCTTAAACACGTTGAAATAAAAGCGGAACTCTTAAAATCACAACAACTGAAGTTCAGTAAATAATTCCTTTGATTTTTTGTTAAACAGGATTGGCTGAAATAAAAGCGGAATTTTTAAAATCCCAACAACTGAAGGTCAGTAAATAATTCCTTTTGTTTTTTTTGTTAAACACGATTGGCTGAAATAAAAGCAGAACTTTTAAAATCACAAAAACTGAAGGTCAGTAAATAATTCCTTTGTTTTTTGTTAAACACGATTGGCTGAAACAAAGGCGGAACTTTGAAAATCACAACAACTGAAGGTCAGTAAATAATTCCTTTTGTTTTTTTTTGTTAAACACGACTGGCTGAAATAAAAAAGGAACTCTTAAAATGACAACAACTGAAAGTCATTAAATAATTCCTTTGTTTTTTTTCTTATACACAATTGGTTGAAATAAAAGCGGAACTCTTAAAATCAAAACAACTGATGGTCAGTAAATAATTCCTATGTTTTTTTTGTTAAACACGATTGGCTGAAACAAAAGTGGAGCTTTTAAAATCACAACAACTGAAGTTCACTAAATAATTCCCTTTTTTTTATTGTTAAACACAATTGGCTGAAATAAAAGCGGAACTTTTAAAATCACAAAAACTAAAGGTCAGTAAATAATTCCTTTGTTTTTTGTTAAACACGATTGGCTGAAATAAAAGCGGATCTCTTGAAATCAGAACAACTGAAGGTCAGTAAATAATTCCCTATTTTGGTAAACACGATTGGCTGAAATATAAGCGAAACTTTTAAAATCACAACAACTGAAGGTCAGTAAATAATTCTTTGTTTTTTTTTGTTAAACAGGATTGGCTGAAATAAAAGCGGAAGTTTGAAAATCACAACAACTGAAGTTCAGTAAATAATTCCTTTTTTTGTTAAACAGGATTGGCTGAAATTAAAGCGGAAGATTTAGAATCACAACAACTGAAGGTCAGTAAATAATTCCTTTGTTTTTTTGTTAAACACGATTGCCTGAAACAAAAGCGGAGCTCTTAAAAAAACAACAACTGAAGGTCAGTAAATAATTCCTTTGTTTTTTTTTTTTTTGTTAAACACGATTGGCTGAAATAAAAGCGGAACTTTTAAAATCACAACAACTGAAGGTCAGTAAATAATTCCTTTGGTTTTTTTGTTAAACACGATTGGCTGAAATAAAAGCGGAACTTTTAAAATCACAAGAACTGAAGGTCAGAAAATAAATCGTTTGTTTTTTGTTAAACACGATTGGCTGAAATAAAAGTAGAACTCTTAAAATCACAGCAACTGAAGGTCAGTAAATAATTCCTTTGGTTTTTTTTGTTAAACACGATTGGCTGAAATAAAAGTGGAACTTTTAAATTACAACAACTGAAGGTCAGTAATTAATTCTTTTGTTTTTTTTGTTAAACACGATTGGCTGAAATAAAAGTAGAACTTTTAAAATCACATTAACTGAAGGTTAGTAAATAATTCCTTTGTTTTTTGTTAAACACGATTGGCTGAAACAAAAGCGGAACTTTTAAAATCACAACAACTGATGGTCAGTAAATAATTCCTTTGTTTTTTGTTAAACACGATTGGCTGAAATAAAAGTGGAACTCTTAAAATCACAGCAACTGAAGGTCAGTAAATAATTCCTTTGTTACTTTTTGTTAAATACGATTGGCTGAAATAAAAGTGGAACTCTTAAAATTACAACAACTGAAGGTCAGTAATTAATTTCTTTTTTTTTGTTAAACACGATTGGCTGAAATAAAAGCGGAACTCTTAAAATCACACCAACTGAAGGTTATTAAATAATTCCTTTGTATTTTTCTTAAACACGATTGGTTGAAATAAAAGCGGAACTCTTAAAATCACAACAACTGAAGGTCAGTAAATAATTCCTTTGTTTTTTGTTAAACACGATTGGCTGAAATAAAAACGTAATTCTTAAAATCACACCAACTGAAGGTTAGTAAATAATTCCTTTGTATTTTTCTTAAACACGTTGAAATAAAAGCGGAACTCTTAAAATCACAACAACTGAAGGTCAGTAAATAATTCCTTTGTTTTTTGTTAAACACGATTGGCTGAAATAAAAGCGAAACTCTTAAAATCACACCAACTGAAGGTTAGTAAATAATTCCTTTGCATTTTTCTTAAACAAAATTGGTTGAAAAAAAGCGGAAATCTTAAAATCACAACAACTGAAGGTCAGTAAATAATTCCTTTGTTTTTTTTGTTAAACACGATTGGATGAAACATAAGCGGAACTTTTAAAATCACAACAACTGAAGGTCTGTAAATAATTCCTTTGTTTTTTTTTGTCAAACATGATTGCCTGAAACAAAAGCAGAACTTTTAAAATCACAACAACTGAAGGTCAGTGAATAATTCCTTTGTTTTTTTTTGTTAAACACGATTGGATGAAACAACAGTGGAACTTTTAAAATCATAACAACTGAGGGTCAGTAAATAATTCCTTTGTTTTTTTGTTAAACACGATTGCCTGAAACAAAATCGGAACTCTTAAAATCAAAACACCTGAGGGTCAGTAAATAATTCCTATGCTTTTTTTGTTAAACACGATTGGCTGAAATAAAAGTGGAACTTTTAAAATCACAAGAACTGAAGGTCAGTAAATAATTCCTTTTGTTTTTTGTTAAACACGATTGGCTGAAATAAAAGCGGAACTTTTAAAATCACAAGAACTGAAGGTCAGTAAATAATTCCTTTGTTTTTTTTAAACACGATTGGCTGAAACAAAAGCGGAACTTTTAAAATCACAACAACTGAAGGTCAGTAAATAATTCCTTTTGTGTTTTTTGTTAAACACAATTGGCTGAAATAAAAAAGGAAGTCTTAAAATCACAACCACTGAAAGTCAGTAAATAATTCCTTTGTTTTTTCTTAAACACGATTGGTTGAAATAAAGGCGGAACTCTTCAAATAAAAACAACTGAGGGTCAGTAAATAATTCCTATATTTTTTTTTGTTAAACACGATTGGCTGAAACAAAAGCGGAACTTTTAAAATCACAACAACTGAAGTTCACTAAATAATTCCTTTTGTTTTATTGTTAAACACGATTGGCTGAAATAAAAGCGAAACTCTTAAAATCACAACAACTGAAGGTCAGTAAATAATTTCTTTGTTTTTTTGTTAAACACGATTGGCTGAAATAAAAGCGGAAATTTTGAAATCAGAACAACTGAAGGTCAGCAAATAATTCCTTTTTTTGGTAAACACGATTGGCTGAAATAAAAGTGAAACTTTGAAAATCACAACAACTGAAGTTCACTAAATAATTCCTTTTGTTATATTGTTAAACACGATTGGCTGAAATAAAAGCGAAATTCTTAAAATCAGAACAACTGAAGGTCAGTAAATAATTCCTTTGTTTTTTTTAAACACGATTGGCTGACATAAAAGCGGAACTTTTAAAATCACAACAACTGAAGGTCAGTAAAAAGTTCTTTTGTTTTTTGTTAAACACGATTGGCTGAAACAAAAGCGGAACTTTTAAAATCACAACAACTGAAGGTCAGTAAATAATTCCTTTGTTTTTTTTGTTAAACGCGATTGGCTGAAATAAAAGCGGAACTCTTAAAATCACAACAACTGAAGGTCAGTAAATAATTCCTTTGTTTTTTTTCTTAAACACAATTGGTTGAAATAAAAGCGGAACTCTTAAAATCAAAACAACTGAAGGTCAGTAAATAATTCCTATGTTTTTTTTGTTAAACACGATTGGCTGAAACAAAAGTGGAACTTGTAAAATCACTACAACTGAAGTTCACTAAATAATTCCTTTGTTTTTTTGTTAAACACGATTGTCTGAAATAAAAGCGGAACTCTTAAAATCACAACAACTGAAGGTCAGTAAATAATTCCTTTGTTTTTTGTTAAACACGATTGGCTGAAATAAAAGCGGAACTCTAGAAATCAGAACAACTTAAGGTCAGTAAATAATTCCTTCTTTTTGGTAAACACGATTGGCTGAAATAAAAGCAAAACTTTTAAAAGCAGAACAACTGAAGGTCAGTGAATAATTCTTTGTTTTTTTTTGTTAAACAGGATTGGCTGAAATAAAAGCGGAAGTTTTAAAATCACAACAACTGAAGTTCAGTAAATAATTCCTTTGTTTTTTTTTGTTAAACAGGATTGGCTGAAATAAAGCGGATGTTTTAAAATCACAAAAACTAAAGGTCAGTAGATAATTCCTTTGTTTTTTGTTAAACACGATTGGCTGAAACAAAAGCGGAAACTTTAAAATCACAACAACAGAAGGTCAGTAAATAATTCCTTTTGTTTTTTTTGTCAAACACGATTGGCTGAAATAAAAAAGGAACTCTTAAAATCACAACAACTGAAAGTCAGTAAATAATTCCTTTGTTTTTTTCTTAAACACAATTGGTTGAAATAAAAGCAGAACTCTTAAAATCAAAACAACTGAAGGTCAGTAAATAATTCCTATGTTTTTTTTGTTAAACACGATTCGCTGAAACAAAAGCGGAACTTTTAAAATCACAAAAACTGAGGTTCACTAAATAATTCCCTTTTGTTTTATTGTTAAACACAATTGCCTGAAATAAAAGCGGATCTCTTGAAATCAGAACAACTGAATGTCAGTAAATAATTCCTTTTTTTTGGTAAACACGATTGGCTGAAATATAAGCGAAACTTTTAAAATCACAACAACTGAAGGTCAGTAAATAATTCTTTGTTTTTTTTGTTAAACAGGATTGGCTGAAATAAAAGCGGAAGCTTTAAAATCACAACAACTGAAGTTCATTAAATAATTCCTTTGTTTTTTTGTTAAACAGGATTGGCTGACATTAAGGCGGAAGTTTTAGAATCACAACAACTGAAGGTCAGTAAGTAATTCCTTTGTTTTTTTGTTAAACACGATTGCCTGAAACAAAAGCGGAGCTCTTAAAATAACAACAACTGAAGGTCAGTAAATAATTCCTTTGTTTGTTTTGTTTTGTTAAACACGATTGGCTGAAATAAAAGCGGAACTTTTAAAATCACAACAACTGAAGGTCAGTGAATAATTCCTTTTGTTTTTTTGTTAAACACGATTGGCTGAAATAAAAGCGGAACTTTTAAAATCACAAGAACTGAAGGTCAGAAAATAAATCGTTTGTTTTTTGTTAAACACGATTGGCTGAAATAAAAGTAGAACTCTTAAAATCACAGCAACTGAAGTTCAGTAAATAATTCCTTTGTTTTTTTTGTTAAACACGATTGGCTGAAATAAAAGTGGAACTTGTAAAATTACAACAACTGAAGGTCAGTAATTAATTCCTTTGTTTTTTTTTGTTAAACACGATTGGCTGAAATAAAAGTAGAACTTTTAAAATCACATTAACTGAAGGTCAGTAAATAATTCCTTTGTTTTTTGTTAAACACGATTGACTGAAACAAAAGTGGAACTTTCAAAATCACAACAACTGATGGTCAGTAAATAATTCCTTTGTTTTTTTTTTGTTAAACACGATTGGCTGAAATAAAAGCGGAACTCTTAAAATTACAACAACTGAAGTTCAGTAATTAATTTCTTTGTTTTTTTTGTTAAACACGATTGGCTGAAATAAAAGTAGAACTTTTAAAATCACATTAACTGAAGGTCAGTAAATAATTCCTTTGTTTTTTGTTAAACACGATTGACTGAAACAAAAGTGGAACTTTCAAAATCACAACAACTGATGGTCAGTAAATAATTTCCTTTGTTTTTTTTTTGTTAAACACGATTGGCTGAAATAAAAGCGGAACTCTTAAAATCACAACAACTGAAGGTCAGTAAATAATTTCTTTTGTTTTTTTTTATTTAAACATGATTGGCTGAAATAAAAGTGGAACTCTTAAAATCACAGCAACTTAAGGTCAGTAAATAATTCCTTTGCTTTTTTTATTAAACACGATTGGCTGAAATAAAAAAGGAACTCTTAAAATCACAACAACTGAAAGTCAGTAAATAATTCCTTTTGTTTTTTTGTTAAACACGATTGGCTGAAATAAAAGCGGAACTTTTAAAATCACAAAAACTAAAGGTCAGTAAATAATTCCTTTGTTTTATTGTTAAACACAATTGGTTGAAATAAAAGCGGAACTCTTAAAATCAAAACACCTGAGGGTCAGTAAATAATTCCTATGCTTTTTTTTGTTAAACACGATTGGCTGAAACAAAAGTGGAACTTTTAAAATCACAAAAACTAAGGTTCAGTAAATAATTCCCTTTTGTTTTATTGTTAAACACAATTGGCTGAAATAAAAGCGGATCTCTTGAAATCAGAACAATTGAAGGTCAGTAAATAATTCCTTTTTTTGGTAAACACAATTGGCTGAAATATAAGCGAAACTTTTAAAATCACAATAACTGAAGGTCAGTAAATAATTCTTTGTTTTTTTTTGTTAAACATGATTGGCTGAAATTAAAGCGGAAGTTTTAGAATCACAACAACTGAAGGTCAGTAAGTAATTCCTTCGTTTTTTTGTTAAACACGATTGCCTGAAACAAAAGCGGAGCTCTTAAAAAAACAACAACTGAAGGTCAGTAAATAATTCCTTTGTTTGTTTTTTTTGTTAAACACGAATGGCTGAAATAAAAGTGGAACTTTTAAAATCACAACAACTGAAGGTCAGTGAATAATTCCTTTTGTTTTTTTGTTAAACACGATTGGCTGAAATAAAAGTAGAACTTTTAAAATTACAACAACTGAAGGTCAGTAATTAATTCCTTTGTTTTTTTTTGTTAAACACGATTGGCTGAAATAAAAGTAGAACTTTTAAAATCACATTAACTGAAGGTCAGTAAATAATTCCTTTGTTTTTTGTTAAACACGATTGGCTGAAACAAAAGCGGAACTTTTAAAATCACAACAACTGAGGGTCAGTAAATAATTCCTTTGTTTTTTTTTGTTAAACACGATTGGCTGAAATAAAAGCGGAACTCTTAAAATCACAACAACTGAAGGTCAGTAAATAATTTCTTTCGTTTTTTGTTAAAAACGATTGGCTGAAATAAAAGTGGAACTTTTAAAATTACAAAAACTGAAGGTCAGTAATTAATTTCTTTTGTTTTTTTTTTGTTAAACACGATTGGCTGAAATAAAAGCAGAACTCTTAAAATCACACCAACTGAAGGCTAGTAAATAATTCCTTTGTATTTTTCTTAAACACGATTGGTTGAAATAAAAGCGGAACTCTTAAAATCACAACAACTGAAGGTCAGTAAATAATTCCTTTGTTTTTTGTTAAACACGATTGGCTGAAATAAAAACGTAACTCTTAAAATCACACCAACTGATGGTTAGTAAATAATTCCTTTGTATTTTTCTTAAACACGATTGGTTGAAATAAAAGCGGAACTCTTAAAATCACAACAACTGAAGGTCAGTAAATAATTCCTTTGTTTTTTGTTAAACACGATTGGCTGAAATAAAAGCGGAACTCTTAAAATCACACCAACTGAAGGTCAGTAAATAATTCCTTTGTTTTTTTTTGTTAAACACGATTGGATGAAACAACAGTGGAACTTTTAAAATCATAACAACTGAAGGTCAGTAAATAATTCATTTGTTTTTTTTTGTTAAACACGATTGGCTGAAACATAAGCGGAACTTTTAAAATCACAACAACTGAAGGTCAGTAAATAATTCCTTTGTTTTTTTGTTAAACACAATTGCCTGAAACAAAAGTGGAACTCTTAAAATAACAACAACTGAGGGTCAGTAAATAACTCCTTTGTTTGTTTTTTTTTTGTTAAACACGATTGGCTGAAATAAAAGTGGAACTTTTAAAATCACAACAACTGAAGGTCAGTAAATAATTCCTTTTGTTTTTTGTTAAACACGATTGGCTGAAATAAAAGCGGAACTTTTAAAATCACAAAAACTGAAGGTAAGTAAATAATTCCTTTGTTTTTTGTTAAACACGATTGGCTGAAACAAAAGCGGAACTTTTGAGATCACAACAACTGAAGGTCAGTAAATAATTCCTTTTGTGTTTTTTGTTAAAAACGATTGGCTGAAATAAAAAAGGAACTCTTAAAATCACAACAACTGAAATTCACTAAATAATTCCTTTGTTTTTTTCTTAAACACGATTGGTTGAAATAAAAGCGGAACTTTTAAAATCACAACATCTGAAGTTCATTAAATAATTCCTTTTGTTTTATTGTTAAACATGATTGGCTGAAATAAAAGCGAAACTCTTAAAATCACAACAACTGAAGGTCAGTAAATAGTTCTTTTGTTTTTTGTTAAACACGATTGGCTGAAACAAAAGCGGAACTTTTAAAATCACAACAACTGAAGGTCAGTAAATAATTCCTTTGTTTTTTTGTTAAACGCGATTGGCTGAAATAAAAGCGGAACTCTTAAAATCACAACAACTGAAGGTCAGTAAATAATTCCTTTGTTTTTTTTCTTAAACACAATTGGTTGAAATAAAAGCGGAACTCTTAAAATCAAAACAACTGAAGGTCAGTAAATAATTCCTATGTTTTTTTTTGTTAAACACGATTGGCTGAAACAAAAGTGGAACTTTTAAAATCACTACAACTGAAGTTCACTAAATAATTCCTTTGTTTTTTTGTTAAACACGATTGGCTGAAATAAAAGCGGAACTCTTAAAATCACAACAACTGAAGGTCAGTAAATAATTCCTTTGTTTTTTGTTAAACACGATTGGCTGAAATAAAAGCGGAACTCTTGAAATCAGAACAACTTAAGGTCAGTAAATAATTCCTTCTTTTTGGTAAACACGATTGGCTGAAATAAAAGCAAAACTTTTAAAAGCAGAACAACTGAAGGTCAGTGAATAATTCTTTGTTTTTTTTTGTTAAACAGGATTGGCTGAAATAAAAGCGGAAGTTTTAAAATCACAACAACTGAAGTTCAGTAAATAATTCCTTTGTTTTTTTTTGTTAAACAGGATTGGCTGAAATAAAAGCGGATGTTTTAAAATCACAAAAACTAAAGGTCAGTAGATAATGTCTTTGTTTTTTGTTAAACACGATTGGCTGAAACAAAAGCGGAAATTTTAAAATCACAACAACTGAAGGTCAGTAAATAATTCCTTTTGTTTTTTTTGTCAAACACGATTGGCTGAAATAAAAAAGGAACTCTTAAAATCACAACAACTGAAAGTCAGTAAATAATTCCTTTGTTTTTTTCTTAAACACAATTGGTTGAAATAAAAGCAGAACTCTTAAAATCAAAACAACTGAAGGTCAGTAAATAATTCCTATGTTTTTTTTGTTAAACACGATTGTCTGAAAAACAAGCGGAACTTTTAAAATCAAAACAACTGAGGTTCAGTAAATAATTCCCTTTTGTTTTATTGTTAAACACAATCGGCTGAAATAAAAGCGGATCTCTTGAAATCAGAACAACTGAAGGTCAGTAAATAATTCCTTTTTTTTGGTAAACACGATTGGCTGAAATATAAGCGAAACTTTGAAAATCACAACAACTGAAGGTCAGTAAATAATTCTTTGTTTTTTTGTTAAACAGGATTGGCTGAAATAAAAGCGGAAGCTTTAAAACCACAGCAACTGAAGTTCAGTAAATAATTCCTTTGTTTTTTTTGTTAAACACGATTGGCTGAAATAAAAGTGGAACTTGTAAAATTACAACAACTGAAGTTCAGTAATTAATTTCTTTTGTTTTTTTGTTAAACACGATTGGCTGAAATAAAAAAGGAACTCTTAAAATCACAACAACTGAAAGTCAGTAAATAATTCCTTTTGTTTTTTTGTTAAACACGATTGGCTGAAATAAAAGCGGAACTCTTAAAATCACAACAACTGAAGGTCAGTAAATAATTCCTTTGTTTTTTTTCTTAAACACAATTGATTGAAATAAAAGCGGAAATCTTAAAATCAAAACAACTGAGGTTCAGTAAATAATTCCCTTTTGTTTTATTGTTAAACACAATTGGCTGAAATAAAAGCGGATCTCTTGAAATCAGAACAATTGAAGGTCAGTAAATAATTCCTTTTTTTTGGTAAACACGATTGGCTGAAATATAAGCGAAACTTTTAAAATCACAATAACTGAAGGTCAGTAAATAATTCTTTGTTTTTTTTTGTTAAACATGATTGGCTGAAATTAAAGCGGAAGTTTTAGAATCACAACAACTGAAGGTCAGTAAGTAATTCCTTTGTTTTTTTGTTAAACACGATTTCCTGAAACAAAAGCGGAGCTCTTAAAATAACAACATCTGAAGGTCAGTAAATAATTCCTTTGTTTGTTTTTTTTGTTAAACACGAATGGCTGAAATAAAAGTGGAACTTTTAAAATCACAACAACTGAAGGTCAGTGAATAATTCCTTTTGTTTTTTTGTTAAACACGATTGGCTGAAATAAAAGTAGAACTTTTAAAATTACAACAACTGAAGGTCAGTAATTAATTCCTTTGTTTTTTTTTTGTCAAACACGATTGGCTGAAATAAAAGTAGAACTTTTAAAATCACTTTAACTGAAGGTCAGTAAATAATTTCTTTTGTTTTTTTGTTAAAAACGATTGGCTGAAATAAAAGTGGAACTTTTAAAATTAAAACAACTGAAGGTCAGTAACTAATTTCTTTTGTTTTTTTTTGTTAAACACGATTGGCTGAAATAAAAGCGGAACTCTTAAAATCACACCAACTGAAGGTTAGTAAATAATTCCTTTGTATTTTTCTTAAACACGATTGGTTGAAATAAAAGCAGAACTCTTAAAATCACAACAACTGAAGGTCAGTAAATAATTCCTTTGTTTTTGTTAAACACGATTGGCTGAAATAAAAACGTAACTCTTAAAATCACACCAACTGAAGGTTAGTAAATAATTCCTTTGTATTTTTCTTAAACACGATTGGTTGAAATAAAAGCAGAACTCTTAAAATCACAACAACTGAAGGTCAGTAAATAATTCCTTTGTTTTTGTTAAACACGATTGGCTGAAATAAAAGCGGAACTCTTAAAATCACACCAACTGAAGGTCAATAAATAATTCCTTTGTTTTTTTTTGTTAAACACGATTGGATGAAACAACAGTGGAACTTTTAAAATCATAACAACTGAAGGTCAGTAAATAATTCATTTGTTTTTTTTTGTTAAACACGATTGGCTGAAACATAAGCGGAACTTTTAAAATCACAACAACTGAAGGTCAGTAAATAATTCCTTTGTTTTTTTGTTAAACACGATTGCCTGAAACAAAAGCGGAACTCTTAAAATAACAACAACTGAGGGTCAGTAAATAATTCCTTTGTTTGTTTTTTTGTTAAACACGATTGGCTGAAATAAAAGTGGAACTTTTAAAATCACAACAACTGAAGGTCAGTAAATAATGCCTTTTGTTTTTTGTTAAACACGATTGGCTGAAATAAAAGCGGAACTTTTAAAATCACAAAAACTGAACGTAAGTAAATAATTCCTTTGTTTTTTGTTAAACACGATCGGCTGAAACAAAAGCGGAACTTTTGAGATCACAACAACTGAAGGTCAGTAAATAATTCCTTTTGTGTTTTTTGTTAAAAACGATTGGCTGAAATAAAAAAGGAACTCTTAAAATCACAACAACTGAAATTCACTAAATAATTCCTTTGTTTTTTTCTTAAACACGATTGGTTGAAATAAAAGCGGAACTTTTAAAATCACAACATCTGAAGTTCATTAAATAATTCCTTTTGTTTTATTGTTAAACACGATTGGCTGAAATAAAAGCGAAACTCTTAAAATCACAACAACTGAAGGTCAGTAAATAATTCCTTTGTTTTTTGTTAAACACGATTGGCTGAAATAAAAGCGGAACTTTTAAAATCAAAACAACTGAAGGTCAGTGAATAATTCCTTTTGTTTTTTTGTTAAACACGATTGGCTGAAATAAAAGCGGAACTTTTAAAATCACAAGAACTGAAGGTCAGAAAATAAATCGTTTGTTTTTTGTTAAACACGATTGGCTGAAAAAAAGTAGAACTCTTAAAATCACAGCAACTAAAGTTCAGTAAATAATTCCTTCGGTTTTTTTTTTGTTAAACACAATTGGCTGAAATAAAAGTGGAACTTTTAAAATTACAACAACTGAAGGTCAGTAATTAATTCCTTTGTTTTTTGTTAAACACGATTGCCTGAAACAAAAGCGGAACTTTTAAAATCACAACAACTGATGGTCAGTAAATAATTCCTTTGTTTTTTTTTGTTAAACAAGATTGGCTGAAATAAAAGCGGAACTCTTAAAATCACAACAACTGAAGGTCAGTAAATAATTTCTTTTGTTTTTTTGTTAAACACGATTGGCTGAAATAAAAGTGGAACTCTTAAAATCACAGCAACTGAAGGTCAGTAAATAATTCCTTTGGTTTTTTTGTTAAACACGATTGGCTGAAATAAAAGTGGAACTTTTAAAATTACAACAACTGAAGGTTAGTAATTAATTTCTTTTGTTTTTTTTGTTAAACACGATTGGCTGAAATAAAAGCGGAACTCTTAAAATCACACCAACTGAAGGTTAGTAAATAATTCCTTTGTATTTTTCTTAAACACGATTGGTTGAAATAAAAGCGGAACTCTTAAAATCACAACAACTGAAGGTCAGTAAATAATTCCTTTGTTTTTTGTTAAACACGATTGGCTGAAATAAAAACGTAACTCTTAAAATCACACCAACTGAAGGTTAGCAATTAATTCCTTTGTATTTTTCTTAAACACAATTGGTTGAAATAAAAGCGGAACTCTTTAAATCACAACAACTGAAGGTCAGTAAATAATTCCTTTGTTTTTTGTTAAACACGATTGGCTGAAATAAAAGCGGAACTCTTAAAATCACACCAACTGAAGGTCAGTAAATAATTCCTTTGTTTTTTTGTTAAACATGATTGGATGAAACAACAGTGGAATTTTTAAAATCATAACAACTGAAGGTCAGTAAATAATTCATTTGTTTTTTTTTTGTTAAACACGATTGGCTGAAACATAAGCGGAACTTTTAAAATCACAACAACTGAAGGTCAGTAAATAATTCCTTTGTTTTTTTGTTAAACATGATTGCCTGAAACAAAAGCGGAACTCTTAAAATAACAACAACTGAGGGTCAGTAAATAATTCCTTTGTTTGTTTTTTTTTTGTTAAACACGATTGGCTGAAATAAAAGTGGAACTTTTAAAATCACAACAACTGCAGGTCAGTAAATAATTCCTTTTGTTTTTTTGTTAAACACGATTGGCTGAAATAAAAGCGGAACTTTTAAAGTCACAAAAACTGAAGGTAAGTAAATAATTCCTTTGTTTTTGATTAAACACGATTGGCTGAAATAAAAGCGGAACTTTTGAAATCAGAACAACTGAAGGTCAGTAAATAATTCCTTTTGTGTTTTTTGTTAAAAACGATTGGCTGAAATAAAAAAGGAACTCTTAAAATCACAACAACTGAAAGTCAGTAAATAATTCCTTTTTTTTCCTAGACACGATTGGTTGAAATAAAAGCGGAATTTTTAAAATCACAACAACTGAAGTTCATTAAATAATTCCTTTTGTTTTATTGTTAAACATGATTGGCTGAAATAAAAGCGAAACTCTTAAAATCACAACAACTGAAGGTCGGTAAATAATTCCTTTGTTTTTTATTAAACACGATTGGCTGAAATAAAAGCGGAACTTTTGAAATCAGAACAACTGAAGGTCAGTAAATAATTCCTTTTTTTGGTAAACACGATTGGCTGAAATAAAAGCGAAACTTTGAAAATCACAACAACTGAAGTTCAAAAATAATTCCTTTTGTTTTATTGTTAAACACGATTGGCTGAAATAAAAGCGAAATTCTTAAAATCACAACAACTGAAGGTCAGTAAATAATTCCTTTGTTTTTGTTAAACACGATTGGCTGAAACAAAAGTGGAACTTTTAAAATCACAACAACTGAAGTTCAGCAAATAATTCCTTTTGTTTTTTTTTTGTTAAACACGATTGGCTGAAATAAAAAAGGAACTCTTAAAATCCCAACAACTGAAGGTCAGTAAATAATTCCTTTTGTTTTTTTGTTAAACACGATTGGCTGAAATAAAAGTGGAACTTCTAAAATCACAACAACTGAAGGTCAGTAAATAATTCTTTTGTTTTTTGTTAAACACGATTGGCTGAAACAAAAGCGGAACTTTTAAAATCACAACAACTGAAGGTCAATGAATAATTCCTTTGTTTTTTTTTTTTGTTAAACACGATTAGCTGAAATAAGAGCGGAACTCTTAAAATCACAGCAACTGAAGGTCAGTAAATAATTCCTTTGTTTTTTTTTGTTAAACACGATTGGCTGAAACAAAAGCGGAACTTTAAAAATCACAACAAATGAAGGTCAGTATATAACTCCTTTTGTTTTTTTTTGTTAAACACGATTGGCTGAAACATAAGCGGAACTTTTAATATTACAACAACTGAAGGTCAGTAAATAATTCCTTTGTTTTTTTTATTTAAGCACGATTGGCTGAAACAAAAGCGGAACTTTTAAAATCACAACAACTGAAGGTCAGTAAATAATTCCTTTGTTTTTTTTTGTTAAACACGATTGGCTGAAATAAAAGCGGAACTCTTAAAATCACAACAACTGAAGGTCAGTAAATAATTCCTTTGTTTTTTTGTTAAACACGATTGGCTGAAATAAAAGTGGAACTCTTAAAATCACAGCAACTGAAGGTCAGTAAATAATTCCTTTGTTTTTTTTTGTTAAACACGATTGGCTGAAATGAAAGCGGATTTTTTTAAATCACAACAACTGAAGGTCAGTAAATAATTCCTTTGTTTTTTTGTTAAACGCGATTGGCTGAAATAAAAGTGGAACTCTTAAAATCACAACAACTGAAGGTCAGTAAGTAATTCCTTTGTTTTTTTTTCTTAAAGACGATTGGTTGAAATAAAAGCGGAGCTCTTAAAATCAAAACAACTGAAGGTCAGTAAATAATTCCTATGTTTTTTTTCTTAAACACGATTTGCTGAAACAAAAGCGGAACTTTTAAAATCACAACAACTGAAGTTCACTAAATAATTCCTTTGTTTTTTTGTTAAACACGATTGGCTGAAATAAAAGCGGAACTCTTAAAATCACAACAACTGAAGGTCAGTAAATAATTCCTATGTTTTTTGTTAAACACGATTGGCTGAAATAAAAGCGGAACTCTTGAAATCAGAACAACTGAAGGTCAGTAAATAATTCCTTTTTTTATAAACAAGATTGGCTGAAATAAAAGCAAAACTTTTAAAAGCACAGCAACTGAAGGTCAGTGAATAATTCTTTGTTTTTTTTGCTAAACAGGATTGGCTGAAATAAAAGCGGAAGTTTTAAGATCACAACAACTGAAGCTCAGTAAATAATTCCTTTGTTTTTTTTTAAACAGGATTGGCTGAAATAAAAGCTGATGTTTTAAAATCACAACAACTGAAGGTCAGTAAATAATTCCTTTGTTTTTTTGTTAAACACGATTGCCTGAAACAAAAGCGGAACTCTTAAAATAACAACAACTGAAGGTCAGTAAATATTTCCTTTGTTTGTTTTTTTTTGTTAAACACGATTGGCTGAAATAAATGCGGAACTTTTAAAATCACAACCACTGAAGGTCAGTAAATAATTCCTTTTGTTTTTTTGTTAAACACAATTGGCGGAAATAAAAGCGGAACTCTTAAAATCACAAAAACTAAAGGTCAGTAAATAATTCCTTTGTTTTTGTTAAACACGATTGGCTGAAACAAAAGCGGAACTTTTAAAATCACAACAACTGAAGGTCAGTAAATAATTCCTTTTGTTTTTTTTGTTAAACACGATTGGCTGAAATAAAAAAGGAACTCTCAAAATCATAACAACTGAAAGTCAGTAAATAATTCCTTTGTTTTTTTCTTAAACACAATTGGTTGAAATAAAAGCGGAACTCTTAAAATCAAAACAACTCAAGGTCAATAAATAATTCCTATGTTTTTTTTTGTTAAACACGATTGGCTGAAACAAAAGCGGAACTTTTAAAATCACAACAACTGAAGTTCACTAAATAATTCCCTTTTGTTGTATTGTTAAACACAATTGAATGAAATAAAAGCGGAACTCTTAAAATACCAACAACTGAAGGTCAGTAAATAATTCTTTTGTTTTTTGTTAAACACGATTGGCTGAAATAAAAGCGGAACTCTTGAAATCAGAACAACTGAAGGTCAGTAAATAATTCCTTTTTTTGGTAAACACGATTGGCTGAAATATAAGCGAAACTATTAAAATCACAACAACTGAAGGTCAGTAAATAATTCTTTGTTTTTTTTGTTAAACAGGATTGGCTGAAATAAAAGCGGAACTTTTAAAATCACAACAACTGAAGTTCACTAAATAATTCCTTTGTTTTTTTGTTAAACAGGATTGGCTGAAATTAAAGCGGAAGTTTTAGAATCACAACAACTGAAGGTCAGTAAATAATTCCTTTGTTTTTTTGTTAAACACGATTGCCTGAAACAAAAGCGAAGCTCTTAAAATAACAACAACTGAAGGTCAGTAAATAATTCCTTTGTTTGTTTTTTTTGTTAAAAACGATTGGCTGAAATAAAAGCGGAACTTTTAAAATCACAAGAACTGAAGGTCAGAAAATAAATTGTTTTTTTTTGTTAAACACGCTTGGCTGAAACATAAGCGGAACTTTTAAAATCACAACAACTGAAGGTCTGTAAATAATTCCTTTGTTTTTTTTGTCAAACATGATTGCCTGAAACAAAAGCAGAACTTTTAAAATCACAACAACTGAAGGTCAGTGAATAATTCCTTTGTTTTTTTTTTTTGTTAAACACGAGTGGATGAAATAAAAGTGGAACTCTTAAAATCACAACATCTGAAGGTCAGTAAATAATTCCTTTGTTTTTTGTTAAACACGATTGGCTGAAATAAAAGCGGAACTCTTAAAATCAAAACAACTGAAGGTCAGTAAATAATTCCTTTGTTTTTTTTTGTTAAACACGATTGGCTGAAACAAAAGCGGAACTTTTAAAATCACAACAACTGAAGGTCAGTAAATAATTCCTTTGTTTTTTTTTTTGTTAAACACGATTGGCTGAAATAAAAGCGGAACTCTCAAAATCACAACAATTAAAGGTCAGTAAATAATTCCTTTGTTTTTCTTTTGTTAATCACGATTGGTTGAAATAAAAGCGGAACTCTTAAAATCACAACAACTGAAGGTCAGTAAATATTTCCTTTGTTTTTTTGTTAAACACGATTGGTTGAAATAAAAGCGGAACTCTTAAAATCAAAACAACTAAAGGTCAGTAAATAATTCCTTTTGTTTTTTTGTTATACACAATTGGCTGAAATAAAAGCGGAACTTTTAAAATTACATCAAGTGAAGGTCAGTAGATAATTCTTTTTTTTTGTTAAACACGATTGGCTGAAATAAAAGCGGAACTCTTAAAATAACAACAACTGAAGGTCAGTAAATAATTCCTTTGTTTTTTTGTTAAACACAATTGGCTGAAATAAAAGTGGAACTCTTAAAATCACAAGAACTGAGGGTCAGTAAATAATTCCGTTGTTTTTTTTTGTTAAACACGATTGGCTGAAATAAAAGCAGAACTTTTAAAATTACAACAACTGAAGGTCAGTAAATAATTCCGTTGTTTTTTTGTTAAACACGATTTGATGAAAAAAAAGGGGAACTCTTAAAATCACAACAACTGAAGGCCAGTAAATAATTGCATTGTTTTTTTTTGTTAAACACGATTGGCTGAAATAAAAGCGGAACTCTTAAAATCACAACAACTGAAGGTCAGTAAATAATTCCTTTGTTTTTTTTTGTTAAACACGATTGGTTGAAATACAAGCGGAACTCTTAAAATCACAACAACTGAAGGTCAGTAAATAATTCCTTTGGTTTTTTTGTTAAACAAGATTGGCTGAAATAAAAGCGGAACTTTTAAAATCACAACAACAGAAGGTCACTAAATAATTCTTTTTGTTTTTTTTTGTTAAACACGATTGGCTGAAAAAAAACGAACTCTTAAAATCATAACAACTGAAGGTCAGTAAATAATTCCTTTGTTTTTTTGTTAAAGACGATTGGCTGAAATAAAAATGAGACTCTTAAAATCACAACAACTAAAGGTCAGTAAATAATTCCTTTGTTTTTTTTTTTTGTTAAACACGAGTGGATGAAATAAAAGTGGAACTCTTAAAATCACAGCAACTGAAGGTCAGTAAATAATTCCTTTGGTTTTTTTGTTAAACAAGATTGGCTGAAATAAAAGCGGAACTCTTAAAATCACAACAACTGAAGGTCAGTAAATAAATCCATTGTTTTTTTTTGTTAAACACGATTGGCTGAAATAAAGGCGGAACTCTTAAAAACACAACAACTGAAGGTCAGTAAATAATTTCTTTGTTTTTTTTGTTAAACACGATTGGTTGAAATAAAAGCGGAACTCTTAAAATCACAACAACTGAAGGTCAGTAAATAATTCCTTTTGTTTTTTTGTTATACAAGATTGGCTGAAATAAAAGCGGAACTTTGAAAATCACAACAACTGAAGTTCACTAAATAATTCCTTTTGTTTTATTGTTAAACACGATTGGCTGAAATAAAAGCAAAATTCTTAAAATCACAACAACTCAAGGTCAGTAAATAATTGCTTTGTTTTTATTTTTTTTTGTTAAATATGATTGATTGAAACAAAAGTGGAACTTTTAAAATCACAACAACTGAAGGTCACTAAATATATCCTTTCTTTTTATTTTAAACACGATTGGCTGAAACAAAAGCGGAACCTTTAAAATCACAACAACTGAATGTTAGTAAATAATTCTTTTGTTTTTTTTAAACACGATTGGCTGAAAGAAAATTGAAACTCTTAAAATCACAGCAACTGAAGGTCAGTAAATAATTCCTTTGTTTTTTTTATAAACACAATTGGCTAAAATAAAAGCGGAACTCTTAAAATCACAGCAACTGAAGGTCAGTAAATAATTCCTTTGTTTTTTTTGTTAAACACGGCTGGCTGAAACAAAAGCGGAACTCTTAAAATCACAGCAACTGAAGGTCATTAAATAATTCCTTTGTTTTTTTTCTTGTTAAACACGACTGGCTGAAACAAAAGCGGAACTTTTAAAGTCACAACAACTGAAGGTCAGTAAATAATTCCTTTGTTTTTTTGTTAAACACGATTGGCTGAAACAAAAGCGGAACTCTTAAAATCACAACAACTGAAGGTCAGTAAAGTGGAACCTTTAAAATCACAGCAACTGAAGGCTAGTAAATAATTCTTTTGTTTTTTTTAAACACGATTGGCTGAAATAAAAGTGAAACTCTTAAAATCACAACAACTGAAGGTCAGTAAATAATTCCTTTGTTTTTTTTATAAACACAATTGGCTAAAATAAAAGCGGAACTCTTAAAATCACAGCAACTGAAGGTCAGTAAATAATTCCTTTGTTTTTTTTGTTAAATACGATTGGCTGAAACAAAAGTGGAACTCTTAAAATCACAGCAACTGAAGGTCAGTAAATAATTCCCTTGTTTTTTTTTGTAAAAGACGACTGGCTGAAACAAAAGCGGAACTTTTAAAGTCACAACAACTGAAGGTCAGTAAATAATTCATTTGTTTTTTTGTTAAACACGACTGCGGGCGGGGTCCCCCCCACCACCGGGGCCACGGGGAGGAAATCCGGCCATGGGTAGGACCCCCATCCCCCCAGGTTTTGTTAGGTTGCCTAAAATTTCTAGGGTAAGGTTAGGTTAGATGGCGCGCCTCTTAACCTAGTGTAAGTTAACCTAGAAAGGTTAGGTTGCCTAACCTAACCTGGGGGGGAATTGGGGGTCCTACCCATGGCTGGCTTTCGGCCCCGTGGCCCCGTTGGTGGGGGGGGGGTGCCTGCAGTTGTGTTTAACAAAAAAAACAAATGAATTATTAACTGACCTTCAGTTGTTGTTATTTTAAGAGTTGCGCTTTTATTTCAGCCAATCGTGTTTAACACAATAAAACAAAGGAATTATTTACTGACCTTCAGTTGTTGTGATTTTGAAAGTTCCGCTTTTGTTTCAGTCAGTCGTGTTTAACAAAACAACAAAGGAATTATTTACTGACCTTCAGTTGTTGTGATTTTAAAAGTTCCGCTTTTGTTTCAGCCAATCGTGTTTAACAAAAAAAACAAAGAAATTATTTACTGACCTTCAGTTGTTGTGATTTTAAGAGTTCCACTTTTATTTCAGCCAATCGTGTTTATAAAAAAAACAAAGGAATTATTTACTGACCTTCTGTTGTTGTGATTTTAAGAGTTCCGCTTTTATTTCAGCCAATCGTGTTTAAAAAAACAAAGGAATTATTCACTAACCTGCAGTTGTTGTGATTTTAAAGGTTCCGCTTTTGTTTCAGCCAATCGTGTTTAACAAAGAAACGAAGGAATTATTTACTGACCTTCAGTTGTTGTGATTTTAAAAGTTCCGCTTTTGTTTCAGCCAATCGTCTTTATCCATAAAACAAAGATGTTATTTACTGACCTTCAGTTGTTGTGATTTTAAGAGTTCCACTTTTGTGTCAGCCAATCGTGTTTTAAAAAAACAAAGGAATTATTTACTGACCTTCAGTTGTTGTGATTTTAAAAGTTCCGCTTTTGTTTCAGCCAATCGTCTTTATCCATAAAACAAAGGTATTATTTACTGACCTTCAGTTGTTGTGATTTTAGAAGTTCCGCTTTTGTTTCAGCCAATTGTGTTTAACAAAAAAAGCAAAGAAATTATTTACTGACCTTCAGTTGTTGTGATTTTAAAAGTTCCGCTTTTATTTCCACCAATCGTGTTTAACAAAAAAACAGGGGAATCATTTACTGACCTTCAGTTGTTGTGATTTTAAAAGTTCCGCGTTTGTTTCAGCCAATCGTCTTTATCCATAAAACAAAGGTATTATTTACTGACCTTCAGTTGTTGTGATTTTAGAAGTTCCGCTTTTGTTTCAGCCAATTGTGTTTAACAAAAAAAGCAAAGGAATTATTTACTGACGTTCAGTTGTTGTGATTTTAAAAGTTTCGCTTTTGTTTCAACCAATCATGTTTAAAAAAACAAAAGAAAGGAATTATTTACTGACCTTCAGTTGTTGTGATTTTAAAAGTTCCGTTTTTGTTTCAGCCAATCGTGTTTAACAAAAAAAATAAATGAATTATTTACCGACCGTCAGTTGTTGTGATTTTAAGAATTCCACTTTTATTTCAGCCAATCGTGTTTAACAAAAAAACAAAGACATTATTTACTGACCTTCAATTGTTGGGATTTTAAGAGTTTCGCTTTTATTTCAGCCAATCGCGTTTAACAAAAAAAAAACAAAAGGAATTATTTACTGACCTTCATTTGTTGTGATTTTAAAAGTTCCGCTTTTATTTCAGCCAATCGTGTATAGCAAAAAAAACAAAAGGAATTATTTACTGACCTTCAGTTGTTGTGATATTTAGAGTTCCGCTTTTATTTCAACCAATCGTATTTAACAAAAAAAAACAAAAAAAAACAAAGGAATTATTTACTGACCTTGAGTTGTTTTGGTTTTAAGAGTTCCACTTTTATTTCAACCAATCGTGTTTAACAAAAAAAAACAAAGGAATTATTTACTGACCTTCAGTTCTTGTGATTTTAAGATTTCCACTTCTATTTCAGCCAATCGTGTTTAACAAAAAATAGAATTATTTACTGCCCTTCAGTTGTTGTGCTTTTAAGAGTTCCGCTTTTATTTCAGCCAATCGTGCTTAACAAAAAAAGCAAAGAAACTATTTACTGACCTTCAGTTGTTGTGATTTAAAAATTTCCGCTTTTATTTGAGCCAATCGTGTTTAACAAAAAAAAACAAAGGAATTATTTACTGACCTCCAGTTGTTTTGATTTTAAGAGTTCCGCTTTTATTTCAGCATATCGTGTTTAATAAAAAAAAACAAAAGAAATTATTTACTGACCTTCAGTTGTTGTGATTTTAATAGTTCCGCTTTTATTTCAGCCAATTCTGTATAACAAAAACACAAAAGGAATTATTTACAGACCTTGAGTTGTTGTGATTTTAAGAGTTTCGCTATTATTTCAACCAATCGTGTTTAACAAAAGAAACAAAGGAATTATTTACTGACCTTCAGTTGTTGTGATTTTAAAAGTTCCGCTTTTATTTTCACCAATCGTGTTTAACAAAAAAACAAGGGAATCATTTACTGACCTTCAGTTGTTGTGATTTTAAGAATTCCGCTTTTATTTCAGCCAATCGTGTTTAACAAAAAAAAACAAAAGGAATTATTTACTGACCTTCAGTTGTTGTGATTTTAAAAAGTTTCACTTTTGTTTCAGGATATCGTGTTTAACAAAAAAAAACAAATGAATTATTTACTGACCTTCAGTTGTTGTGATTTTAAAAGTTTCGCTTTTGTTTAAGCCAATCGTGTTTAACAAAAAAAAACAAAGGAATTATTTACTGACCTTCAGTTGTTGTGATTTTAAGAGTTCCTATTTTATTTCAGCCAATCATGTTTAACGAAAAAAAAATAATTTACTAACCTTCAGTTGTGATTTTAAAAGTTCCGCTTTTATTTCAGCCAATCGTTTTAACAAAAAATCCAAAACAAAAGGAATTATTTACTGACCTTCAGTTGTTGGGATTTTAAGATTTCTATTTTTTTCATCCAATCGTGTTTAACAAAAAAAACAAAGGAATTATATACTGACCTTCAGTTGTTGTGATTTTAAAGGTTCCACTTTTGTTTCAGCCAATCGTGTCTAACAAAGAAACAAAGGAATTATTTACTGACCTTCAGTTGTTGTGATTTTAAAAGTTTCGCTTTTGTTTAAGCCAATCGTGTTTAAAAAAACGAAGGAATTATTTACTAACCTTCAGTTGTTTTGATTTTAAAGGTTCCACTTTTGTTTCAGCCAATCGTGTCTAACAAAGAAACAAAGGAATTATTTACTGACCTTCAGTTGTTGTGATTTTAAGAATTCCGCTTTTATTTCAGCAATCGTGATTAACAAAAAAAAACAAAAGGAATTATTTACTGACCTTCAGTTGTTGTGATTTTAAAAAGTTTCACTTTTGTTTCAGGCAATCGTTTTTAACAAAAAAAAAACAAATGAATTATTTACTGACCTTCAGTTTTTGTGATTTTAGAAGTTCTGCTTTTGTTTCAGCCAATCGTGTTTAACAAAAAAACAAAGGAATTATTTACTGACCTTCAGTTGCTGTGATTTTAAAAGTTCCACTTTTATTTCAGCCAATCGTGTTTAAAAAAAAAAGAATTATTTGACTTTCAGTTGTTATGATTTTAAGAGTTCCACTTTTATATCAGCCAATTGGGTTTAACAAAAAAAAAAGGAATTATTTACTGACCTTCAGTTGTTGTGATTTTAAGAGTTCCTATTTTATTTCAACCAATCGTGTTTAACAAAAAAAAAACAAAGGAATTACTTACTGACCTTCAGTTCTTGTGATTTTAAGATTTCCACTTCTATTTCAGCAAATCGTGTTTAACAAAAAATAGAATTATTTACTGCCCTTCAGTTGTTGTTCTTTTAAGAGTTCCGCTTTTATTTCAGCCAATCGTGCTAAACAAAAAAAGCAAAGAAACTATTTACTGACCTTCAGTTGTTGTGATTTTAAAATTTCCGCTTTTATTTGAGCCAATCGTGTTTAACAAAAAAAAACAAAGGAATTATTTACTGACCTTCAGTTGTTGTGATTTTAAGAGTTCTGCTTTTATTTCAGCATATCGTGTTTAAAAAAAAAAAACAAAAGAAATTATTTACTGACCTTCAGTTGTTGTGATTTTAATAGTTCCGCTTTTATTTCAGCCAATTCTGTATAACAAAAACACAAAGGAATTATTTACAGACCTTGAGTTGTTGTGATTTTAAGAGTTTCGCTATTATTTCAACCAATCGTGTTTAACAAAAGAAACAAAGGAATTATTTACTGACCTTCAGTTGTTGTGATTTTAAAAGTTCCGCTTTTATATCCACCAACCGTGTTTAACAAAAAAACAAGGGAATCATTTACTGACCTTGAGTTGTTGTGATTTTAAGAGTTTCGCTATTATTTCAACCAATCGTGTTTAACAAAAGAAACAAAGGAATTATTTACTGACCTTCAGTTGTTGTGAAATAAAAGTTCCACTTTTATTTCAGCCAATCGTGTTTAAAAAAAAGAATTATTTGACTTTCATTTGTTGTGATTTTAAGAGTTCCACTTTTATATCAGCCAATTGGGTTTAACAAAAAAAAGGAATTATTTACTGACCTTCAGTTGTTGTGATTTTAAGAGTTCCTATTTTATTTCAGCCAATCATGTTTAACGAAAAAAAAATAATTTACTAACCTTCAGTTGTATTTTTAAAAGTTCCGCTTTTATTTCAGCCAATCGTGTTTAACAAAAAATCAAAACAAAAGGAATTATATACTGACCTTCAGTTGTTGTGATTTTAAAGGTGCCACTTTTGTTTCAGCCAATCGTGTCTAATAAAGAAACAAAGGAATTATTTACTGACCTTCAGTTTTTGTGATTTTAGAAGTTCTGCTTTTGTTTCAGCCAATCGTGTTTAAAAAAACGAAGGAATTATTTACTAACCTTCAGTTGTTGTGATTTTAAAGGTTCCACTTTTGTTTCAGCCAATCGTGTCTAACAAAGAAACAAAGGAATTATTTACTGACCTTCAGTTGTTGTTTTTTTAAGAATTCCGCTTTTATTTCAGCAATCGTGTTTAACAAAAAAAACAAAAGGAATTATTTACTGACCTTCAGTTGTTGTGATTTTAAAAAGTTTCACTTTTGTTTCCGGCAATCGTGTTTAACAAAAAAAAAACAAATGAATTATTTACTGACCTTCAGTTTTTGTGATTTTAGAAGTTCTGCTTTTGTTTCAGCCAATCGTGTTTAACAAAAAAAAACAAAGGAATTATTTACTGACCTTCAGTTGCTGTGATTTTAAAAGTTCCACTTTCACTTCAGCCAATCGTGTTTAAAAAAAAAGAATTATTTGACTTTCAGTTGTTGTGATTTTAAGAGTTCCACTTTTATATCAGCCAAATGGGTTTAAACAAAAAAAAGGAATTATTTACTGACCTTCAGTTGTTGTGATTTTAAGAGTTCCTATTTTATTTCAACCAATCGTGTTTAACAAAAAAAACAAAGGAATTATTTACTGACCTTCAGTTGTTGTGATTTTAAAAGTTCCACTTTTATTTCAGCCAATCGTGTTTAACAAAAAATAGAATTATTTACTGCCCTTCAGTTGTTGTGCTTTTAAGAGTTCCGCTATAATTTCAGCCAATCGTGCTTAACAAAAAAAGCAAAGAAACTATTTACTGACCTTCAGTGGTTGTGATTTTAAAATTTCCGCTTTTATTTGAGCCAATCGTGTTTAACAAAAAAAAACAAAGGAATTATTTACTGACCTTCAGTTGTTATGATTTTAAGAGTTCCGCTTTTATTTCAGCATATCGTGTTTAATAAAAAAAAACAAAAGAAATTATTTACTGACCTTCAGTTGTTGTGATTTTAATAGTTCCGCTTTTATTTCAGCCAATTCTGTATAACAAAAACACAAAAGGAATTATTTACAGACCTTGAGTTGTTGTGATTTTAAGAGTTCCGCTATTATTTCAACCAATCGTGTTTAACAAAAGAAACAAAGGAATTATTTACTGACCTTCAGTTGTTGTGATTTTAAAAGTTCCGCTTTTATTTCCACCAATCGTGTTTAACAAAAAAACAAGGGAATCATTTACTGACCTTCAGTTGTTGTGATTTTAAGAATTCCGCTTTTATTTCAGCAATCGTGTTTAACAAAAAAAACAAAAGGAATTATTTACTGACCTTCAGTTGTTGTGATTTTAAAAAGTTTCACTTTTGTTTCAGGCAATCGTGTTTAACAAAAAAAAACAAATGAATCATTTACTGACCTTCAGTTGTTGTGATTTTAAGAGTTCCGCTTTTATTTCAGCATATCGTGTTTAACAAAAAAAACAAAAGGAATTATTTACTGACCTTCAGTTGTTGTGATTTTAAAAGTTTCACTTTTATTTCAGCCAATCGTGTTTAAAAAAAAAGAATTATTTGACTTTCATTTGTTGTGATTTTAAGAGTTCCACTTTTATATCAGCCAATTGGGTTTAACAAAAAAAAGGAATTATTTACTGACCTTCAGTTGTTGTGATTTTAAGAGTTCCTATTTTATTTCAGCCAATCATGTTTAACGAAAAAAAAAATAATTTACAAACCTTCAGTTGTATTTTTAAAAGTTCCGCTTTTATTTCAGCCAATCGTGTTTAACAAAAAATCAAAACAAAAGGAATTATTTACTGACCTTCAGTTGTTGAGATTTTAAGATTTCTACTTTTTTTTCATCCAATCGTGTTTAACAAAAAAAAAAACAAAGGAATTATTTACTGACCTTCAGTTGTTGTGATTTTAAAGGTTCCACTTTTTTTTCAGCCAATCGTGTCTAACAAAGAAACAAAGGAATTATTTACTGACCTTCAGTTGTTGTGATTTTAAAAGTTCCACTTTTGTTTCAGCCAATCGTGTTTAAAAAAAACAAAGGAATTATTTACTGACCTTCAGTTGTTGTGATTTTAAAGGTTCCACTTTTTTTTCAGCCAATCGTGTCTAACAAAGAAACAAAGGAATTATTTACTGACCTTCAGTTGTTGTGATTTTAAAAGTTCCGCTTTTGTTTCAGCCAATCGTGTTTATTCATAAAACAAAGGTATTATTTACTGACCTTCAGTTGTTGTGATTTTAAGAGTTCCACTTTTGTTTCAGCCAATTGTGTTTGAAAAAACAAAGGAATTATTTACTGACCTTCAGTTGCTGTGATTTTAAAAGTTCTGCTTTTGTTTCAGCCAATCGTGTTTAACAAAAAAAAACAAAGGAATTATTTACTGACCTTCAGTTGTTGTGATTTTAAAAGTTCCACTTTTGTTTCAACCAATCATGCTTAACAAAAAAACAAAGGAATTATTTACTGACCTTCAGTTGTTGTGATTCTAAAAGTTCCGCTTTTGTTTTAGCCAATCGTGTTTAGCAAAAAAAAAGCAAATGAATTATTTACTGATCTTCAGTTGTTGTGATTTTAAGAGTTCTACTTTTATTGCAGCCAATTCTGTTTAACAAAGATACAAAGGAATTATTTACTGACCTTCAGCTGTTGTGATTTTAAGATTTCTGCTTTTGTTTCAGCCAATCGTGTTTAACAAAAAAAAACAAATGAATTATTTACTGACCTTCAGTTGTTGTGATTTTAAGAGTTCCACTTTTATTTCAGCCAATTGTGTTTAACAAAAATACAAAGGAATTATATACTGACCTTCAGTTGCTGTGATTTTAAGAGTTCCGCTTTTGTTTCAGCCAATCGTGTTTAACAAAAAAAAAAGGAACTATTTACTGACCTTCAGTTGTTGTGATTTTAAGAGTTCCGCTGTTATTTCAGCCAATCGTGTTTAACAAAAAAAAAGGATTTATTTACTGACCTTCAGTTGTTGTGATTTTAAGAGTTCCACTTTTATTTCAGCCAATCGTGTTTAACAAAAAAAACAAAGGAATTATTTACTGACCTTCAGTTGTTGTGATTTTAAGAGTTCCGCTTTTATTTCAGCCAATCGTGTTTAAAAAAAAAAACAAAAGGAATTATTTACTGACCTTCAGTTGTTGTGATTTTAGAAGTTCCACTTTTATTTCAGCCAATCGTGTATAACAAAAAAAACAAAAGGAATTATTTACTGACCTTGAGTTGTTGTGATTTTAAGAGTTCCGCTTTTATTTCAACCAATGGTGTTTAACAATAAAAACAAAGGAATTATTTACTGACGTTCAGTTGGTGTGATTTTAAGAGTTCCGCTTTTATTTCAAAAAATCATGTTTTTCAAAAAAAAAGGAATCATTTACTGACCTTCAGTTATTGTGATTTTAAGAGTTCCACTTTTATTTCAGCCAGTCGTGTTTAACGAAAAAAAACAAAGGAATTATTTACTGACCTTCAGCTGTTGTGATTTTAAGAGTTCTGCTTTTATTTCAGCCAATCGTGTTTAACAAAAAAAAAAACAAAAGGAATTATTTACTGACCTTCAGTTGTTGTGATTTTAGAAGTTCCACTTTTATTTCAGTCAATCGTGTATAACAAAAAAACAAAAGGAATTATTTACTGACCTTGAGTTGTTGTGATTTTAAGAGTTCCGCTTTTATTTGAACCAATGGTGTTTAACAATAAAACCAAAGGAATTATTTACTGACCTTCAATTCCGCTTTTATTTCAACCAATCGTGTTTTTCAAAAAAAAACAAAGGAATCATTTACTGACCTTCAGTTGTTGTGATTTTAAGAGTTCCGCTTTTATTTCAGCCAATCGTGTTTAACAAAAAAAAACAAAGGAATTATTTACTGACCTTCAGTTGTTGTGATTCTAAGAATTCCACTTTTATTTCAGCCAATCGTGTTTAAAAAAAAAAGGGATTTTTTACTGACCTTCAGTTGTTGTGATTTTAAAAGTTCCGCTTTTGTTTCAGGCAATCGTGTTTAACAAAAAAAACAAATGAATTATTTACTGACCTTCAGTTGTTGTGATTTTAAGAGTTCCGCTTTTATTTCAGCCAATCGTGTTTAACAAAAAAAAATTATTTACTAACCTTCAGTTGTGATTTTAAGAGTTCCGCATTTATTTCAGCCAATCGTGTTTAAATAAAAAAAAACAAAGAAATTATTTACTGACCTTCAGTTGTTGTGATTTCAAAAGTTCTGCTTTTATTTCAGGCAATCGTGTTTAACAAAAAAAACAAAGGATTTATTTACTGACCTTCAGTTGTTGTGATTTTAAGAGTTCCGCTTTTATTTCAGCCAATCGTGTTTAACAAAAAAAAACAAAGGAATTATTTACTGACCTTCAGTTGTTGTGATTTTAAGAGTTCCACTTTTATTTCAGCCAATCGTGTTTAACAAAAAAAACAAAGGAATTATTTACTGACCTTCAGTTATTGTGATTTTAAGAGTTCTTCTTTTATTTCAGCCAATCGTGTTTAACAAAAAAAAACAAAAGGAATTATTTTCTGACCTTTAGTTGTTGTGATTTTAGAAGTTCCACTTTTATTTCAGCCAATCGTGTATAACAAATAAACAAAAGGAATTATTTACTGACCTTGAGTTGTTGTGATTTTAAGAGTTCTGCTTTTATTTCAACCAATGGTGTTTAACAATAAAAACAAAGGAATTATTTACTGACCTTCAGTTGTTGTGATTTTAAGAATTCCGCTTTTATTTCAACCAATCGTGTTTAAAAAAAAAACAAAGGAATAATTTACTGACCTTCAGTTGTTGTGATTTTAAAAATGCTTCTTTTATTTCACCCAATCGTGTTTAACAAAACAACAAAAGGAATTATTTACTGACTTTCAGTTGTTGTGATTTTAAGAGTTCCACTTTTATATCAGCCAATTGGGTTTAACAAAAAAGAAAGGAATTATTTACTGACCTTCAGTTGTTGTGATTTTAAGAGTTCCGATTTTATTTCAGCCAATCATGTTTAAACGAAAAAAAAATTATTTACTAACCTTCAGTTGTGATTTTAAAAGTTCCGCTTTTATTTCAGCCACTCGTGTTTAACAAAAAATCAAAACAAAAGGAATAATTTACTGACTTTCAGTTGTTGGGATTTTAAGATTTCTACTTTTTTTCATCCAATCGTGTTTAACAAAAAAAACAAAGGAATTATATACTGACCTTCAGTTGTTGTGATTTTAAAGGTTCCACTTTTGTTTCAGCCAATCGTGTCTAACAAAGAAACAAAGGAATTCTTTACTGACCTTCAGTTGTTGTGATTTTAAAAGTTCCGCTTTTGTTTCAGCCAATCGTGTTTAACAAAAAACAAAGGAATTATTTACTAACCTTCAGTTGTTGTGATTTTAAAGGTTCCACTTTTGTTTCAGCCAATCATGTCTAACAAAGAAACAAAGGAATTATTTACTGACCTTCAGTTTTTGTGATTTTAAAAGTTCCGCTTTTGTTTCAGCCAATCGTGTTTATTCAAAAAACAAAGGTATTATTTACTGACCTTCAGTTGTTGTGATTTTAAGAGTTCCACTTTTGTTTCAAACAATAGTGTTTGAAAAAACAAAGGAATTATTTACTGACCTTCAGTTGCTGTGATTTTAAAAGTTCTGCTTTTGTTTCAGCCAATCGTGTTTAACAAAAAAAAACAAAGGAATTATTTACTGACCTTCAGTTGTTGTGATTTTAAAAGTTCCACTTTCGTTTCAACCTATCATGTTTAACAAAAAAAAACAAAGGAATTATTTACTGACCTTCAGTTGTTGTGATTCTAAAAGTTCCGCTTTTGTTTTAGCCAATTGTGTTTAACAAAAAAAACAAATGAATTATTTACTGACCTTCACTTGTTGTGATTTTAAGAGTTCCACTTTTATTGCAGCCAATTCTGTTTAACAAAGATAGAAAGGAATTATTTACTGACCTTCAGCTGTTGTGATTTTAAGAGTTCTGCTTTTATTTCAGCCATTCGTGTTTAAAAAAAAAACAAATGAATTATTTATTCATTTGTAATTCCTTTGTTGTGATTTTAAGAGTTCCACTTTTATTTCAGCCAATTGTGTTTAACAAAAATACAAAGGAATTATATACTGACCTTCAGTTGCTGTGATTTTAAAAGTTCCGCTTTTGTTTCAGCCAATCGTGTTTAACAAAAAAAACAAAGGAATTATTTACTGACCTTCAGTTGTTGTTATTTTAAGAGTTCCGCTGTTGTTTCAGCCAATCGTGTTGAACAAAAAAACAATGGAATTATTTACTGACCTACAGTTGTTGTGATTTTATGAGTTCCGCTTTTATTTCAGCCAATCGTGTTTAACAAAAAAAACAAAGAAATTATTTACTGACCTTCAGTTGTTGTGATTTTAAATGTTCCGCTTTTATTTCAGCCAATCGTGTTTAACAAAAAAAAACAAAGGATTTATTTACTGACCTTCAGTTGTTGTGATTTTAAGAGTTCCACTTTTATTTCAGCCAATCGTGTTTAACAAAAAAACAAAGGAATTATTTACTAGCCTTCAGTTGTTGTGATTTTAAGAGTTCCGCTTTTATTTCAGCCAATCGTGTTTAACAAAAAAAACAAAGGAATTATTTACTGACCTTCAGTTGTTGTGATTTTAAGAGTTCTGCTTTTATTTCATCCAATCGTGTTTAACAAAAAAAAAGGAATTATTTACTGACCTTCAGTTGTTGTGATTTTAGAAGTTCCACTTTTATTTCAGCCAATCGTGTATAACAAAAAAAAACAAAAGGAATTATTTACTGACCTTGAGTTGTTGTGATTTTAAGAGTTCCGCTTTTATTTCAAACAATGGTGTTTAACAATAAAAACAAAGGAATTATTTACTGACGTTCAGTTGTTGTGATTTTAAGAGTTCCGCTTTTATTTCAAACAATCATGTTTTTCAAAAAAACAAAGGAATCATTTACCGACCTTCAGTTGTTGTGATTTTAAGAGTTCCACTTTTATTGAAGCCAATCGTGTTTAACAAAAAAAACAAAGGAATTATTTACTGACCTTCAGCTGTTGTGATTTTAAGAGTTCTGCTTTTATTTCAGCCAATTGTGTTTAACAAAAAAAAAGGAATAATTTACTGACCTTCAGTTGTTGTGATTTTAGAAGTTCCACTTTTATTTCAGCCAATCGTGTACAACAAAAAAACAAAAGGAATTATTTACTGACCTTGAGTTGTCGTGATTTTAAGAGTTCCGCTTTTATTTGAACCAACGGTGTTTAACAATAAAAACAAAGGAATTATTTACTGACCTTCAGTTGTTGTGATTTCAAGAGTTCCGCTTTTATTTCAACCAATAGTGTTTTTCACAAAAACAAAGGAATCATTTACTGAACTTCAGTTGTTGTGATTTTAAGAGTTCCGCTTTTATTTCAGCCAATCGTGTTTAACAAAAAAAACAAAGGAATTATTTACTGACCTTCAGTTGTTGTGATTTTAAAAATTCCACTTTTATTTCAGCCAATCGTGTTTAACAAAAAACAAACAAAAGGGATTTTTTACTGACCTTCAGTTGTTGTGATTTTAAAAGTTACGCTTTTGTTTCAGGCAATCGTGTTTAACAAAAAAAAACAAAGGAGTTATTTACTGACCTTCAGTTGTTGTGATTTTAAGAGTTCCTCTTTTATTTCAGCCAATCGTGTTTAACAAAAAAAAATTATTTACTAACCTTCGGTTGTGATTTTAAGAGTTCCGCATTTATTTCAGCCAATCGTGTTTAACAAAAAAAACAAAGAAATTATTTACTGACCTTCATTTGTTGTGATTTCAAAAGTTCCGCTTTTATTTCAGGCAATCGTGTTTAACAAAAAAAAACAAAGGATTTATTTACTGACCTTCAGTTGTTGTGATTTTAAGAGTTCCACTTTTATTTCAGCCAATCGTGTTTAACAAAAAAACAAAGGAATTATTTACTGACCTTCAGTTGTTGTGATTTTAAGAGTTCCGCTTTTATTTCAGCCAATCGTGTTTAACAAAAAAAACAAAGGAATTATTTACTGACCTTCAGTTGTTGTGATTTTAAGAGTTCTGCTTTTATTTCAGCCAATCGTGTTTAACAAAAAAACAAAAGGAATTATTTACTGACCTTCATTTGTTGTGATTTTAGAAGTTCCACTTTTATTTCAGCCAATCGTGTATAACAAAAAAACAAAAGGAATTATTTACTGACCTTGAGTTGTTGTGATTTTAAGAGTTCTGCTTTTATTTCAACCAATGGTGTTTAACAATAAAAACAAAGGAATTATTTACTGACCTTCATTTGTTGTGATTTTAAGAGTTCCGCTTTTATTTCAACCAATCGTGTTTTTCAAAAAAAACGAAGGAATAATTTACTGACCTTCAGTTGTTGTGATTTTAAAAATGCTTCTTTTATTTCACCCAATCGTGTTTAACAAAAAAACAAAAGGAATTATTTACTGACCTTCAGTTGTTGTGATTTTAAAAGTTCCGCTTTTGTTTCAGCCAATCGTTTATAACAAAAAAAAGTAATTATTTACTGACCTTCAGTTGTTGTGATTTTAAAAGTTCCGCTTTTGTTTCAGCCAATCGTGTTTAACAAAAAAAACAAAGGAATTATTTACTGACCTTCAGTTGTTGTGATTTTAAAACTTCCGCTTTTGTTTCATCCAATCGTGTTTAACAAAAAAAAAACAAATGAATTATTTACTGATGTTCTAGCATATCCCTAAAAATAATGAACACTGAACAAAATAATGCATAAGATATTTTTAATGAAAAAAACAAAGGAATTATTTACTGACGTTCTAGCATATTCCTAAGAATAATGAACACTTAACAAATAATGCATAAGATATTTTTAATTAAATAACGACATGAAGAATATTAATATAAAAATATGTTAAACACATTATTAGTACACTTTCGCTTCACTTTCCGTCAATTCATCTTTATATTCATTGATGATATTTTCTGCTAATGTTCTTTTTATTCTGCCTGCAATTTCACTGTCTATTGTCACATTATCTTTACACAGATAGCAGCTTTGGCACATTGACAAGATATGATTAAGGATATTAGTGCAGGAGTATGCTTGTCTTCTTCTTGTCCTCTTTAAAATGCTAATACAGGAAAGATGTTGATAGGATATATCAACAGGTAATTTGTTACCAGCAACAGTAGCAAGGATTTTTCCCCGATCATCGAAAATTATTTTTATGTTTGCATTCTCTTTGAGCACTAATATCTCTGGTAATGTTACTCTCGCATATCCACCGTTTGCACGATTGAAATTCTTGGGTACTCCAAAGAAATCTAACTTCTCGCTGTCATGACAACGCATGCATACATTTCCAATAGTGTTACCACTTGCAATCGTTTCATAGTTCAGGTATTTCTCCTTGTCAGCATTCAACACGACGATGATTTTATCCTGTGCACATACTTTCGTCGAATAATTCATTTTCACTTTTTTACAGATATGAATTGTGTGTTTATCCTTCCACTGCATAAAAAATAGTGATTTAATGCATGCAATAAACTAGGTAGTGTCGATAACCTGCCTTAGAGTACCAGTGGGAAAGCTGCGTCGTGTCTATGAACAAGCATAGAGTACGATTGGTAGAGCCGTAGGCATATTCCATGTCATTTAAGATATGTAAAAAAGATGAAAAAAATGCCATGTTAAAAAAATTCAAAAATTATTTTTAAAAAATGGAGGGAGGGGAGGGGAGGCAGAGGGGGCTTTGGGGTCCCGGGGGTCTTTGGAGGTTCAGGGGGCATTAAGGGGCCCGGGAGCCTTTGGGGGCATGGAAGGGGGTTCCTTCGGGGTCAGGGTAGGGGGATCGGGGGCTTTTGGGGTGGATAGGGGGTCGTTGGGGCCAGGGACCTCACAACACTGTTCAAATGGAACTTGTGTGTTATAACGAAAACAGAGTTACACCATCAAATCATCTTCTAAATCATCTTCTAAAATCATCTTCTAAAACACCTCAAACGGTTCCGCTTAAATCACGTTCTAAAATGCCTCAAACTGTTTCGCCCAAATAATTCCCTAAAATGCCTAAAACGGTTTCTTTCAACTAATCCCTAAACATAATTTATGCGTGTTCCTTTTGTTTTGGCATCCCTGCGCTGTCACATTTGAAATTCCTAGGAAACCCTTTCCCGCGTTAATCTCTTCATCTCTAGGATCAAAAAATTCGTCTGGAGACAATTCTTCTAGATGAACACCAACAAATCAATCGACCTTGACATCATCCATCAGACAATAATAAACTTCGCCCGGAGACAATGCTCGTGGATGAACATCAACACATCAATCGACCTTGACATCATCCGCCAGACATTAATAAATATCGCCCGGAGACAATTCTCCTGGACGAACACTAACAAATCAATCAACCTTGACATCATCCATCAAACATTAATAAACTTCGCACCAGAGACAATTCTCCTGAACGAACACCAATTTCTCGGAAACGTGTTCTCCCTGGGGATTCCATGTCCATATATGGTGCCCCGTCAGACTGACTGCACAGGTGTTCTCCCTAGGGACTCTATGCCCATATGGTGCCCCGTCTGGACCTCCTGAGGCCTCCCTACTACCAACGTCGTTCTTTAATTAGGCAGGGCGATTGCGCAGCCTATGATTTACAAGGTTTTTAGTGTTGGTCTTGAAACTCTTCTGAAAATCCGAGACCATTTCGTGCTCTTCTCTAGTCAACTGTTCCTTCACATTTTGAAATTTTAGTTTGTTCGGAAAACAGAAATTTTGGTACTTTTGTATTGACACTGGTAAACCTGCACTTGTTTAGCGCTTTTTAAGACGTTGTAGAGCAATCGCTCGACTTTATACTGATCTCCATTGGGTTCCCCATATTTCATACTATATTTTCGCTTTTTCCAAACTTTCTCAAAATGTTCCACTAGTTTTACGCTTTTTGCACCCTTTTGAGGACGCAAATATGCGCTTGGACAGACAAAGTCGAGCTACTTCTTGTCATAGTCAATATATAAAAAATTATACCAAAATGTGAATATTATTTGATTTATTGAAGTTATAAAAGTAAAAACATTTATATTTTTTCAGTAAAGTGCAAATTATATTCTGGCCTTGGGAAGGCATAAGGGGTTTCGAAACCTGCTCATGTTAATTTCTGCTCGTTTTGAGTTTGAATTGGGTATTTATAGTAATTTCTGTTCGTTTTGGGTTTCATTTATTTATCGATGCTGATTTGCGGTAGTTTCACGCTTGGTAGACTATTTGATTTTACTTTTCCTCATTTTTGGTTTAATGGAGTCCTTTTCTTTTCTTTGAAAAACTTATTTTGTGGAAAATGGTTTTTATTGAAAGCGTTGTTGTAGAAACTTCAAAATGGCTCATTCGATTGAAAATTGAAAGGGCTAGTGCCTTTTTCAATAGTTGAAAATGATTGGAGAGCAACTAACGCCCTTTTCGCGCCCACCATTTCCCCCCACACATCCAATCAAAACTTTGTGATAGCAATTTTATTCAACGTAGCTGAAAGGTGGAAATTAGGTCTTTGAGGATTACACCCCCCCCCCCTGGTCCTCAGGGCAAGGGTTGTAAGTTATGCATTGGAGGCATATAAGGTATTCATAGAAAGTGTTGTCGTAAAAACTTCAAAATGGGCTCGTTCGATTGGAAATTGTAATGGCTAATGCCCTTTAATAGTCGAAAGTGATTGGTAAGCCCCTGCCCCCACGGCAGGGGCATATAAGGTTTTTATTAAGAACTTTGGAGTTCATTCGATTGGAAATTAGAAGGGTTTGTGCCCTTTTTAATAGTCGAAAGTGATTGGAGGATAACTAACACCCCTCTCACACCCACCATTTCCCTGAACACATTCAATCAAAATTTTGAGATTGTTATTCTGTTCAAAGCAGTTGAAAGGTCTGGAAATTATGTCTTTGAGGATTACAATCCCCCTATAGCCCTAAGGGTAAGGGTTGTAAGTTATTCCCTGGGGGCATATAAGGATTTTATTCAAAGCTTCGTCGTAGAAACTTGTAAAAGGGCTCATTAGTTTGGAAATTCAAAAGTGTTTTTCTAAAACGCATTTTTGAACTTTGGTTACTACGGAGTTACTTGGAGTTTAAACTCAGCTCTAACAACCCACGGCAGGATTCAGAATTTGGATTCTGGTGATGAGATTATGCAAAAACGTCCCTAGAGTAGCCTAATCCAAAGAAGAAGACATTTTATTTTAGAGAGTTTACTTAGCCAACTTTAACGTTTTAATAGTGAAACTTTCGACTCCGCCAGTTTAAAATGACTGTCAAGAAAAGAATACTTTTTGAAGGCTCCTTTTTCGTATGTTTACTGACTGAAAACTAACCCTATCTCTAATTTTTGTTCAAATTGTACGTCTATATTTAATCGAAAACGAAGAGACTTTGGAAGAGTTCTATGAAACCTACAATTCTGTAAAAATTCTTGCTGGCTAATTAAGTTAGTGTGTTTTTGGAAAAATCAAAATAAGTAAGAACAGACTTGGTCACATGCTCCCCGCAAACTTGTTGTAAATAATTTCTGAGACCACACTGGCTAATCATGACAAAACGAAAAAAATATTTAAAAAGCGAAAAACGAGGATTATACAAGCCAGTGAAAAATGTGGACTAAAATGCAAGTTTCGAGTATCGAGATATTCCTATTTCAACAGTATTTTGAATAATATTCCTCTACTGATTAACTTGAGTGATTACGATTTTTGTCACGTGACTCATTAGGGTGTCTTCAAGCATTTGAAAAATCTATATATACATATTTTTTTTTATTATTCAAGGCTATTTTTAGAAATAGAAGGGCTTTTATTTAAGAAAAAATGAATAAAATCAACTTGGTCAGAGTGATGAAAGACTTGAGAACCATGAAAGACCAGAAATAATGCAATTTTCTTCAATATTGATTTATTAAGAATTAAAGCTGCCCGTGTTATTGACAAACAGTGTTTTCATAAGAACTAAAAAAATTCCAAAGAAGCAGAAATTAAATAATTTCATCCATTAAATTCAGAGTTTCTGGGTTTAAGAATCACTTCGTTACATGTACAACTTCGGTAAATCATGGTGGTGTGACGTTATATATAAAAATAATAAAAACATCATTGTACTGTACACAGTATCACAGCGTCATAACAGCTAAAAATCATGACGTCAACTTTATTATTAAACAAAAGATCTCTTATCCATTGGCCATTAATCATTAAACTCTGAATGTGGAAACTTGTTTGAAAGGCTGTAACATCAGCCAGTGCATCATCGAAAGTCACACAAGAGTACCAAACCGTATAGAAACCCAGTGTGGTGTTTCGGAACAGAGAGAGATGCCAATAACAAACGAAGAGTGGATAAAATTTGGCATCGTGATCGCGTGTCGAGTAATTATGTGTACCTGGTTTCCTCTGGTTAATCTGTAATATTGGATTAAAAAACTAACAACAACAAAAACCCAGGAGCAACCAGAAAATTCTGATCAGGAGCCAAATGAGGAGCATTATGAAATGGAAGAATTAAACGGAAGACCCACCGTCATAAACATGGGAGACTCAGATGAAAATAGCTATAGCGATCTTACATCTGACGCAGAGTGATACCTCTTTTGGACCATCTTTTTTCACCAAGAGGAGCATGATGTCACCAGTAGTAACCAAAGTGCTGATCCTACGAGCGATTGCATAATACGATCAAACACGCTATATTTTGGATTAGATATTCAGGGACGAGATTCTATAAAGCAACCAGACAGGTTTTTGCAGCTACATTCATTTTCTGGACCAATCAGAGACAATTGATAAAGAGGGTACTCAATATACGGTGAATAAATTAGCATAGCTATGTGGTCATAGTAACCAAATCCCATATGAAGAGTGATATTCATTGTAGATCACATTAGTAAGAGAGTTGAATTCAGAGAGAAACCAGTTTAATTTTTTTATTCTATTATTTGATAAGATATTAGCATAGAAAATGAGTACTATGTTTAAACTATTGGAGCTTGATGATTGAGCAGGTAGCAGCAATGATACAAAGGCGAGAGTACCAAACATAGCAGTGGAAATTGCACGAGGATGTCAAATAACCCTTGAATGGAAAAATATGTAGGCCAGATATGTGATATCTGACCAAATTTAAATTGGAGGAGCAATTATGCTTTCCTGCGAAACTAAATATAGCGTATATAAATAGACTTTAAGCTGATTTAGATACACTGGTGAAATATATTGAGGAAAATTAATTGTATCAGTGGTTATTATTATTGTTGTACTTAAATTTAATAAAATTCTTTCTAAATCGAAGATTTTTTTTTCTATAGTAGCCCCCCTCTCACGCTTACCATTTTCCCAAACACATCCAATCAAAATTAGCATCACATCTAGTATATTTCTTAGCTTATATCCTTAAAGCAGAATTTTCTTTCAAAAACTTATTTTGTGGAGAAAGTTTTTTTTAGTTAATTTCTGTTCATTTTATATTGGCATAGTCTTTTCAGGGAAAAAGAAAATAATACTTTAAATCTTTTTGTTTTTTAAGACTTTATAGTTTACCCTGCAATTTGTATGCTGAAGAAAAATTTTCAGCAATTTTCAACAGCATACACCCTTTTAAAAATCTGGACACAAATAGTAGTGTTTAATTTAGTTTCATAACTCCTCTAGTTGACCTGAAATAGAAAACTTGATGCCATTCGCAAAAAAATCTGTTTACTTTCTTTGATAGCTTAGATACACTTACGCTATTTTGATTTGGTTAAATTCTAAGAGCAGAAGTAGACCCAAAAGTTTGAATATAATAACCTCAGTCGTTCTTGGTATACTGCTGAGATGCATTATTGGGAATTAGAATATACACAGTGCATTTTGATTCAATCTTAAGGCAGCATTCAGTTTTTAAACATAATGAACAAGCGGGAGAATGGGTACAAGAGGGGGACTAGCTGCCCTCCAATCAAATTCGACCAATTAAAAAGTGCATTAGCCTTTTTTATTCTCAGTCGAATGAGCCCTGATCGAAGTTCATACGACAACCCCTTAGATACGAAGTGCCCTGGTTTCAACAAAAATAAAAAATATTAATACATTGTACCCATATCGATCTTTACTATAAAATGTCAAGCCTTTCAATCTTTTTCGATAATTAAAAAGAGCCTTATTCCTTTCAATTTCCAATTGAATGAGCCATTTTGAGTTTCTTCGACAACGCTTTCTATAAACCCCTTATATACCCCCAGGCAATAAATTTCAACCATTGCCCTGAGGGCTGTGAGAGGATGTTCATCCTCAAAAACCTAATTTCCATAACTTTCAACTACATTAAACATTCATTCGTTGTTCAAAGCAAAAGGACTTGTGTGTGATTTGTATTACATTATCTAAAACCTGTTACCTACAAACGCACAGTGACCTATTGAATGAAATTGGATGTGATTTGTTGGACATAATGAATGAACTTGATATTGAATGAAATTGGATACAATTTTTTGGATATTTGGACTGATGAACTGATCATAAGGTGATTCATAAGCTCACGTTGACCTACCTATTCAAAGTTAAGTGCAGTTTTTTGCCTTTTTGATAATACATTTCAATGGTTCAGTTCACAAAGGATGCTGTTGTTCTAGCAAAATTCCGAAGTTATCCACCATGGCCCTTCCGAGTATTAGTCATAATTAAGGCCAAGAACAATAAAATATCTTACGTTGTATTTTGTTACGGAAGCCATGAAATCGTGACAACAACAGCTTCACAACTTTCGACCTTTGTTAGCATTTCAAAGGAGGCTAAGAAGAAAAATGAAATAAGCGTTGCGAACGCTTTTGCGGAATTAGCTGATTTTCCTCATAAGCATCTTGAGATTAGTGGTTCGAGTTTACCAGATACATTGGTGAATTCAGTAAACTCTGTTTTATCGGACTTGGACTCACTTAAATCCAATATCCGGAATGATATTGAAAAAGAGGTATGTAAAAAAGTTGGAATGTCAAATAATGCGGATATGGTTGACTCTATCGTTTCTCAGATTCACGACTCTATGCTCGTTCAGTATTCGACTAAGTTTGATGAGATTGAAAACAAACTACGGGCTCTTCAAAACACAAACCTAGCCCTGAAAATAGGGTTGAACAGCTTGAAACCCGTCTTGATGACATAGAGCAGGAAAAACGACTGAATCAGCTCGTATTTCATGGTGGTGACCATAGTGGGGGTCTTCCTATCTCTGAGTGTGTATTGAATGTGATTACAGATAAAATGCAAATTTCTGATTTTTCTTCGACGGCAATAGTTTCTGTATTTAAATTTCGAGCAAATTATACTGATTCGGACACCATTGTAAATGCAAAAACGTGTCCTTTGCCTGTGTTGGTTGCGTTCAAGTCTGCTGAAATTGCAAGAAAAGTGTTTGCATGTAAGTCAAAGCTTGCTCGGTCGGGAATTTTTTCACCGAGTTCCTAACATCAAAAAAGAAACAGACTCTCGACTTGGCCAAGAGTAAGCTTGGAAACAGAAATGTTTGGTCGAATAACGGGACGATTTTTGGAAAAAACTCAGAGGGAGAGATCTGTAAAATTTGAGCTATGGCTGAAGTGGTTTGTTTGCCGAATCTGACCATATAATTTTGTGTTGTGTAAATTGTGTTGTTGAATTACTTGTATGTTTGTTTTCCCTTTTGTATTTTATAGCCAAATTTTCAGTACCTTTCACGTTTTTTTTTCTTTTCTTTTCTTCTCTCTTTCATTTTCCTTCTGCCTATCAGTATGTTTTTTTTTTGTTTTTTTGGTCGTAAAAGTAGTCACCCTCTTCAATGAGTGCGAATCTATATGATGACCCTTTGAATGAATTTAAAAAAAAAACGGTTTATTCTTGGAAGCCAAGCTCGTGACACACTTGCGGGGGATGAGGAATGCATAGATAATTTTTCGTTGAATTGTCGCCCAAGAAATTATGTTAATCCGAATAATCTTTATGAGTATTAAAATCCTGCGAGTGCAGAAAGAGCGATCGTTTTCTGGAATTGTCAAGGTATAGGAACGGCATATTCTTCTTTATGTGATATTTTAAGTTCACTATATAAGAAACCGTGTATTGTAGGCCTTTGTGAGACATTTGTTTCTAGCAAGTCACTGCCATGGGATTTTCCTTTCCCAGGATATATTTGCGAGCGAAGAGAACGGAAAACCATGGGGTAGGGTGGTCAAGGCCACCTTTTGATTAATGAAGGTACCCAATACTGGGTTAGGGATGACCTTTCCTTGTGGATAGAAGGTAGGATCGAAACACTTTTCATTGAAATAAAAATGAAGGGGAAAGGAATTTGATTTTGGGATTAATTTATAAAAATCCGTCATGTGATGTTAGTTTTTTTCTTGATGAACTTGCACCATTGTTAGATAAAATTAATAATGAAAATAAAAACAAATTTATGATGGGAGATTATAATATAGATTTACTAAAAAAAAAGCGAATAGTTCAGATTTTGTTAATATGATAGTGTTGCATGTTTTCCTCTTGTGGCTATTCCAACTCGGATTTCGCATCTCTCGGCATCTTTAATTGATAATTTTTTTGTTAATGGGGGATTTCTTGAAAGATCCTAAGCAGATGTGGATGTGTCCGATGGCTCGGATCACCTTCTTTTAATAAGTAAAATAGAGCTCAATCAGTCAAAGGAAAATAAACGAAATGAAAGGACTTCGTTTTTACCGTGAAATGAATAATAAAAACCTAAAGAGTTTTGCAAATATGATGGATGAAACAAATTTCTCGCGTGTAATAAATGAAAAGTGTCCAAATACTGCATATGACCTATTCAGTGAGATAGTGACGAAGGTAATAAATGAAACATCTCCCTTGCGAAGAATAAACCCTAATAGAAATTTTCCCAAGAAACCATGGATAACAAAAGCTATTCTAGTTTCAATAAAGCAGAAAAACCAACTTTATGTGAATTATTTAAAGGATCATTCAGATGATAGTTTTATAAAATTCAAGAGATTTCGGAATATTTTAAATTCAGTAAAACGGAATGCTCAGAAACTATATTTCCAAAATGAATTTCATGAAAATCAAGAGAATATGAAAAATACATGGAAAACAATTATTAAACTTTTGGGTAAATTTCATAGTAAAGAGGAGGTGGGAGTTGTGGAGACAACAGGAGGTCTTCTTACTGATTCTCAAGACATATCTGAATTTCTGTGTGGCTATTTTGCAAATGAAGGAACAAGACTCTGCGATCAAGCGCGGGCTAAACTACGCACATCTGCGAGTTTACGATCTGTCGTTGAAAGACAGCCTGCAAGTCAGAATTCCTTTGAGTTTGCAAGATATTCGGAACGGGAAGTGGCACGATTCATGGCTACGATGAAGTCAAGCTCCAGCGGGATGTACGAGTTTTCCCTGAAACTCAAAATGGCCGCAAAAACGAGTGTCTTACATGTATTGATGCACCTCATCAACCTTTCTCTGGATCTTGGAGTCTTCCCGGAAGCACTAAAGATTGCAAGAGTGGTTCCTCTTCATAAAGGAGGGAAAAAAGATGACCCATCGAATCGAAGACCTATATCTATTCTCCCATTTTTCTCTAAGTTGTATGAGAAAGTGGTACATGCCCAGTTAAGTTATAATATTGAAAAGAATAAACTTCTAATGGGAAATCAATTTGGGTTCAGAAAAGGGCTATCTACGGATATAGCAGTTCTGAAATTGGTTGATTGGATTAGTGATGCATTTGAAGCTGGTCTCATACCCTGCAGCTGTGTTTTTTGATATGAAAAAAGCGTTCGATACTGTGGACCTCTCAGAGCTTATTCAAGCTTTTGACTCGATTGGGGTGAAGTGTTCAAGTCTGGAGTGGTTTTCATCGTATCTACACAATCGGTATTAGATAGTTCAGAATGGGTCATTTTTATCTTCAAAAAAGAAAGTAGAGTGTGGGGTACCACAAGGGTTAATCTTGGGACCTCTACTTTTCATAATTTTTATTGATCGAGTGAAACACTACCTGTCAGAGGCTTGTGTCATCCTGTTTGCAGATGACACTTTGCTCTTTCTGGCAGCGCCTTCACTTGATGTTTTATATAATAAAATTCATAATGTAGTTTCTGAATTTCTAACTTTTTCTCAGCAAAATATGTTTAACCTAAACTTTTCTAAAACTTTTTTTCATGATATTTTCTAGACTTTCGTCTAGTGCTGGAAATGACCATATCACGGTTCAGGAAAATGTGATAAAAAGAGTAGCAACAACGAAGTATTTGGGGTTTTTAATTGATAAAAACCTGTCGTGGAAAAACCATTCAAGTGCATTAGCTGAAAAATTAAGTAGAGGCCTTGGGGTGATGCGAAGAATTAAAAATCTAGTCCCAAAAAGATCCTGAAAATGATTTATTTTTCTCTATTTTACCCATATATTAGCTACGGATGCTGTATATGGGCAGTAATTTTGTAACATGTTTTAAAAGAGTACAAAAACTTCAGAATAGAGCTGTAAAATTATTATCTGAATTTGATGATTCTGATTAGGTTCCTGATCATGAGCATTTTAAAAAGAATAAGTTATTGGATGTATCCCAAATTCGAGATTACCAAGTCGCGATTTTCTCGTATAAATATTTGGATCAGCTGCTCACCCCTGCTTTTCAAAATCTCTTTATTTTAATGGAGACCGTCATGATCATAATACACCAAAAGCTGATAACTTAACTCATGAGTTTAGGAGCATCACTCGGGCATCTTTTGTGATTTGCCATTATGGTCCCCATGTTTGGAATATATTGCCCGAGTGTGTGAAAAATGCGCCTAGTCTTCCGGCTTTCAAGTCACGGGCAAAGAAGTTTCTTTTATCTCGTGAGTGAATTTGGTGTTTAGCCCACTCCAGGTTGTCATTCTCTTTAAGGTATTTCCCCGATTTACTTTGCTTTTTTTTCTATCTACTTTTTGTCTTTTCCTCTTTCTCTCTTTTTTCTTTTATTCCTTCATCAGATAAGTTTATTGTGTGTTAAGTAGCAAGGTATGAATGTTGTTTTAATTAGATGATAGTGATAAACTCGCTTGCCCTTTCAAGCTTATTGCCTTTCTTGGCTGGCGAAAGGCGAATAGTGTTTGTTTTCTTTTTTAATAAATGTATATCTCATCTCATGTCTATCTCAAAATTTTGATTGGATGTGTTTGGGGAAATGGTGGGCGTGAGAGGTGCGTTAGTTGCTCTTCAATCACTTTCAACTATTGAAAAAGGCACTAGCCATTTCAATTCTCAATCTAATGAGCCATTTTGAAGTTTCTACGACAAAACTTTCAATAAAAACCTTATACGCCCCAAAATAGTAACTTACAACCCTTGCTCTGAGGGCTGGGGCGGGGGGTGTCATCCTCAAAGACCGAATTTCCAGAACTTTCAACTACGTTGAAGAAAATGGCTATCTCAAAATTTTGATTGGATGTGTTTGGGGAAATGATGGGCCTGAGAGAGGGGTTAGTTGCCCTCCAATCACTTTCGACTTTTAAAATTTCCAATTGAATGAGCCCTTTTTGAAGTTTCTGTGACAACGCTATCTATAAAAACATTATATGACCCCAGGGCATAACTTACAACCCTTGCCCTGAGGGGTTTATCATCCTCAAAGACATAATTTCCAGAACTTTCCACTATGTTGAAGAAAGTGGCTAATTCAAAATTTTAATTGGATGCGTTTAGGGAAATGATGTGCGTAGGGGGGGGGGGAGATTTCACCCTCCAATCACTTTCGACTATTAAAATGGCCACTAACCCCTTCAATTTTCAATCGAACAGGCCTTTTTTGAAGTTTCTACGACAACACTTTCTATATAAACCTTATATGCCCCCAAGGCATAACTTACAACCCTTGCCCTGAGGTTTGTGGGGGGGGGTGTCATCCTCAAAGACCTAATTTCTAGAATTTAAAACTACATTAAACAAAATGGCTATCTCATCATTTTAATTGGGGAAATGGGGGGTGTGAGAGGGGGATTAGTTGCCCTCCAATCACTTTTAACTATTAAAAAGGGCACGAGCCTTTTTAATTTCCAATCGAATGAGCCCTTTTTGAACTTTTTACACCAACACTTTTTATAGAAACATTATATGCCCCCAGGGCATAACTTACAACCCTTCCCCTGAGAACTGTGGGAAGGGGGGGGGGGAGAAGTTGTTATCCTAAGAGACTTAATTTTAACTTTCAACTACGTTGAACAAAATCTCTTTATCAAAATTTTGATCGGATGTTTTTGGGGAAATGATGGGCGTGAGAGGTGGTTTATTTGCTCTTCAATCACTATCGACTATTATAAGGGCACTAGCTTCTTGAATTTCCAATTGAATGACCCCTTTTTGAAATCTCTGAGACAACGGTTCTATGAAAATCTCATGTGCCCCCAGGGCATAACTTACAACCATTGCCTTGAGGGCTGTGGGGGGAGTGTCCTCCTCAAAGACATAATTTCTAGAATTTTGAACTACGTTGAACAATATGGCTCTCTCGAAATTTTGATTGGATGTGTTTGGGGAAATGGTGAGCGTGGATGGAGAGTTAATTACCTTCCAATCACTTTCGGCTATTATAAAGGGACCTTCCAATTTCCAATGGAATGAGCCCTTTTCGAAGTTTCTACAACAACTCCTTCTTTACGATGTGCCCTGGTCTAAAGAAAATAAATCATGCATTGTGCCAACATCGTTCTTAACTTAGGCAGTGCTTTTGTGCTGCCTATGTTTATGTAATCTAAAATACCAAGGACATAAAAATTAAACTAGGTAAACTTGCTCCTAAGATTCATTTGCACCAATTTTGGCGCGAAAATTCAAACACTATTTTCTTTTTCATGGTGTTTAGTATTTTATATGATTGTCTTAAACAGTCTTGATCCTAGTATCATAATCGAAAGATAATCTGTTGTTACGACCTTAAACGCAATTTTTCTATTTAAATTTTTACATAGATTCGATATATCCTTAAATTAATAATTTTTGGCCTAATTTATGAAAAGTAATTGCGTTATGCATGTAAAGGAGATTATCTGCGAGCTAGCTAGCACGGCTGGCTTAGCTTTTCATATGATATTTGAGACTCGTGGAAAGGCACCTAGTAAGAAATTTTTCTTGTTAGTAGCTTTTAGCGCCAAATTAAAATTATTACACTCATGGCTTTAAGACAACAAATTCTACTACTTTTTATTTTGTAAAGCGGTAACTTCATGAAATGAATAGCATTTTTGAAGACCTGGCAAAACCATAATTGCGATCCCATATGCCAGTTTATTGAGACAAGTTGATTAGGGCAGTAGAAGCCTTCTCAATTTTCAAATAACTTACTCTCTCAGTTGATATTAGCAGTAATTTCGTTCCCTCTCATGAACCACCTTTGCTATCCGTTGGATATTCGCATCTAACACTTTTTTACGCTAAGACATGACTTATCATTCTATTCCTGGATAAGACTACCGATAAGCAATACATACACAAGCATACACAACATACAAACAATACATACACAAACAAATCTTCGGTTTCCAGTTTCATCTATGGAGTTTCAAAATCAGGCCTGCGGTTAATTGTTCCATTATCACCCCAGATATCTTTCACGATTCCTTTAAGTCTTTCTTGAACCTTCCTCGGATCTTCTTCTGGGTTCAATTCATAAAACACCTTTGGGGGATTGCAACCGACAGCTGTTCCATTCAGTTTTAGGGCTTTTATTCGTTCAGCTTTATGTCGATCTAGCAACATTTTCAAAATGCTTAAAGATGATACACGAGTTACTGACTTGTTCTTCAGACATTCAAGAGACTCCCAGGGCAAGCCTTGCATGACCTGAAAAGATACAATTATTAATAATGTTAATAGAGAGGTTTGTTCATTGAGCGTTATATTTGTAGCAATCCCGTTCAAGTATGAGTATATACAGGGACAACCTTTAATAGAATTATACGGGCTTTCAAAAGGTGGACTATGGATGAAGGAGCTTTCTGTCCTATTTTATATATTTCTCGAAATACATGATTCTTCCGTTATCCATAATTCTATATAATTCATTTTCTTTTCAGATATTCCCAAACTTATACACCCCCCACCCCCTTCCCAAAAAAAACACAACAAACAAACGTAAATGTCAAACACAAAGTTTACAGTGTTTTCCTTGAAAAGTGGCCACTAGCCTCTCCCTACTCTTGAAGATAGGCCTTGTCAGAGATAAGCCCATTGTTTTGACTAAGTAACATGCGAGGTGTCTTCTATGTGTTATTTATTTGTATTTCCTCCTCCAGCTACTTCTTACGGAATGAATGATCTAAGCAACTTGGGCAGGGTTGGAAATCAAATCCCTTGTTGATTTTAAACGATCGAAAGTGATCAGTCGGTAATCAGCTCTTGTATCTTTTTAGCCCCTTGGCACTTGATACAAACAAGCCCAAATTGTGGACTGAATCGATACAAAACCTGCTAAGTTCTGCAAATCGTGGCAAACACAGACAAATCCTTGACTCGTGAAGGAAACAAGCCAATTCTGGACTCAGTGCAACAATGTGGTAAAACCGATGGCCAAATTATTTTATAGTAAATTGTCCGGATACGGGGCAATATGCCTAATATTCTACATAGAATTACATTGGGGATGGGGATGTTGGAGGGAACCTGGTTCACTCTGGTTCAATCGAATGTGCGGCAATATGCCTACCGTTCTACATAGAATTGGAGTGGGGATGGGGATGTTGGAGGGATGCTGGTCCACTTTGGTTCTATCGGATGCAGGGCAATATGCCTACTATTTTACAAAGAATTTGAGTGGGGATGGGGATGTTGGAGGGATGCTGGTCCACTTTGGTTCTATCGGATGCGGGGCAAGATACCTACCATTCTACATATAATTGGAGTGGGGATGGGGGTGTTGGAGGGACACTGGTCCCCTTTGGTTCTATAATCACTCAGGTTAAAACTCCTTGCGTTATTACAGTTCAAAATAGATAAAATACGCCAACCTTCTACTAAAAGTTTGCAGCAAGAAGAGGGGGGACATTGGAATGGCCAGAAGCCAACTTTGTGCCTCAACATTGAATTTCCATGTTCAAACAAGGTTTTACCAATTCCGTGGTAGACGGAATTTTTTTTTGAAATAGTGCTGTGCCAGATATCCTTCCATATGTTCTTCTCCTCTGCCATATTTGGGTATATTGTCTCAAACTTCACGCCAGTGTCTTTCGATGTTTTGTGTGTGAGCACCTGTAGAAGGGTCAGCAAAATTTTTGCTGTGGTTGGCGCGTAAATACTGATAGCCCTGGCTAGGCAGGCAATCGTAGGCCGTTCAACAGTCACTGATAATTGTTACCCTGATAGGATTCGGTTTTGGATAATTCCCAACAACGTGGCACTATTCTATCCGGCACATAAACCATGAATGAATTACCACTTCCTCGCTGTATTCCACCAAATACCCAAGCACCCGTGACAATCCGACCTGGATTATATTTACGCTTCCCAAATTTGGCTTCATCTATCTCAGCAATGACTCCTTCTCCCCCAAAGGAACGGAGTTTGACTGACATATGTACATACAAACCTCTCTGCAGAAGTGGCTTCAATCCACAAAGGTTTTTTTTTTACAACAAGTAATATTGTTGATCATGAAATCCTCCTTTGGAGGCGGTATTTGAAGCCAAATCATCAAAAAACGGAAATTTTCTAGCAAAGAAAGGTGTGAACCAGCCATCCATGTTTTGTCATAGATCAGTTTTGAAAAATTACACTTTACTGGAAAATATTTGCGGCCACCTCGGATAGGTATAAGCCTAGACTTCTGGCAACGGAACGAATTTCTATGTTTTATGCTAATCTGGCCACAGTTATCACAATCCCTGCTTCTCAATAACATGCCATGGTTATAATACAACTGTAAGACCGCCTCAACTGTAGAAAATTGAATAATACCACCACAGAAATTTATTTCACAAAATTTGCAAGACATATTTCAATAAGTGTCATTTACAAACTGAAGCTATAACTCGTAATATCAATTGCGGCTTTCACAATTGTTTCATTGTTTAACGGCGGGAATAGTCGAACAAAGATAACAGTGAATTGGGTTATGAATATATTGGAAAGATAAGTCAACTTAGTATGCGTTTTTCCTTCATCTGGAGTAGTCGCTTCTTAACAGATGCAAATATCCTAGGGTTGAGCCTACATGGTTGACCCAACAATTTGGCTTGTTTAGTCCCAGGTTGCATAAATATAAATTTGGCAGAAACCGTAATGCTTCGGGTTGGCACTGATGTTTGTTCAAAAAAAAACTTAAATGAAAGATTACATTTACTTTATACAAGCATGTTTTTTTTTGTTTTTTTTAGTTAAGAAAATTTCCAGATACCTCGCTATTCTTCTGTAATTTTTTAGTGGCCCTATTACCTAGAAATAATTATTTTCCGACTTCAAGCTGTCCAAATACTTTACCTCCCGTAGAACCCCCCCCCCAATTCAAAAGAAGGCTAGAATTTTACAAAATTATGAGTTTGGGGCGAAGGAGGATTTCGAAAACATCGTCCCATAACATAAATTGGCCTCTAAAGTGGATTCTGGTAATTGTAGCGCTTTATGTCTTAGCGCTTTAGAAATATTTAAAAAAGCTTCTAAAGTAAAATTTTGGAAATATTCAAGTTTGGGGGGAGGGGGATTTCAAAAACATCTTTCCATAATATAATTTGTCCTCTGAAGTCGGTTCTGATATTTGTAGCGCTCTATCTATTAGTGCTTTAGAAATATCTAAAAAGCTTCTAAAGTAGAATTTTGGAAAATTTTGAGTTTGGGGGGAAGGGGGATTTCAAGACCATCTTCCCATAACATAATTTGTCGTCTAAAGTAGATTCTGATGTTTGTAACGGTCAATGTCTTAGCGCTTTAGAAATAATTAAAAAAGCTTCCAAAGTAAAATTTTGAGTTTGGGGGGAAGGGGGATTTCAAAAACATTTTCCCATAACATAAATGGTCCTCTAAATTCGATTCTGATATTTGTAGCGCTCTATGTCTTAGCCCTTTACAAATATTTAAAAAAGCTTCTAAAGTAGAATTTTGGAAAATTTTGAGTTAGGGGCAAAGGGGGATTTGACATTCAATTTGGATTGAATGTCTATAGAAAGAAATGGGCGTGGGAGGGGGCTAGTTGCCCTCCAATCCTTTTAGTCACTTATAAAGGGCATAGACCTTTTAATTTCCTTTCAAATGAGCTCTCTCCGGGTCTTCTCTGATCATTGGTTCGTTACGATCATCCCTGGAAAAAAACAACAAATATACAAATAAACACGGATCCGTGATCTTTCTTCTGCCAAAAATTTAAATTCCAGATTTTTGTGTATAGGAGCTTGAAACCTTTGTAGTAGGGTTAACTGATATGCTGAATTTGATGGTCTGATTTTCATTAAGTTCACTTAATTTTTTTTTTGGGGGGGAGGGAGGGGTTCCCCCTTTTCGGAAATGAGACAAATTTTCTCGGGCTCCGAGCTTTTGATGGGTAACATCAAACTTAATAAACTTTATACATTTGGAATCAGCATAAAAAGCGAAATTCTTAGATGAGTGTATTGATATCAAGGTTTCGTCTTTTAAGATTTCGGTTAATTTTGGGCCGAGTCGCTCCTTATTTACAGTTCATTATCGCCAGTTGTTTGATTTATTTTTTCACTGTCTTAATTAAAGTTCATATTCATTATTTATAATTTAATTTTTATTATATAAATGGCCTAGTAAATTTTGATAATGTTATTTATACAGTCTCTGATAAACTATGCCTGGGATTGAGCTTTTGTTTCTTTTTATGTGCAGATAATAATCTAGTTTCAGACCCAGACTAAATAGTTTTGATTTTTTAATGTGCCCCAGCAATTCGTTCGAGCAATGGATTTGGAATATGTTGGATCTTGGGTGTATCTTCTAATGGGATCTCTTCCAAAATACAATCTACCAAACAACTTTAACGAAGCTATTGAGGACCTAGTTAAGCTAGGAATAAGTCCTGACCATACCAAGGCTATCGTTGCTTCTCTGCCTTATATGCCGTGAGAAGACTTGTGCACAGTTCACCCAGCGCATTTGGCTCAGGTGGAAAACCTCAAGCTTTGGCTCAAGAAATATCAGAAGCTCAAAAAAGTGGTCGAAAGAGCCAGAAGAGATCCTGTGATTCTTATCTTAGACAAGATAAAGATTTTCATGTTAAGCATGCGTGTTTAAATTCTCAATTCCCTAATAGTGATGCTTGGGCTGCAACATAGAGACTTTAAGTTCAAGAAACGTCTCATCAGATAGTGAACAAAATTTGTGTTAAACTGCTGGAAAAGAAACATCACATAGGAGAAGATTTGATCCCCTAAAGTATTACTAAATCAAGAGGGACTGCATTATGACTATGCGCAGTGGGGTAGTTGGATACTTTAAAGGTGCCTATGGATCTTAGCTTGTCTCCCTGCCACACGCCCCCCCCCCGCGCCACTGGATAATATTGGAATTTATATCGTTAGGAACTTTTGAGATCTTGAAAAATTTTTGATCTAGGAGTATTAAATGAAGCTTCCGGGAATGAATTCAGATCCTGAATTATCAAATTAGAAAGCGTTTTCATGTTCCTACCTCTGCTTCTTCCGCAGCATATTTTTAGGCTAAGGAAAATGTATAAAGACATGTTTACGCATACCAGTTTTATTCTGGGAAAAAATGATTTTTTTTTTTATTCTGGGTTTGGTCTGATTTTCTTTTACTCCAGGTCTTGGACATAATATATTTTGATTCAATACATAGTAATCATGTTCGTAATTGATTCATGTGATTGGTATGTTTGGCAAAAATCCTTGTTGTTTGAAATAAAGGTGAACTTTGTATTTCTACATGTAAACAAAACTTGTTTTTCAACTGAAAGTAAGGAGCAAAATTAAAACTTAAAACGAACAAAAATTATTTTGTATATGAGAGGGACAGCCATATTAGGAAATGTAGGTGCAAAATATGTTTTTGGAAGCATCAGCCTCCCCCCTGCATAACCACCCTTTTTCAAAATTGTACCTCATTACACAGATTTTAATCAAAGATAATCTGAATCAACTTTGTTAAATAAAGCTTTAAAATAAATGTCTATATTAACCGTTTATTTTGTATAAATGGTGACTATATGTGATTCTTGAGGAACGAATGCACCACCGCATGCCTTTACGGCCTATGAAAATGGGAAGCTTAGTATAAAGTTATTCAGTAATGTTAGATTGACTGGCTATTTTAGAATTTTCATTAGATAACAACTTGGCTATCTTTTGGTCAAAATTTTAGGTTGGTGCTATAATATGCGAGAACGCCACTTTGTTATGGCGTAATCTTTTTGGTTAATCAAATAAGCACCAGAATCTCTGATTTCCAATGGAATGAGCCGTCTCCCGATATCTAGGACTAATGGCGTGATGCGGTCGCTCTTGGGGAAAGACACAAAATCAAAACCAAATAAACACAAATCCCTGATCTGGCTTCTCGAAAAAATGCAAAAAAATGCAAAAAAATGCGAAAAAATGCAACTGGGCTGTAAAACTGTACTGCGGGTTCTCTGATATTCAAATACATTGTATACATATGCCTAAATAGATTTGAATATTGTACATATGTATATATAAGATAAGATAAGATTTATTGCAAAAAGTCTTTGGGCCATCTTTGGCCGCAACACATAATACAGTCTACAAACAAAGCTCAGGAACAAAATACAACTTTAGATAATAATTAAAAAAAGAACAACAAAACGACAAAAAAGAAACACACTAAGGTTCAACATTTTAACTAATAAGCACTAATCATAGTAAAATTCAAATCCTAAAAACCGTAACAAGCTATCCCCTCAAAAATGATTCCCTATGTTTAATCCATAAACGAAGAAAACTTACACAACTGTTGAATAGCACATGTCTTTTTCTCAGCCATCCGCTCAATCAACTAGCATTCACTCCAAAACACTCGTCCAAAACATTCATTCCGCAACTCAGACAGCTCTTCACACTCGGATAAAAAACTAAATAAGTTCTTATTCACACATCCACACATTGGGCAAAAATAAGGGCCAGTCGCCAGCCTAAACTTTCCCAAAAATTTCCTTCTCTCACCAGATCCAAACTATCCCCTCTTACCAACACCAAATTCTTGAAATCCTCTTTATTCAACCCAAATTTAAAATAAACCTTCCCCCCAAAAGTCTTTGACTTGGGAGTAAAACCTCAAAGACATAGATTGGTCCTTATGAGCTTGCCACTCTTGGATTTCTTGGTCATTTAGGGTTTGCTGGACTTCCTTCCATACTGACACGGTTTCACCCATAAGGCCTTTTCCTTTTCATTTCACATCTCCGAAAGGCCACCAAGGTCCAGTATTTTCTTGACCTGATTTGGCCATGAGTCATGTCTACCGTCCTTCAAGCTCTCCAAATAAGCTGACTTACGAAGTCGAACTTTGGGTAGCCTAATTATCTTATCCCAGAATTTTACCATTCTAACCAATCTAACACTCCTTAAAGTGAAAAGCCCCAAATATCCTTTCAGTACAACTGAACTAAATGAATCCTTCAAGCCTAAAATTCTCTTAAAATATCTTAGCTGAACTACTTCTAGCTTAGCTGCTTTAGCAAAACCCCAAACCTCAGAGCCTCAATGTAGGCTAGAAGCCACTTTTGTCTGGAAAACTCTTTTCTGGATCCTATATGCCTAGACATCCCTCTTCATGCACTAAACTTAACATCCAAATTAACAAATTCTTCTTTAACCTCTAACACCTTTCCTCCATAATTATAATGAACCTCTGAATCAACATCTCCTTTACTTCTAAATACCAATACTACTGACTTCTTAGCGTTCAACCCTAAATCCTTCTTTTCTAAATAAAATTTTTAATAACTCTAATTACTTCTGAAGTTTATCTCTACTATCCGCCAATAGAGCTATGTCATCCTCGAATAACATGCATGATAGCCGAAATTAATCCAAAGATACATAAGGGGCTCCATTACTTTTCGTAGAACTATCTAAATCATTACAAACAAGGAAACAAAGTACATCCTGGTTTCACACCAACATGAGACGTAACCAACCTAGAAAATTTCCCATAACCTTCACAACAAATTTCACCCTCCGATGCATATCTGCTATTATTGCTTCAAAGCACGACGGCAAGCCTATTTCTAATAAACTTTCAATTAACAACCTCCTATTTACCGAATCAAAAGCACTTTTCAGGTCTAAAAAGGCTACAAATAGCTGACCATTTTTTCCTCTAGCATATTTCCTTGTCAATACATCCAAAGTAAAATATGGTCAACAGTGCTGAATGTCGATCTGAGTTCTGCTTCTATTGGGCTAAGTAGTTCCTCCTTATTTTACCAATCTCTTAGCCTAAATTCCAGAACCTTACAAAACAATTTACGTACCACATTTCCTATAAAGATAGACCTAAAGTTTTCGTGTAACTTCCTATTACCTTTCTTAAAAAGAGGCACTGCTCCAAAAATGTCCCATGAGCGAGACCAACAAGCTTTCTCCACTACAAACGAGAAAAATGCGGCCAACATTGATATTAAAGTTGGCCTTTCTAACCCCTGGGCCTTTGAAGATATACCATCTGTTCCTAGACACGAATTACCATTCATTTTTTCCAACTGATCCCCCATTTCTTGTTGAGATACAGGCCTAATTAAATCGTAATCATTCTGTCTTAAAGGATATGTTACCGTCCCTAGACCTAACTCTCTATCCTCTGAACCATTCGACTCATTCGCCCTGACATATTCTGACTCCCTATTTTCAAAATAATCTGGCCACATCTTAACTGCTGGGACATCTCTTATTCTCGGGCCCTGGATCGAGTATTTAACTACCGACCAAAACTCTCTAAGGTTAATCACACTATAAGCTCTCTTAATTTTCGCATTAATTTTCATCTGCCCGTCTCTCTTTTTAACTCTGTTAACCCTATTATAATTTGACCTTAATTTCCTATATTCAGATAGCCTGCGCAAATTCGTTTCCCGATTCAATGGGTCTATTGCTTTAAGTAGCCTGGAAACCCCAATTAGCTCTTCCCTTTTCTGCCTACATTCCTCATCGAAAAATCCTCATCTTTTCTATAGATAGGGAATGAGAAATCAACCCCCCCCCCCAAGAAATTTCCTGGCGAGGCTCGTGACACTCCGCCTCGCCTTTTCTAAATCTGTGGTGGTCGACATGTAAATTTATTATTTAACGCTTCGTAGAAAAAGATTTTCCCTGATTTTAGGGTCACTATTACCCCTCATATTATGCACCAATAATAAAGACGTAGGTCAAAAATTTCCCAAAAAACTAAAAGGGATTGGATATCAGATTAGGGATTAGGGTTTTTGGTGTTCCACGAAAATGGAACGAAGGCCACTTCCCTGGTGACACAATCGTTTTGGTAACTTAGAAAGATCACTGGAATTTTTAATTTCCGTTCAAATTTGCTCTCTCCCAATTTTTTAGGACCATTGGTTTCATACGATTCCCTCCTGTAAATAAAACAAACAAAAAAAACAACAAATTAACTAACTTTCACCAATGATGTTTTTTTTGCGACAAAATGCATTCTCCTTTTTTTACGTTGGACATTCAAACCTCTACAGTTGGATTCTCTGATATACTGAATCTAATATTGGATATTTTATTGACGTTACTTGCCTTTTTGGGTGGGAGGGGGGTTCCTTTATTCTATGAAAATCAGGCAAGTTTTTTCAGACTTGTAACTTTTGATGGACAACATTAAGATAATCAATTTTATATGTTTGGGTTCAAAATTAAAGGCTTATTCTTTTGATGTATTAATTGTTATTACAATTCCTTTTTTCAGAATTTCGGTTACTGCTGGTCGGAGTCGCTCCTTACTAATAGTGCGTAACCATGAACTGTTGGAGAAATTTAGATGTTTTTTTCTCTTTGATAAGTTTTTTCTTACCATATTTAGATACATTCCTCTACCCCCGAAAATACGGTTGAACTCAGACATCAGAGGAAGTAGTGAACTATTCATATTATAAGAATTTCATAGCATAAACACCCCAGAGATAGGAATTTGCATTTACTTTATAAAAACGTTTTAAAAGATAAGTAAAGAGTCAAATTAAAGAAAAAGGGGAGAATAGGGTACATATAAAGTCTTATAAATAGTCCAGCTCAAAGCTAGCAGAAATTACCTAATCAACAGAAATTTGAATGAATGTCAACAACAAATTTAAAGATACCAGATATAACGATGAAAAGTAAAGAAATCCTATAACAACCTTTAGTTAAAATGACTGACCAAATTAGACTTAAAACTCACAAAAAATACTACAGATGATAGAAGGGCTGTCGAAGCCATGAGAACTATTTTCATTTGCGCTTGGACCTAAAAAATAGGTGAATGATTTTCCTGGGATTGGCAGCTGATTGATTAATCAGTGATTCACTTTACCAGGGAAGTGACAGAAAAATTGGAAGTGATAGATCATTCGTTTGAAATTTGATAGGCAAGATTCTAAACCCAAGGAGACTTTTCCATGAAATGCTAGACAGGTGAACTTGACAATCCAAAGGCTAGAATGGTTCAAAGTCCAGACTTTGGAAATCCTTGATTTTTAAGAGTTTGAAGCCTGCTCAACCGAAAATAGCCAGGGATTTAAAACCCCCTGGGGGGAAGTATCTTTGTCAGTATAGATATGTCCACCCCATTTCAAACGGAATTGGTAGTACCTTGTTTGAACATGGAAATTCAATGTTGAGGCACAAAGTTGGCTTCTGGCCATTCCAATGTCTTTTTGCTTCTTGCTGCAAACTTTTAGTAGAAGGTTGGTGTATTTTATCTATTTTGAACAGTAATAACGCAAGGATTTTTAACCTGAGTGATTATAATACCAAAGTGGACCAGTGTCCCTCCATTACCTCCATCCCCACTCCAATTCTATGTAGATTGGTAGGCATCTTGCCCCGCATCCGATAGAACCAAAGTAGACCAGCATCTCTCCAACATCCCCATCCCCACTCCAATTCTATGTAGAATGGTAGGCATATTGCCCCGCATACAATAGAACCAAAGTGAACCAGCATCTTTCCAACATCCCCATCCCCACTCCAATTCTATGTAGAATATATATCTGCTATAATTGCTACAAAGCAAGACGGCAAGCCTATTTCTAACAAACTTTCAATTAACAACCTCCTATTTACCGAATCAAAAGCACTTTTCGGGTCTAAAAAAGCTACGAATAGCTGACCATATTTTCCTCTAGCATATTTCCTTCTCAGTACATCCAAATTAAAAATATGGTCAACAGTGGTGAATGTCGATCTGAATCCCGCTTGCGTCGGGCTAAGTAGTTCCTCCTTATTTCACCAATCTCTTAGCCTAAATTCCAGAACCTTACAAAACAATCTACGTACCACATTTTCCATAAAGACAGACCTAAAGTTTTCGTGTAACTTCCTTTTACCTTTCGTAAAAAGAGGCACTGCTACAGTAATGTCCCATGAGCGAGGCTAACAAGCTTTCTCTACTACAAACGAGAAAATTGCGGCCAACATGGCATTAAAGTTGTCCTTTCTAACCTCAGGGCCTTTGAAGATACACCATCTGATCCTGGACACGAATTATTATTCATCTTTTTCAACTGATCCCCAATTTCTTGTTGAGAGGCCTAATTAAATCGTAATCATTCTGTCTTAAAGGATATGTTACCGTCCCTAGACCTAACTCTTTATCCTCTAAACCATTCGACTCATTCGCCCTGACTGATTCTGACTCTCTATTTTTAAAATAATCTGGCCACGTCTCAACTGCTGGGACATCTCTTATTCTTGGGCCCTGGATCGAGCATTTAACTACCGACCAAAACTTTCTAGGGTTATTCACACTATAAGCTTTCTTAATTTCCTTATTAATTTTCATCTGCCCTCTCTCTCTTTTTAACTCTTATAAACCCATTATAATTTGACCTTAATTTCCTATATTCATCTAGCTTGCGCAAATTCGTTTCCCGATCCAATGGGTCTAAGTGATTCACTTTACCGGGGAAGTGACAGAAAAATTGGAAGTGATAGATGATTCGTTCGATAGTGATGATCATTCGTTTGAAATTTGATAGGCAAGATTCTAAACCAAAGTAGACTTATCCATGAAATGCTAGACAGATGAACTTAACAATTCAAAGGCTAGAATGGTTCAAAGTCCTGACTTTGGAAATCCTTGATTTTTGCGAGAGAGGGGGGCTAGTTGCCCTCCAATCACTTCCGACTATTAAAAAGGACACTAGCATTTCACTTTTCCAATCGAATGAACCCTTTTTGAAATTTTTACAACAACGCTTGCTATGAAAAGCTTATATGCCCCAGGGCATAACTTACATTCCTTGCCCTGAGGACTGTGAGGGGATTGTAATCCTCAAATACATATTTTCTGACCTTTCAACTACGTTGAAAAAAACAGTTATCTAAAAATTTTAATTAGATGTGTTTGGGGAAATGGTGAGCGTGAGAGGGGGGTTACTTGCCCTTCAATCACTTTCGACTATTAAAAAGGGCATTAGCCGTTTCAATTTCCAACCGACCGATTCCTTTTTGCATTTTTTACAACAACACTTTCTATAAAAAAAAAACCTTATATGCCCCCAGGGCCAAAACTTACAACCCCTGCCCTGAAAACTCTGGGGGAAGTGTCATCCTCAAAAACATAATTTCCAGTCTTTTTAAGTATGTAGAAAAAAATAGCTGTTTCAAATTTTTATTGGATGTTTTTGGGGGAATGATGGGTGTAAGAGGGTTGCTAGTTATCCTCAAATCACTTTCGACTATTTAAAAGGGCACGAACCTTTCTAATTTTCAATCGAATGAGCCCTTTTTAAAGTTTCTACAACATCACAATCTGTAGAAATCTTATATCCCCCAGGGCATAACTTATAACCCATATGCCCAACTTACATTTACAGCCCAAATCTCATAAGCCCCCAGGGTATAACTTACAGCCCTTGCCCTGAGGGTTTTGGAGGAGTATCCTCGTCAAAATAGATTTTCTATCTGGAAATCAACTACGCTGAACAGAATGTCTATCTCAAAATTTTAATTGGCTGTGTTTCAGGAAATTTTGGTCATTGAAGGGGTGTTAGTTACCTTCCAATCACTTTAGACTAATAAAAATGGCACAATTCGGTCCAATTTTCAGTCGAATGATCCCTTTTTGAAGTTTCTACGACAAATCCTTCGATACTAAGTGCCATGGTCTAAAGAAAAAACTTTAATACATTGCGCCAACGTTGTTGTTTGCTTAGGCAGCGTGATTGCGCTGCCTATGACTTACAAGGTTTTTAGTGTTTGTCTAGAACCTCTTCTGAAATTTCAAGACCATTTCTTGATCTTCTCTGGTTAATTGTTCCTTCACGTTTTGAAATTTCAGTTTGTTCGGAAAACAGAAATTTTGGTACTTGTGTATTGACGCTGGTAAACCTGCGCTTGTTTAGCGCTTTCAGGTGCTTTATAAGACGTTGTAGAGCAATCGCTCGACTTTATACTGATCTCCATTTGGTTCCCCATATTTCAAACTATATTTTCGCTTTTTTCAAAGTTTCTCAAAATGTTCCATCAGTTTTGCACTTTTTGCGCCCTTTTGAGCACGCAAATACGCGCTTGGACAGACAAAGTCGAGCTACTTCTTGTAATAGTCAAACTTCTAGTACTCTGAATAATTTTTTCTAGTTTTTGTAATCCATTGAGTAGGCGCTTCCATTTTGCGATTTACTTGCTTTTTTTCGCGCTCTTTTGCGTGCTTCACTCCATAACAGAATTTGCACATTACTTAAAAAAATACAAATGAATGTGAATTGTCAGTTAAATATACATATACTGATATTTAGTAATCAAAATGTGAATATTATTTGATTTATTAAAGTTATAAAAGTAAAAACATTTATATTTTTTCAGTAAAGTGCAAATTATGTTCTGGGCTTGGGAGGGCATAGGGGGTATCGAGCCCTACTCATGTTAATTTCAGCTCGTTTTGAGTTTGACTTGGTTATTTATAGTAATTTCTATTCGTTTTGGGTTTCCATTATTTATCAATGCTGATTTGCTGTAGTTCGCTTGGTAGACTATTTGATTTTACTTTTGCTCATTTTTGGTTTAATGGAGTTCTTTAGTTTTCTTTAAAAAACTTATTTTGTGGAAAATGGTTTTTATTGAAAGCGTTGTCACAGACACTTCAAAATGGCTCATTCGATGGAAAATTGAAAGGGCTAGTGCCTTTTTCAATAATTGAAAGTGATTGGAGATCAACTAACGCCCCTCTCGCGCCCACTATTTCCCCACACACATCCAATCAAAATTTTGTGATAGTAATTTTATTCAACTTAGCTGAAAGGTGGAAATTAGGTCTTTGAAGATGACACCCCTTCCGGCCCTCAGGGCAAGGGTTGTAAGTTATGCATTGGGGGCATATAAGGTTTTCATAGAAAGCGTTGTCGTAAAAAGTTCAAAATGGGCTCATTCGATTGGAAATTGTAATGGCTAGTGCCCTTTTTAATAGTCGAAAGTGATTGGAAGGCAAAATACGCCCCTTCCACGTACAAGATTTCCCCAAACACATCCAATCAAAATTTTGAGATAGCTATTTTGTTCAAAGCAGTTGGAAGGTCTGAAAATTATATATTTGAGGATGATAATCCCCCTACAGCCCTATGGGTAAGGGTTGTAAGATATGTCCTGGGGGCATATAAGGTTTTTATTAAAAGCTTTGCAGTTCATTCGATTGGAAATTAGAAGGGTTTGTGCCCTTTTAATAGTCGAAAGTGATTGGAGGATAACTAACACCCCGCGCACACCCACCATTTCCCTAAACACATTCAATCAAAATTTTGAGATAGCTATTTTGTTCAAAGCAGTTGAAAGGTCTGGAAATTCTGTCTTTGAGGATGACAATCCCCCTATAGCCCTAAGGGTAAGGGTTGTAAGTTATGCCCTGGGGGCATATAAAGATTTTATTCAAAGCTTCGTCGTAGAAACTTGTAAAAGGACTCATTAAATTGGAAATTCAAAGGTGTTTTTCTAAAACGCATTTTTGAACTTTGGTTACTACGGAGTTACTTGGAGTTTAAAATCAGCTCTAACAACCCAAAGGCAGGGTTTAGAATTTGGATTCTGGCGATGAGATTATTCAAAAACGTCCCTAGAGTAATCCAAAGAAGAAGGATTTTATTTTGGAGAGTTACATAGCCTGCATTTTAGCCTGCAATAAAATGCATTTTAGGTTTATAAGCCTTGGTCAAGTCACTACCATCGCAATTGCCAAATATCTTGACCAGCGGTTCAAGAAAATGTATATTTCACCTGGTGATCTTCTAGAATTTTAGAGCAAAATTGCAAACGAGAAATATTTGGCCGTGTTACCTGCTAAATATCAATAAGAAGATACAAGTACCATCGCAGTCCCTGAGATGCAGTAACATCCGAATAAAGCCAGTTTGTATTGTTCACACGATGGAGTTTTTATAGCCATTGTAGGACATGCTTCAACAGCAGCCGAAAATATCATGACTCTTCAAGCTTTAATTAGGGACCAAATAGTTTCAAGAGAAACATGTCCACTCAAGTGGTGCTATGGAGTCCCAAAATCACCTGTACGTTGCAATGAAATCCACATCTGTGCCTGTTACCATTGTCCCTTCTGAAAGATTGTTTTCCAAGGCTGTTTGGATGAATCACTGAACAGCGGAACCGACTCTCAGGAAAAACATTAACATGCTGCCGTTTTTGAATCAATAGTTTATTTCTCTCTTTTCCTGAGCCCAAGTAATTCCAAACCTGGGTTTTTATTATATTCATTTAAGTAATCGAATAGTAATCGAACAGTATAGTACAAAATGGATATCTCAAAATTTTTGTTGGATGTGTTTCGGGAAGTTGTGGGTGTGGAAGGGGTGTTAGTTGCCTACCAATCACTTCCAAGTATTGAAACGGGCACTAGCCATTTCAATTTCCAGTCAAATGATCCTTTATGGAAGTTTCTACGACAAATCTTTCTATAAAAACCTTATATGCCCCTAGGGCATAACTTACAACCCTTGCCCTGAGAAATATAGGGGGCGGGGGAGGGGTTATCATCCTCAAAGACCTTATTCCCGGAACTTTCAACTACGTTGAACAAAATGGCTATCTAAAAATTTTGATAGGATATGTTCAGGGAAAAGTTGGGCGTGAGAGGGGGGTTAGATGCTCACCAATCACTTTTGACTATTAAAAAGGGTATTAGCCCTTTGAATTTTCAATCGAATGAGCCTTTTTGAAGTTTCTACAATAACACTTTCTATAAAAACCTTATATGCCCCAAGGGCATAACTTAAAACTCTTTCCCTAAGGGCTGTGGGGTAGGGTCCTCCTCAAAAACATAATTTCTATGTGAAAATTAACAACGCTGAAAAAAATGGTTATCTCAAAATTTTGATTGGATGTGTTTTGGGAAATGATGGGTGTAGAAGAGGTGTTAGTTGCCTTCTGATTACTTTCGACTATTAAAAGGGGCACAGGCCACTCCAAATTCCATTTGAATGAGCCCTTTTCGAAGTTTCTACGACAACTTCTCTGATATAAAGTAGCCTGGTCTAAAGAAAAAAATAATAAATATTCTAATGTGCCAACATCGTTCTTATGTGCCCCCAGGGCATAAATCTAAACCCTTGCGCTGTGGGCTGTGGGGAAGTTACTTACTCAAAATATAATTTATATTTTTAAATCAACTACGCTGAACAAAATGGCAATCCCAAAATTTTGATTGGATATGTTTGGGGGAATGATGGGCGTGGGGGGGGGGGCTAGTTGCCTTCCAATGGCTTTTGAATATTAAAGAGGGCAATAGCCACTCCAATTTTCAATCGACTGAGCCTTTTTCAAATTTTCTGCGACAAGTCCTTCGATACGAAGCGCCCGGGTATGGAGAAAGAAAATAATACATTGTGCCAACATTGTTCTTTACTTAGGCAGCCCTATTGCGCTGCCTATGATATTCTGGTCAATTATGTCCAACACTTTCTAGAGATCAATTAATAAAAGATTCAACCAAGTATCAGAGTTTTCTAGGGTTTAAAGAATGGTGTCAGGAAGACTAACAAGGTCGTATGAAGTAGATGTCTCCTTCAGGCTTCCCAATTGTTGTAAGTCAATAAAATAAAGAATCTCTGCCTTAAACAAAATAGCAAAGAAACCCTTGTACATTTAAAAAAAAAACTGGGGTCAAGGTGATTTGTCGTAGTGCAGTAAAATCGTTCACGCCTCCCTTTTTTTGGATTGGAGTAATGTTGGGCGATATTTTGATTAATTGATATATTGATATTTTTACTTTCGTTTTTCAATATATTGATATCAATCTTTTGGATCAGTTTTTTGCTATCTCATGGATTTGGCGAAGTTCAGTAACGCAAATTGTAAATAAAGGGTATTTTGTATAACTTATTTTTAAAAATTCAAATAATGTAAAATCAATCAATAAAAATACTGTTTTTCCTGCATCTGAAATAGTCGCTTTTTAATAGATGCAAATATCCTAGGGTTGAGCCTACAAGGTTGACCCAACGATTTGGCTTGTTTAGTCCCAGGTTGCATAAATTTAACCTTGGCAGAAACCGTAATGCTTCCGGATCGGCACTGGTGTTTGTTAAAAAACCCTAAATGAAAGATTACATTTACTTTATACAAGTATGTTTTTTTTTAGTTAACAACATTTCCAGATACCTTGCTATTCTTCTGTAATTTTTTAGTGGCCCTATTACCTAGAAATAATTATTTTCTGACTTAAAACTGTCCAAATATTTTACCCCCCGGGGAAAATAACCCCCCATGGAAAAGAAGGCTTGAATTTTACAAAATTATGAGTTTGGGGTGAAGGGGGATTTTAAAAACATCTTCCCATAACATAATTTGACCTCTAAAGTCGATTCTGATGTTTGTAGCACTCTATGTCTTAGCGCTTTAGAAATATTTAAAAAAGCTTCTAAACTAAAGCTTTGGAAATATTTAACTTTGGGGGTAGGGGGGATTTCAAAAAATCTTCCCATAATATAATTTGTCCTCTGAAGTCGATTCTGATATTTGTAACACCTTATCTATTAGTGATTTAGAAATATTCAAAAAGGTTCTAAAGTAGAATTTTGAAAAATTTGGAGTTTAGAGGGAAGGGGGATTTTAAGAACATCTTCCCATAACATAATTTGTCCTCTAAAGTTGATTCTGATGTTTGTAACTCTCTATGTCTTAGCGCTTTAGAAATAATTAAAAAAGCTTCTAAAGTAAAATTTTAGAAAATTTTGAGTTTGGGGGGAAGGGGGATTTCAAAAACATCTTCCCATGACATCAATTGTCCTCTAAAGGTGATTCTGATATTTGTAGCGCTCTATGTCTTAGCGCTTTACAAATATTTAAAAAAGGTTCTGAAGTAGAATTTTGGAAAATTTTGAGTTTGGGGCAAAGGGAGATTTGACATTCAATTTGGATTGAATGTTTTTAGAAGGAAATGGGCATGAGAGGGGCTAGTTACCCTCCAGTCCTTGTGGTTACTTAAAAAGGGCACTTGAGCTTTTAATTTCCTTTCAAATGAGCCCTCTCCTGGTCTTCTATGATTATTGGTTCGTTACAATCATCCCTTAAAAAAAAAAACAAATATACAAATAAACACGCATCCATGAGCTCTCTCCGGGTCTTCTCTGATCATTGGTTCGTTACGATCATCCCTGGAAAAAAACAACAAATATACAAATAAACACGGATCCGTGATCTTTCTTCTGCCAAAAATTTAAATTCCAGATTTTTGTAGATAGGAGCTTGAAACCTGTGTAGTAGGATTAACTGATATGCTCAATCTGATGGTCTATTTTTCATTAAGTTCACTTCTTTTTTGGGGGATGGGGGGAGGGGTTCCCCCTTTTTGGAAATGAGACAAATTTTCTCGGGCTCGGTGCTTTAGACGGGTAACATTAAACTTAATAAACTTTATATATTTGGAATCAGCATAAAAAGTGAAATTCTTAGAAGTGTGTATTGATATCAATCAACCAATCAATCAGTCAATCAATTTATTAATACTAAAAAAAACAATCAAAAACTTAAAATTTATACACGCCCAAGAAGCTCAGCCTGTAAAGGGCCAACAAAACAAATAAGACACTATTATAAAGCACATAAAAAAATGGATAATAGACATTTATGAAAATAGGAGAATCAACAGGAAACTTCACAAATAACTGGAAAAAAATATATAAACGAGGAAGAGATTGGAAATTAGGATTAAATAAAAAAAAATCAGAGAAATATATTGAATGAAAAAAAAGACATGTAAATGTGGATGGAATACAAAAAAAAAGAAGAAAAAAGTGGGAAAATACTATACTGGAAATACCCAGTGAAAAAGTGCCTTTGCAAAAAGAGATAGAGGGACATCAGGACGGATGGAGTTCCATAGTGAAAAAGATTGATAAACAGGAGACCTCTGACCTTCTGTCGATGATTGCTTAGGTAAAATGAACCTTCGATAAGAGCTACGTAAAAAAGAAGAGTACCTACCTGAGCCTGACAGAAAGAAAAACTGCTGCAGAGATGGTGGAAGTGTACCTAGAAAAGGAGAATGTGCTAAATAAAGGTAACTTTTACCCACAATACGATCCATAGGAGCTATTCCAGTATCATTATAAAGATCAGAGGAAGGGTAAAAACGAGGTAGAAGAAAAGTAGCCTTCACTGCCCTATTTTGGGCTCTTTGAAGAGAGCAGAGAAGAGATTTATTAGTACTACCCCAGACAGAACAGCAATAAGAAAGGTAAGGGAAAATAAAAGCATAATAAAGAGGAAGCATAATATCTAGGGAAAGAAATGAGTTAACCCTGTATAACATTGAAGATTGGCGGAGGACAAGGGAACGGGTATGAGTTATATAGGGTTTAAAAGAAAGAAAACAGTCAAGATACACACCAAGAAATTTCACTATAGTATCTTGCGGTATAATATCATTCCCATAAGTCAGGATGGTTGGTTCCCTTGCGTCTCTCATACGATAAGGGGTTCTAAAGTGTACAATGGCACTTTTTTGGCTGTTAAGAGTCATACCATTTGACCAGCACCAATCTTTTACTTTATCAAGAAGACCTTGAGCTAGGGAAATGGCAGATGGCAGGTCCACTGCAGCAATGAAAAAGTTACTGTCATCAGCAAAAATAATAGGGTGCACAAAGGGATAAAGACCATCAACAAGATCATTAATATAAATTAAAAATAAAAGTGGTCCAAGCACAGAGCCCTGTGGGACACCTTTCACAATAGGCAAAGAAGAGGAAGAAGTATTGTTAACCGAAACATACTAAGATCTCCCTGAGAGGTAAGACCTAAACCATTCAAGTGGGACTCCATGCACTCCAAATGAAGATAATTTAGACAAAAGAATAGAGTGAACGACCATATCAAATGCCTTAGAAAAGTCAAGAAATACACCCAAAACACACAAGCCCTTGTCAAGGTTAACACGCACAAACTCTGTTGCATCTGAAAGTGCATGCAAGGTAAAAAAACTGGGACGAAAGCCATAATGATGGTTAGTTATGAGAGAATTACCTGCAGTCGTATTAGTACTAAATACAAATGAAGAGAGTCTACAATACACTACTTTTTCAACAACCTTAGAAATTAAAGGAAGGAGAGAAATAGATCTATAGTTTGAAATTGGAGAAGAATCACCTTTTTTGTACAAAGGTACAACATTAGCAATCTTAAATAAATGAGGAAAAACACCAGAAGAAAGAGAGAGGTTAGTTATGTGTGAGATGGGGTTAGAAACAAACTGACAATTTTCTTAAGAACATTACAGCTCAAACCGAAACCATCAACTGAACGGCTACTTGAAAGCTGAGAAATAATGTTAGAAATTTCGGTATCACTGCATGGAAAAAGGAGATTTCGTTAAAAAACAAAATCATTCGTTTTTAATTCTTGATTTCGTTTAAAAACGAAATCAAGATTTCGTTTTTTAAGATTTCAGTTAAGTCGCTAGTTCTTCATAGAACTATCTAAATGATTAACAAACAGTTTGTTTTCACCTTACAACAAAGGTATTAGAACTGATACATTGCCCCTTTGCCGCCTCCCCTCATATAAACACTTTGCGTGAAATCTGTAAGTAGCGTTTAATCGTTTCCGTTCCTATTTGACACCCCATTAATATCATAGAAGAAGGAAAATTAGTGAACGATTTTTATAAAAGCCTCTTAATCATCTATGAAATCCAGGAGTTCAAAAATAAGAGCATTTAAAATGCCCCATCCCTCCCTTTCCATGAAGGTAAAACTTTGAAGGTTTAACTGAAACATTATTTGCTGTCATCAAATACATTTGAAAATAAAATATCTCGTTTAATTCACCCATTTTTCAAACCGTCAAGAATGATGCAAAAGCATTGGGCAATAATCATTTCCGATAATGCGCATGCAAAGGTTGTTTATGAAATCGTCCCTCTTGTAACAGGATTAGACACACATGGTTTTATCTAGACCGGAAAGAAAGCAAGCTCTATTTTGATAATGGAGAAATGACATTTTTGAACGAAAGAATTATTTCTAATGAATGAATTAAACTCGTAAACAGAGGAGGGAGGGAAGATGGGGTTTACGTAATGGAAAAAAGAGCGTATTTTACGCTTTCTATCAAGCATACACATCATGTAGTAGAGTTTGTATTGTGGGAAGGGGGGGGGGTATACCCTGAATTTGAATTTACTGGAGGGGTGACTATGTAAAGTAATTTTATTTGGAAATAAACTACGAAAATTTACTAAACTGAACTCACATTATAAATCGCTGTAGCCAAAGCTTCCAAGTAAATAATATCAAATGCTTTATCCATGATGTGTTAGAACGTTATGAAACATTAATCATAACGCATGTCCGTTACATACCAAATCTCAAGGGCGAATGAAAATCACTCCTTTTAATCGAATCCAATTACCAATCAAATTATCGTATATAGAGTAACCTCCGCTCTCTCTGATTGGCCTAAAAATGAATTTTGCCTCAAAAACCTGTCTCGTTGTGTTATACAATCTCGAATATAGTTTCAAAACGTGTTTTACCACTTTATAGTTAAAGTGCACGTCAAACTGCACTTTATATTCTTGTACATGCTAGAGGTAAGACAAATTACGCAATCACTCGTGAAATTGTATACTTTCGATACATCTGTTAGAAGTATAAGGCCATGTGAGGGGGTACTCACTCTCTTTGAAAAGGTGTATAGCTTCCATTGAAATGTTTTTCCTATAGCTTCAAGGAAATGGCATGGTAATTCCTCTACGTCTGTTAGAATAGCATGGTAATTCCTATATGCCTGTTAGAATTACATAGATTCATTCTACTGAAAAGCAAAAATACATGAGAGTCTAAAGCAATGTCGAAATAAACCCTTTTCTGAAGCTAAGAATGGCATTTTGACTTCTAATCATTGAGGCCTTGCATTTCGCAATTAGTTATACATTTACTTATTCAGCTATGGTCTTTCATACTTTTCATACAGTAAAATTAAATTGAAAGCTACAAACAGTATTATTTATGAAATAATTTTGCTTTCCTGGAATCTTCATTTCCTTAAGAAATTACAAATTTGAATCTAAAATGTTTATTTAGGCATCGAATTTCTATCTATTTGTATAAAAAGAATAAAAAAAACAAGTTTTGATAAAGCATATCCTTTTCAAACAGTAAAATTAAATTGAAAGCCACAAATACTGTTTTTATAAAATACTTTTCCTTTCTTTGAATCTTCATTACGACTTTCTTTTGTTGAAGCTTTGACAAATAAAAGTACACAGTTATATCATGTCACGAAACTAAAGCTTTTTTAGAAAGGTTTGAGTTGGCTTCAACAAACTAAACAGATTGCTTAAGAAATTACAAATTTGGATTTAAAATTTTTATTTAGGCATCAAATTTCTATCCATTTCCATAAAACAGTATAAAAAATAACAGTTTTGATTAAGAATATCCTTTTCCAACAGTAAAATTAAATTGAAAGCCACAAATACTGTTTTTTTATAAAATACTTTCCCTTACCTGGAATCTTTATTACGACTATCTTTTGTTGAAGCTTTGACAAATAAAAGTACACAATTATATCGAGTCACGAAACTAAAGCTTTTTTAGATAGGTTTGAGTTGGTTTCAACAAACTAAACAGATTGCTTAAGAAATTACAAATTTGAATCTAAAATGTTTATTTAGGCATCAAATTTCTATCTATTTGCATAAAAAGAATAAAAAAAACAAGTTTTGATAAAGCATATCCTTTTCAAACAGTAAAATTAAATTGAAAGCCACAAATAGTGTAATTTGTAAAATACTTTCCCTTTCCTGGAATCTCCATTACGACATATTTTGTTGTTGATGAAACTTTGACAAATAAAACTACACTGTTATATCATGTCGCGAAACTAAAGCTTTTTTAAAAAGGTTTGAGTTGGCTTCAACAAACTAAACAGATTGCTTAAGAAATTACAAATTTGAATATAAAATGTTTATTTAGGCATCAAATTTCTATCTATTTGCATAAACTGAATAAAAAAAAAATATTGATAAAGCATATCCTTTTCAAACAGAAAAATTAAATTCAAAGCTACAAATACTGTTTTTATTAAATACTTTCCCTTACCTGTGAATCTTCATTGCGACTTTCTTTTGTTGAAGCATAAGATTATAATTAATATTTTAATATTATGATGTCATAATAATAGGTTGTAGCCAGGTCGTCTCTTACGATTCCAATTAAGAAAAAGCCATAGGCTTTTTCCAGTTTGTAATACAATAACTTACAAGTAGTATGTACATATTGAATTTGCGGAGACATATAGCAATCTGTATGTTATTTGCCGGGACGTATACACATTTTCAAAGAGATTCAGAACTCCCTCACATGGCCTTATACTTCTATGGGACATATAGGTAAAAGTTTCTACAGGGCATATACACCTTTTCAAAAAGAGTGAGTATAGCTTGATTGGTGATTGGGATTTGAATCAAAGGAATAGTTTTTTTTACAATTTATATTAGTAAGAGAATTGAATTCAAAGAGAATAGTTTATTTGAGAGGATATTAGTAGAGAAAAATGAGTGATGCATTTACATTATTGGAGATTAATGATGGAGACGACAACAGCAGCAACGATATACGAGTACCCAATGTGGCTGTGGAAATAACCGCTGGCTGTAAACTATGTCTTGAATGGGACACTATGTATGCTAGATACGTGATATCATTAAGGAAAATTAAGCAGGAGCAGCAACTATGTTTTGCTGGAAAAGTGAATATTCTCCATATAAATAAACTTCGGTCAGTATTAGATGTCATATCGAAATATATTGATGAGAACAAAATGCATCAGTGAATATTACTATTGTAATTATGTTCAATAAAATTGTTTCTAAATCAATGGTATTTTTTCTTTCCATAGTAGACTAGCGTATATTTTTTAGAGTAGAAAAAATTCTGGTTAGTCTGAAGTTGGTTGTGAGAGTGTTAGGACTAAAAAAAAAATGGATAGATTTGAAGAAGAGCGAATCATGAGGAATCTAATTCTTATGGAAAAACGTTTGATTCTAGATGACGATTTTCTAGAGCTGTCTATTCAGAGGAAGGTATTTTCTCACGGAATGCTTGTCGATATAATGAAAAGTGATTCTTCATCATTAGACTATTTTATGAAGCTTCTACGTCGTGGTCCAAATGCATTTACACAATTTATTGATATATTGATCACGACACGGCAAAATGATATTGTGGATATGCTTTTAAACATTAGTTTAGAAATTTAGGACTTTGTTTCGTGAGAAAGATGGTGCTCAAGGATGATTTACTCCTCTCTCTCTATCCCAGACAATTTTTTGTTGTTGCTAGCTCAGTTTCATTGTGGCAATGAGAGTGTCAACACATGACAAGATGTTCCATACATGTCCGTTATGTATGTACACACTGGGCAGCTGGTCATAATGTGTGAATTGCACAATGATTGATGAGTATGACGAAAAGTGTAGATTAAGCAACCCGTGTAAATTGCATAGAGGATATGCTGTACAAATTAAAGGTTGTAATTCCTGTCTTGAAGAGGTGTGTGACTCTCATCCTTGAGGCCACCTATACTCCAATTGTCATTATGATAAATGTAATCAGTGGGAGAATACATATCCCGGCATGATTGGAAAGAATCCTAACCGTGATTTTAGTTTATTGCTACGAGATTGGTATCGTCGTGGTTTTAGATTGTTTTGGGAGGAGGAACCGGGTCAGCGATTTAACTGTTGGAACCACAAAAAAATATGGTTTCTACTTCATTATTTTGAAGACAATGGGTGTTATGATTATTAGCCCACTGATTTTTATTTGGCTGTGACGGAATGTGATTCGACACTTGAGGACACTGTTTGTAAAATTGCTTCAAATAAGCAAATTGAAACATGTGAATTCTATAGAATGAATAAGAATAGTGTCATTGACTATACAAAAAGGTATGACAAGAGCGAAGTCACACAATACTTTAGAAAATGTGACCCTGACATTGCAGTACATTAGGATCAGTACACTGTGAATTCGGATAATCTACCTGCACTAGTTGTTGTCGACAAATACCTAGTAGAGGATGAAATCTAAAGAGTTGAAAAGTCGTTTTATCATGTATATGAATTTTTTTTTATTAATAAACAATTTCACATAAATTTTTAGAACATTTTATTCGTAGGGCACTAAAATCAATATAAGATACGCTTGTAAGTATATTTTCCACTAGAAAGTCGTTCAATCGACGTAAGTCAACGTAGATGTTGAGAAACTGCTTGTAGGTGTAGCCACGACATCTGAACATGAAAAAGAGTAGCGCATGAAAGCCACATGTCTCAGTCGTTAAATCCTGTACTCTTCGTTGATTTTGAATAATGGTTTTCCCACTGCTTTCAATAAATTTGCTGATGTATGGAGTGTAGAATTTATACGATAGGCCAAGAGAATCAAAAAATTCAATATTCTTCACTGTTTGAAAGATGTATAGCCAATGGCCGGTCTTCAAAGTCGATGGACTGCTATTAACAATGATTAGGGTATTGTTAACACTTGGAATTTTTTCAATGAAGTCCGAAGGTATGCAATAGGACTTGTACTGGGACAAGTATGGATCCATACTAAATACATTGATTATTTGGTTTGTGTTCATGGTGCAAAGTCTAGTAGAACACTGCCGTCGGGTGTGATTTCCCAATAGGTTTCAAATTGACTCAGTGATATTAGCGTGATGCTCTCAGTCAGAGCATCGGCAAATGTACACTCTAAACGCACACTCCCCGTACGTACTATGCTCATATCCTGTGTGCCAGACAAATCCAAAACAATTACCCCATGATTTTTTGAAAACATTGAATCGGTTTTTTTTATTTCAAATAGTTGAGAGTCATGATCTAGGGATTGCAAGGTCAACTCGTACAGAGTTCAATAGAATTTTTTGTCAAATGATAGAGTATACAGTGGAATACCATTCACTTTGCAGACAAGGCTAGATAGACCGAAAAATTAAAATCATAGGGGATTCAGTCCAGGATCCAACGGCACTACCACTCTTCACATAAGCCAAAGCCAATTTTGATGGGATTTCTCCATTGATAAATGATGAATCGCTATAGCTAAGAAAGCCGGTGGCAATGTGACGTTGATTGGTGATTGTATGGGGGACAAGAAGTTTAATGTTGTTACCATTGGCTCTTAGCTTTTCCACTGCCAATGCAACAGAGCTCATAACCTGTTGTTTTTGAACGTGGAGAATTGCCGATGTGATAATGACATTTGCATCGGGTGCTGCAGGAAGTGTTTTTCACAAAATGAAAGTCGATGGTGCCATCTGTAACTTTGTATCAATCTCGACATTGGGGGGTAGCCATTGGGATATATTGAATATCTCATGATTTAATTTTCCAAACCAGATGATACTCCTGGGTCACTGCAGTAGTCAACTCACCGTCAGTATCAACACCTGATCAATATTCATAGCCCAATGATTGTCCTCTCAACTCCTTGTACGCCTTTGGTGTCATCATCATAAATTGTATGTAGCTTGTATATTTTGAAAAATTATTGCTAATGCTCACCAATGTTCCATTAATAAATACATTAATTTGTTTCAATAGGTTCTGTAGAATGCAGTTTTCATAGGAGAGACCATCGCCAGCATTTGGAGTTGTATTATCTGACTTTTTCTTCACCGCAACATTTAAATCAATAAATTTTGATGACAAATCAATGAAATAGTCTTCATTGGAAAATATTTGAAAGTGTATACTCTCCGAGAGGGGTTGTTGGGGATGAAATTGTTCATAGTAGCCATACTTGACACTGACATCAACATTTTCAGCATTGAATAGATTCAATGAGGAACTGATTGATGGACATGATTCCTTGTGGGGGAGATAAGTCATCTTAAGAGAAAAATCCTTCTTTGATATAACAATCTTTTTCTTTTTCTTCTTCTGCTTATTGGCCTTCGTTGTTTTATTCCTCAAAGTCCTTGTTGATGTCATTCGCTTCCCGCCTGGGTGGAGACTGATGAGTGAATGACGCGAACGCATCCTTTTCAATCCCTCCCATTTTGTCGAGATTTTAGTTGCTCACCAACGGCTCTTGCTGAAGATCTAATATTTTCCTTAACACTCTCCTTGAAATTCTTGCCCGACCCCCAGTCCTTTAGTGTGGAGGCAGCAAAATTTGATGCAGCAGGTACAAGATATTTTCTGGCAAGGGGTAGTGCAGAACGAAATAGCCTAGCAAACCAGCTACCAAGACCATAGCTAGACATTCTAGTACGACGCTTGTAGTAGTCCAATCCATTGCCTATTTGACGTTGACTCAAAGCACCAACACAACAATCAATATCGGGACAGACAAATGGAATTCTTCTATTGTTCATTTTAGGTGATTGTGCTGTCGTCGACAATGGTTCGAAAATGACATGTAATCACTGATAAGCCTTTTGTTATTGCTAGAGGATCACCCAATTCACTTCTTAGTGTTAACTGACAGAGTTCCAAGTACGAAGTGTTTACAGGAACATACTGAAGATGCTTTATATTATAGTGATGAACAAGTTTATGAGTTGTTTTTCGTTCAAGAACACGTAGGAGGGGGACATTTGAATTACCGACTCTCGACATTTCCACAAAGGATGCATAGAGAAATATGCAAGAGTCAAAGGCGAAACCAGGTGGATAATCAGCAAAACTTACTTGATCCATCCCGTAAACGGTGCCAGCATTTTTCCCATTGATCATATTCTGTTTAAAGCCAAGAACGTCTCTCAGATTATCACTGAGAATAATTATTTCAGTGTCAACAGGTGAGCTAATGTAAATCCTATCATGTTCCAATGAATAATTAAAATGAAATGTACCATTCCTACGATATGAGATTTTTCTATTGATTGTATGACACAAATCTCCCATATTATCATATTCAATATATTTCAACTTGGCATGTGGATATTTGCTATATTTAAGTGCTTCAACCCATTCATTCAATCGACCCATTCATATAAGTCGACAAGAGTGTCCAATTGAATGGTATAACTTTTATATCATACACACGATCCTTTTTCAGGATGTCATAGGTATTTTTGAGAATAAAGTCGACAAGAGCCACTTCATATGCACCGTCAAATTTGATGGAGGGGGAGATTTTTGTCCAAAAATCACTTGTCGTATTCAAGTCGTTGTAGACCGGAAACGTTGGATCGGAAACGTTGGACATGAAAGTTACATAGAAATCATTGGGCATTATCAATATCTTCAACACCAATCCAAGAATCAAAATCAGAGTTGTATCCTAGCCACCGAACAAGTAACTGTTTTTTATCCCTGCGAGTACGTGTCTTTAATATCTTTTCAATTTGATAGATTTCACTATTATTTTTAATTTTTTGCAGTTCATAGTCATAAAAGCCACAGAGAATCTTTTCATCTTTAGTATCACGCATGCGATAAGTTATGGGTTTAGTGTCTAGGATTTTTGCCGCTTTAAAAAGTTCGGTGGACCACAAGTAATTCCCCTTTTCAAAAACATTAGTTGTTCTATTAATTCGAATAGTATCACCAACATTGAATTTATTTTTCTTCTTGACAATTGATTCATTGGAATATTGCTTAAGAAAAGTGTCAATTGTATGATGATCAGAATGATGAACTTCCGTTGGCGTAGAGTTGGACAATCATTGATGAGGTCGTTGATTATAAATCAACATGATTTTATCTAGATCATGAATAAAAGCCGATGTAAATTTCAATGTACAATATCTTGAAATTAAAAGTCGAATAGTTCTTATCAATCGTTCGGCCAATGCAGCCTTTATAGGACTGTGACTATGATACAGCAGTGTACTATATTTCTCTAGTACTTTTGCAACATAGGGATTAACAAATTCACTACCGCGATCCGTTTGAATTTTTTTATATGAATCCTGTTCGAGAATACTTTCAATGGCCTGAGCAACTTCAACCCCTCTCTTTGATCGCAATGGAATTGCATATGCAAAGCGACTAAAAAACACTGATGGCAAGTAGAATATACTTGTACGGTGTTTTGTGATGTCGTTGAATCTCATCTAGAGTCAGGAGATCTGCTTGCATTATATGCAATGGGTAAAAGGCTTTAGTTTTTCAATATTGATTGGCACAAAGTCTATGATTTCTATGCAGAGTGTAACTTGATTCATTTTGTAGATAGTCTTGTACACTTTTAGTGTGAACACCAGTGACTTTGGAAAGAGTGGTGGGGGAACTTAAACTCCCTGCATCACCAATATTTCCATAAACACCTTTCAGAACTTCAACAATTTTGAACGTAAACACGTTGTGTAACGTCCGCTACCCTTTGTACACTGGATGGTGATGGTGACATGAAACGTTTTCGCTTTTTCCTCGCCGCCATTGTCAAGTTTTTTCCACTAGGTGTGCTAGTATTCTACAAGATTGATTTAAAATTCTTCTTCTTCTTCTTCTTCTTCATGTTCATATTTTAATGGTGTTGATGATGATGATGATGATGCATGTTCATCTAATTTTTTTAGAATTTGTCTATTGCTATTAAGACTTTTGGGGAAGTTTAATGTATTTAGAAAATTGTATAGACGACAGTCAAATGATAATAGTCCTTTACGTTTTGTAACCATGTCATAGATTAAATCAAGTAGATTATAGCTCTTGCCCTGAATTATAATCCCTTTCCCATTGCTCTCAACTTGAATATCATCTTGAACACTTTCCATGAGATAGGTTAGGAGTCGTTTACTTTGTTCACGATATGAGTGGGGCATTAGATTTCCAATTTTCAATACAATTGAATCCAATTCCTCCCTCTTTAATTGTGTTCCAGCAGCAGACTCTTAAGAAGATGATTCATTTTTGGGATCAATACCAGCAGCAGCAGCAGTGGACTTCGACCGATAGGACTTGTGTTTTTCCACTCGGCGAAGTGCATCTTGAAGTAAAAGCAGTTTTTTATCATCCTCAATATTTTCATTGTCAAGGAATTTACTCATATTGTTCTCAAAGTGTTCCACGGGTGAGAGAGCGAGTTCTATTGGAGTCAATTTATAGGTTTTACAAGTCCTGCAATTATTGGCAGTAAAAGTGTGAAAAAGCTACTGCCCGCCTGAAGAAGTCGTTTCCTTTTAAAATTCTTTCCTTTCTTTTTAGAGGCCAATGTACGTACAATGGAACGATGTTGCTTTGCCTGTTGCTTAACTACTTCTGGCAGTTGAACATTACCCTTGGTCAAATTAAAAAAAAAGTTCAGATATTAGATTAATGAAATCATTGTCACTACCATGTTTGAGTATGGCTTTCCTAAGCGGAGGTTTTGAAGTGCTTAGAACTGAAAACAAATGTCTATTTTCATGTAGTTTCTTCAGTGTCATGATAGCAACTAATAGGTCTTTCTAGTGTTCACGGGGAGATATACTGTAATTTCATTGTCGAAAATATCTGTGACTACACGCAGATCCTCGGGTGTATTTTGATTAAGATCCAATAGGATATAACCGTGGGATTTATTAGTTGCCTGATTGTATGCTGAGAGCAGAAATTTAGGGGAACCTGGATGGATTTGTTTATTGAGGGTTATTAGCGAGCTAGAATCACGAACAACTCTGTAGATGATATAGTAGGTGCAGTTCAATGCAAGTGTTCGCATACATTTGCTCTGATGAAAGAGATTGTGTAGAACCAGATTAACGGAAATCTGTTCATGATGAGAGCGAACAGTGAACAGTTGCAGCATTTCCTGGGACCATTGTTCAATAGATTCAGCATGATCGTCAATGATTAGCCAAGAGTTTGGTTCAATAATGTTGAAACCATCAAGTCCCTGCATGAATTGTATCTGCACCAAACCCGTGATGGCAGCAATTGCTTTTATTTTATCGTATGACTTTTGCCAAATACTGTAACAATAGTAGATTTTTTTCGGCTTTTTCACAAGCATTTTTATGGCAAATTTTAATTATTTTAGTTAAGAGCGTTGTTTTGCCCGACATTGACGGCCCACACAGAAACGATCTGAATGGTGTTTTAAATTGATACATGTTCCCTTCAACAGTTCACCTGGACAACTAACTGTAGACCATAGTTTTCTAATGACTAAATAATTTCCCTACTACTCCGTTCAAGAATAATATGAAGAAGAAGAAGACGAATAAAGAATCATATGCATAAAAAAGTAACAATACTTAAAAAATACTACATTGAAAAAAAAGCACATTAAACATGAAAAAATACACTTTTTTAAATTTATTTATAATAAAAAAAAAATTCAAAATTTACATGGACACAGAGAAAAAAACATTTCAGTAAATACACTTTTTTTGTTTATTTATATAAAAAAATACAACATTAGAATAAAGCACTTGAAATAATATAAATTTTTTTTAATGAAAACATGTATATTTACAAAAAAATCTGCTCTAAGTCAGAAAAGATAACTTTGGTAGTGGCGGTGCGCCCCCCGCTGGTGGCCGCCCCCTCCCGGGCCACGAGACCCCCCCCCCCAAAGGGTTTAGGAAAAAATTTACTGGACTTTATTCGAACCGAGACTTTCCCTATGGATAACACATTCGGCCCGGTCTGAAGTTGCATTGTACATGCATTGTGAGCCCCCCCGAAAGTTACTTTTTCCGTTGAATTGGCATCAATAAGATGATTATGATCCTGGACCACGTCTTTGGGGCAAGAACACCTCTACAAACCCAAAAAATCGTCCCCTTTTCTAGTGCCAGTTGCTCTTTATCTGATTATGTCATTGGATAGTTGGTGTGACGCAATCGTGAAATTGCGGCGTTTGTTGTTTTTATTAAAGATATCAATAACTTTTCCATACTACCCTCCTCATCCTTAGCCAAAAAAAACTCTTCCAACTGCATTTTATTATTGGAATCGCGACGGGCATGCGCATAGGAACACGCAACTAGTTTGTGTTCCTTGACTATATTTGGCCTTGATGGGTCTGATACCTCCACCAGTCTTGATTCACAGTCTAAAGACACTTTGTCAACTTGTAGCAGGGAATTTTGGAAATTTTTAAATTGTAAAGTATCTTTGCCTTCTGCCGGCATTTCAATTCTTTGATTCCCATTAATTTTGCAATGCCTCATGTGATCCGAGAATGTTCGCTCAGATCTAAATGAGGAAAGGCACCTGGGGCAATAGAGACATTCTGCTTTGTTCTTGCTTTGGGATAGGAGTCGACTTATTGCTGTAACGGGGAAAAAATGACCATAGGAATTTACATCTTTGGGAGGCTCGTAAATAACCCAAACCCAATTTTTAACATTATCGACCATCGGTGTCCTCACTGAATACAAAATCCCTTTTTTATTTGGTTTCTTTCCTCCATCTACATATTCCGTGTCATACTGGAGAACAACCACTCCCGACCCAAGATTTTCATTTGCATTTTGAAATAAGGTTATCTCTTTCAAGGACACTGGATGCTTCCCCTCTAAACAATCAAAATTTACTTTAGGGAAATTTTTTCCACCGTTACGAGGAAGTCCGTCGAGATTTTTCATTGTTGAATATTTGTTTAATGTTTTATGGGCTGCTGCAAAAATTCAAATTGAAAGCATTGCAGCCCCGTTTCAAAATTGAAACCTTGAACCCTCCTGTAGCCGACAAATCTGGGTGGCATTTTATTTTGTTACCCCGCCCTCCTCTTAAAATAAAGTTTTTTTTTTAAATCTACTGAGATTCAGATCCATGTTTTCAATGTATAAAATTGTGGACCCACTTCCCCTCTCATTAAACGTGTCCAAAGTTGAAATCAATTTATTTATCCAGTTAAAAAAGTTGTCCTCATATTCATTTAGACCAAGGTAAAAAGTCTGGTTGCCAGTTGAAAAATGAAAATAAAAAATATCCCCGGATGTTCCCTTTTGTAAATAAACTTTTTGATTTACTGATGCTTTAACTCCCCCTTGACCCTCCCATTTCTGAATCTGAATCTACACTTGTGCTCGAATTTTGTCGATGTAGCTATGGAGAACATTCAAAGGGTCAGTTAAAATAGTGCCCCCGTCAACCGCGTTTTCCTCGGGAGGATAAAAATCTACCCTATATGTTAGTAAGTGACTTAGAGCAGACTCTAACAAATAAAATTCACGTAATTCCGGGACATGACACTACTTTTTATGTCCTGCACCTATTTGTACAGGACTCAATTCACTAATAGTAAAACTATCGTCAAACATGTCCCCGGAAAAATTAGATCCAACACCTTGCATTGTTGTATTACTACTACTACTACTATTATTAGCATTAGGTGTATCATTAAGGGGAATGGTGGGGGTGGCATAGAAATGTCAATAAAGTCCATCCCCCGTCTGTTCAATTACATTAGATGGAGATGGTATAAAGTCCTCTAGGCTAGTTAGCATGTCTTCCAGTGTGTTTGGGGACAATTGATCAAGCCAGACTGTATTATCCTGTGACGTAATTTCTATATGAGAATCCAGTTCAGTTGCACTACTAACATCACCTAAATGCTCACGCATGAATCTATCTACCCATTCTGGATCCTCTATCATATCAAAGTCACAAGTTAAATCATCTGCGCTAGTCATATCCCCAAAAAACATCATTAAGAAAACCTCTATGTCATTCCACATTGTCTAGAACTAAGGCTGATGTCTCATCTCTGAACTCCACTGGTGGTGTTAGAATTGGTTCAGTAAATGCCGATATTTCATCACCCAATGGTGGTGGTATTTCATTAATCTATAAAAAAGAGCTTGTTTTTTATGTGAAATAACCATTATTTTTATAAAGTTGATAAACTATGTCAATTTTTCATATTCATTGTCCCACCACCTGAACAATTAAAGAAGAAAAAAAAGTTACATTGGCACATGTCTTTCATAATGACAACTGAACATGTTAAAAGCGAACAAGCGAACATGTCGCTTAGCGACGGATTTGATTGAAGTGCTGGACGCAGTTAACTTGGACTAAATAAATAATTGCAAGCGAAGAACTTTTTTCTCCTTCCATGTCAACAATTAAAGTGCCCCCCCTTCCCCAAAATTTTTACATGTCAATCGTGAAATATCATTATTCACCGCAAGCAAATAAGAAGTCGATTTACTAAATTATTAAACAATATTTGTTTTGAAAGAAAACAGCTTTTAAAAATTTACAAACGATTTAAGAATTAAAGCCTAGGTAAATAGCCCCCAAGACCATCCTTGTGTTTCAGACGTCGTTCATAAAGAATTAATTAAGAGCTATAAAATTGTAACACCCAGAAGGTTTTTGTATCTCATTACCCCAAATATATGCATGCTAATTCAGTTATATTGCGCCGCAAATTTTTACATGTCAATCGTGATGAAATAAACACACATCTGTGATCTTTCTTCTGCGTGGCAAAAAATAGAAAATTCCACATTTTTACAGATAGGAGCTTGAAATCTTATCATTTGGGCTCCCTAATACGCTAAATCTGATGGTGTGATTTTTATTAAGACCACTTGACTTTTAAGGGGTGTCTATCCCTTTTTTTCAAAAATCAGGAAAATTTTCTCAGCCTCGTAACCTCTGATAGGTAAGACTAAACCTAATGAAATTTATGTATTAGAAATCAGCATAAAAAGTCAACTCTTTTATATATCTGTTGGTATCAAAATTCTGTTTTTTGAAATTTCGGTTACTTTTGAGGACGGGCGCTCCTTACTTACAGTTCATTACCACGAACTGTTTGACGTCGTTGAAGTTTTAATGCTTAGGGTTGTTTTAAAAGCTAAAAAATAGTCTTAAATTCTGCATTTTAGTATAATTTTTCTTTTATATTTTTGGTTGTTACGTTGAGTGCGGCCCTTGGGCCGTACTCAGGCATAGGGGCGAAATATTCATTTAAAGTTTTGAATTCCACTGTCTTCAGAAAAATTTTCCTATTGTTTTGATTGTAATCATTTGCTTATGATGGAAGGGCAGCATGGTCTTCTTCATTATTTGCGTGTAGTTTTTATCGAGGATGTGTTCCCCTCTCCTCACGAACTAAAATTTTACGTAAGTGTTTATAGGGAGCAATGTCACGTTTATAAAACTTTTATCGTGACAATGTGTTCACTTTTGCTACTTTCATGTCAGTTCTCAGGGACAAGTACAGAGAGAAAGAGAGAGAAAGAGAGAGAGGGAGAGAGAGAGATGGGGGAGGAATAGCATTATTCACCGCAAGCATATAAGAAGTCGATTTACTAAATTATTAAAATATTTTCAGAATATCTATTTAAAACTTACGTTGATAATCACAGCTAGCTCGTCAGACTCCTTGCTCAAAGAGTCCTTAGTCACAGGTCTATTGATGCACGGGAAAACAAAATCCTTTACTGAATCGTGAAGCTCGACTGGTATCTCCCCATCAATTTCAAATAACCGTCCAACCGATCCATTCTCCTCAACACTGTCAAGGTTGGGGAAATGGGGAGCTTGAGGGTCATTGAGCCATTTATAGTCACCGCAAGGTAGCGCATAATGGGACATGGCCAAGGGGTAGAGAGAATTCATATTGAGGAAAACTGCATCCGATTTTGTCCCCGTCTTCTCTCCTGTTGGATCAGTTTCCAAAATACGATCCCCGTGAAAATCAAAACCACCCCTCATTGACCTTTCGATGAACAAGTGCTGATCAATGTCTGTGATTAGCCCAATTTTTTCCCCACTAATTTTTAGGATGAGGTCCATCACCAGATGAGGAGATGAAAAATAATAGTCCAAATCAAGATTAAATTCCCAATAGATTTTGTCCGTACTTTTACACATAATGTCAAACAGAGGTAACACGTCACTCGACAAATACAGCTTGCAGTAGTCAAACCCATTTTTACACCCTCCCCTCTGCCCACACTTTTTTAGCAAAACTGTATTCATCGGGGGTGCACCTACGATCATGTAGACTGTCGTAAAACGATTCAATCGGAGGAATAGTTTCCTCGGCGAATCTCGACATGGAACAGTAATATTCATAAGGATATATGCCCTTGACCGTCAACAAATCATATAAATCATTTGGAAATTGTTGCTTGAGAAGGGGTTTAAAGCGTTGCAGCCGTCATCGTTTTTCTGCACCTGAATTAATTCGCTCAATGATTTAGGGAAAAAAACTGTAGGAATCTAAAAAGCGAATTTTATGCGTGTACTCAACGTCGGCTTCAACAAATTTCCACATAAATTCCAAAACAAGCAACTTTTCTGATGATTTAGGCATGATTTTGTAGGAAAAGCTGTCTATCACCCATGCATCATCCACAGTTCCATTTCTTTGAAGATTTGCCATTGCTGGTAGCACGAACTTCAGATCGTAGTTAGAGTTATGTATAAAAAACGGAAGAAAGAGTTGTTGTTTCATTTTTAAATTACATGAAATGTGAGCCCACCCCCGAAAGTTACTTTTTTCCCGTTGAATTGGCATCAATAAGGTGATTATGATCCTGGACCGCGTCTTTTGGAGCAAGAACACCTCTACAAACCCAACAAATCGTCCCCTTTTCTAGTGCCAGTTGCTGTTTATCTGATAATGTCATTGGATAGTTGGTATGACGCAATCGTGAAATTGCGGCGTTTGCTGTTTTTATTAAAGATATCAATAACTTTTCCATACTACCCTCCTCATCCTTAGCCAAAAAAAAAACTCTTCCAACTGCATTTTATTATTGGAATCGCGACGGGCATGCGCATAGGAACACGCAACTAATTTGTGTTCTTTGACTATATTTGGCCTTGATGGGTCTGATACATCCACCAGTCTTAATTCACAGTCTAGAGACACTTTGTCAACTTGTAGCAGGGAATTTTGGAAATTTTTAAATTGTAAAGTATCTTTGCCTTCTGCCGGCATTTCAATTCTTTGATTCCCATGAATTTTGCAATGCCGAATGTGATCCGAGAATGTTCACTCAGATCTAAATGAGGAATGGCACATGGGGCAATAGAAACATTCTCCTTTGTTCTTGCTATGGGATAGGAGTCGACTTATAGCTGTAATGGGGAAAAAATGACCATAGGAATTTACATCTTTGGGAGGCTCGTAAATAACCCAAACCCAATTTTTTTTAACATTATCCACCATCGGTGTCCTCACTGAATACAAAACCCCTTTTTTATTTGGTTTCTTTCCCCCATCCTACAAATTCCGTGTCATACTGGAGAACAACCACCCCCAATCCAAGATTTTCATTTGCTTTTTCAAATAAGGTTATCTCTTTCAAGGACACTGAATACTTCCCCTCTAAACAATCAAAATTTACTTTAGGGAAATTTTTTCCACCGTTACGAGCAAGTCCGTCGAGATTTTTCATTGTTGAATCTTTGTTTAATGTTTTATGGCTGCTGCTAAAATCCATATTTAAAGCATTGCAGCCCCGTTTCAAAATTGAAACCTTGAACCCATCCTGTAGCCGACAAATCTGGGTGGCATTTTATTTTGTTACCCCGCCCTCCCCTTAAAATAAAGTTTTTTTTTTTTAAATCTACTGAGATTCAGATCCATGTGTTCAATGTATAAAATTGTGGACCCACTTCCCCTCTCATTAAACGTGTCCAACGTTGAAATCAATTTATTTATCCAGTTAAAAAGTTGTCCTCATATTCATTTAGACCAGGGTAAAAAAAAGTCTGGTTGCCAGTTGAAAAATGAAAATAAAGAATATCCCCGGATGTTCCCTTTTGTAAATAAACTTTTTGATTTACTGATGCTTTAACTCCCCCTTGACCCTCCCATTTCTGAATCTGAATCTCAACTTGTGCTCGAATTTTGTCGATGTAGCTATGGAGAACATTCACAGGGTCAGTTAAAATACTGCCCCCGTCAACCGCGTTTTCCTCGGGAGGGTTAAAATCTACCCTATATGTTTGTAGGTGACTTAGAGCAGACTCTAACAAATAAAATTCACGTAATTCCAGGGACATGACACTATTTTCATGTCCTTCACCTATTTGTACAGGACTCAATTCACTAATAGTAAAACTATCTTCAAAAATGTCCCCGGAAAAATTAGATCCAACAACTTGCATTGTTGTATTACTACTACTACTACTATTAATAGCATTAGGTGTATCATTAAGGGGAATGGTGGGGGGTGACATAGAAATGTCAATAACACCATCCCCCGTCTGTTCAATTACATTATATGGAGATGGTATAAAGTCCCCTAGGCTAGTTAGCATGTCTTCCAGTGTGTTTGGGGACAATGGATCAAGCCAGACTGTATTGTCCTGTGACGTAATTTCTATACGAGAATCCAGTTCAGTTTCTCTACTAGCATCACCTAAATGATCACGCATGAATCTATCTACTCATTCTGGATCCTCTATCATATCAAAGTCACAAGTTAAATAATTTACGCTAGTCATATCCCCAAAAACATCATTAAGAAAACCTCTATTTCATTCCACATTGTCTAGAAGTAATGCTGATGGCTCATCTCTGAACTTCACTTGTGGTGTTAGAATTGGTTCAGTAAATGCCGATGTTTCATCACCCAATAGCGGTGGTATTTCATTAATCTATAAAAAAGGAGCGTATTTTTAATGTGAAATAACCATTATTTTTATAAAAGTTAATAAACTATGTCAATTTTTCATAGTCATTGTCCCACCACCTGAACCATTAAAAGAAAGAAAAAGGTTACATTGGCATATGTCTTTCATAATGAAAACTGAACATGTTAAAAGCAAACAAGCGAACATGTCGCTAGGTGACGGATTTGATTGAAGTGCTGGACAAAGTTAACCTGGACTAAATAAATCATTGCAAGCGAAGAACTTTTTTCTCCTCCATATAAACAATTAAAGTGCCCCCCTCCCCCCAAATTTTTACATGTCAATCGTAAAATAGCATAATTCACCGCAAGCATATAAGAAGTCGATTTACTAAATTATTAAACAATTTTCTTTTGAAAAAAAAACTTTTAAAAATTTACAAACGATTTAAGAATTAAAGCTTAGGTAAATAGCCCCCAAGACCATCCTTGTGATTCAGACATCGTTCATAAAGAATTAATTAAAAGCTATAAAATTGTAACACCCAGAAGGTTTCTGTATCTTATTTCAATATATGCATGCAAATTCAGTTATATTGCGCCGCAAATTTTTACATGTCAATCGTGATGAAATAAACACGCATCCGTGATCTTTCTTCTACGTGGCAAAATATAGAAAATTCCAAATTTTTACAGATAGGAACTTGAAACCTTATCATTTGGGCTCCCTGATACGCTAAATCTGATGGTGTGGTTCTTATTAAGATCACTTGACTTTTAAGGGGTGTCTATCCCTTTTTTTCAAAAATCGGGAAAATTTTCTCAGCCTCGTAACCTCTGATAGGTAAGACTAAACCTAATGAAGTTTATGTATTTGAAATCAGCATAAAAAGTCGACTCTTTTTATATATCTGTTGGTATCAAAAATTTTATTTTTTAGAATTTCGGTTACTTTTGAGGACGGGCGCTCCTTACTTACAGTTCATTACCACGAACTGTTTGACGTCGTTGAAGTTTTAATGCTTAGGGTGTTTTAAAAGCTAAAAATAGTCTTAAATTCTGCATTTTAGTATAATTTTTCTTTTATATTTTTGGTTGTTACGTTGAGTGCGGCCCTTGGGCCGTACTCAGGCATAGGGGCGAAATATTCATTTAAAGTTTTAAATTCCACTTTCTTCAGAAAAATTTTTCCTATTGTTTTGATTGTAATCAGTTGCTTATGATGGAAAGGTAGCGTGGTCTTCTTCGTTATTTACGTGTAGTTTTTATCGAGGATGTGTTCCCCTCTCCTCACGAAATAAAATCTTACGCAAGTGTTTATTGGGAGCAATGTCACGTTTAAAAAACTTTTATCGTGACAATGTGTTCACTTTTGCTACTTTCATATCAGTTCTCAGGGACAAGGACAGAGAGAGAGAGAGAGAGAGAAGAGAAAGAGAGAGAGAGAGAGAGAGAGGGAGAGAGAGAGAGAGAGAAAGAAAGGTGAGAGAATGAGAGAGATGGGGGAGGAATAGCATTATTCACCGCAACCATATTAAAAGTCAACTTACTAAATTATTAAAATATTTTCAGAATATCTATTTAAAACTTACGTCGATAATCCCAGCTAGCTCGTCAGATTCCTTCTCTCCTTCGGAATGCAGTGCAAAACGAATTACAGTTGATCTGATTGCATTCAATGATTTAATTAATCCCGTCTCAGTGTTATCCTGAGTTTCATCCAATTTTGTACGTTTTTACTGCGATGGCTGATCAACAACATTCTAAAATAAAAATCATTTTCAGTTTTCAAACTATTTAGCCTGTGAGAGGGCACTGCCCCTTCAGTACCGCAGTACCAAACTCCCAAAAGTTGAAAAAATGACAGAAGTTCATTAGCTAGTTAAATTCTTACTTATTCAGAATATTAATGGAGGGCACTGTACCTTTCAATTCCATATTACCAAACACAAAAAGTTGACATTTATAGATCTTTTTTTTATGCAAAGCTTTTCAAACTTTATATAGCTAAATTGTGAAATACTTAAAATCACAGAAAAAAAGGAAGAAAGAAGACTCCTAGACATAATCTAAACCAAAAAATTATTAAGTATATGAAGGGGGTCGCCCTCTAGTCAATATATCACCCCTTTACGCTAGAGTTTTTTTTAGCACTTTCAAAAGAGGTATCCATTCTAATTAACCGACATTTATGATTCAAGAGTTCGTGATTTGAACAAAATTCGAACTTTAGCGTAAAGAGCGAGGTATTGACTAGGGGTAAACTCCTTAATACATGTGATAAAAACATATAAATATGGAAGTTTCGTTATGTAAGTTAATTCATAAGTTAATTCGTAACTCAATTTTGAGAAAAGCCATTTAGCCAACAAATGTGTCAACAAATCAGATAGTGAGAAAACATCCCTTTTCAGGTAGAAGAAGCGATTTGATTATTTTATTGGTGAAACTACCCGCCCTGTTTGAATATTAACACCCTTTTAAGGCGGAAGGATGAAAAGCAATTTGATTATTTAATAGCAAAACTGACTGGCCCTGTTTTGAATATTTACCAAAATTAGAAGAAAAAAAACATGGACTTTTTAATTAGAATATGAAGCTTTTTTGAAAGTTCTAACACCTTTAGCATAAAGAGCATGATATTGAGGGGGGGGGGGGGGTGACCCTTCATATCCGGATTAAATCTGCTGAAACTAATATGCAAATTCTATTTTAATTTTTCATATACAATGAGCCAAAATCAATGTGAACCCGCCTCTTTTTTTGAATATTTACTAAAATTGAAACAAATGGACTGTTTAATTAACATAGGAAGCTTTTTAAAAGAGCTAACAGCACGGTGAAAAAAAGCGTAAGTAAGGAAGGTAAAGGAAATTCTTTCTTAACATAATAGCGAGACAAAAAGAAATTTCTTTTTTTATTATAATATAAGAAAATTTTACTCACCAGAAGTCGCTTAGAAGATTCCATATCTCTATCAATGTAAATGATTGTAAAATATAGATATTGATAGAATGAATGAACTATTCAAACTGTATAAAATTATAATTTGAAACTTGAATATATACAAAAAAATAACTGAATATATTAACACCTAAACAAGACACACTGGTTTTCTGACTCGGATTTATCCTAAAAGGCATGTATACCATATATATCATGAAGTAGAAATATAGTCTACGTAAATTATGTCAGAAACTTGTCCCTCATAACATATTACGCAATTCTCAACTAGCACAAGACGGACCAGAAGTATAAGGCCATGTGAGGGAGTTCTGAATCTCTTTGAAAAGGTGTATACGTTCCGGCAAATAACATACAGATTGCTATATGTGTCCGCAAATTCAATATGTACAAACTACTCTTACAATAATCCGGGTTGCAGCGGTAACTGGCAACCTAGTAAGAAACGATCACGCCCCATTGTAAAAAGTAAGCTGTAACTCCTGAAGAAAAATTCAGATCAAAACAAGAGTACAATATTAGAACCACCTTGTCAAAAACCTTTATTTAGCAAACTTACCGTCCCTTGGCATGATCCGAGTTGCAGCAGTAGCTAGCAACCTAGTAAGAGACGATCACGCCCCATAGTAAAAACTAAAGTAACATAGTAAAAACTAAAGTAACCCATAAACAAATAAAAAAGAGATACGTCGTGCGGCTTCTCGTTATGATAATGATTATTGATAATGACGTTATTATTTGTGCTTCGCCCAAACTCTAAATTTGATTGTCGGGGTGCTATTAATGAGACCGCTGAATTGTTGCCTCTCGTCCAAAAGGCTAGAAATATTGTCATCTTTTTCCAAACGTAGTGTCGTAGCTACTGACAAGTTGCGCCAGATTCAAATCTTTATTGACAATGTTTTCACCGAAAAACTAAAACCTGATGTGACTACTAGATGGAATTCACTTTTTACTATGTTGCGTAGTCTACAAGATTTTAAAGAGTCGGTAACAAGTTTGCTTGCGCTTCTCGGTAAAGTGGACCTCACTCTCACTGATAGTGAGTGGGTGTTAATTCAAACTTGATTGCGGTGTTTAAGCCCTTTGAAAAGGCACCTATTGAGATCTCTTCTGAAAGTTTTCCCTCCATTTCGAAAGTCCTGTCTTTGTCTAAGTTTTAGAGACGCCAACTTGCTCAGTTAGATTTTGGTGGATCCTCAGATGTAGCTGATGAGCTTTGAAAGGCTTTGCGGAATAAAATGCATTGCAGGTTTTTAGCCTTGGTCAAGTCACACCCATCACAATTGCCAAATATCTTGACCAGCGTTGCAAGAAAATGTATATTTCACATGGCGATCTTCGACAATTTTAGCGAAAAATTGCAAACGAGAAAAATTTGGCCGTGTTGGCTGCTAAATGTCGATAAAAAGATACAAGTACCACTGCAGTCCCTGCGATGCAGTCACATCAGAGCCAAGCCAGTTTGTGGCGTTCACATAATGGAGTTCTTATAGACAATGCAGGACATGATTCCACAGCAGCCGAATATATCATGACTCTGCAAGCTTGGAATAGGCACCAAATAGTTTCAAAAGCCCAAGCGTTTCAAGAAAATGTATATTTCACCTGGTGATCTTCTACAATTTTAGAGCAAAATTGCAAACGAGAAATATTTGGCCGTGTTGGCTACTAAATATCGATAAGAAGATACAAGTACCATCGCAGTCCCTGCGATGCAGTCACATCAGAATAAAGCCAGTTTGTAGTGTTCACACGATGGAGTTTTTATAGCCATTGCAGGACATGCTTCCACAGCAGCCAAATATATCATGACTCTGCAAGCTTTAAATAGGGACCAAATAGTTTCAAGAGAAACTTGTCCACTCAAGTGGTGGAAGTCTCGTGCTATGGAGTCCCAAAACCACCTGGACGTTGCAGTGAAATTCATATCTGTTCCCACTACCAATGTCCCCTCTTTAACAGTATTTTCCAAGGCTGATCGGATGAATCACTGAAAAGCGGAACCGACTCTCAGGAAAAACATTGACATTCTACTGTCTTCTAACAGCCAATAGTTTATTTGTCTCTTTTCCTGAGCCCAAGTAATTCCAAACCTGGAAATCCAAAGGCTAGAATGGTTCAAAGTCCTGACTTTGGAAATCCTTGATTTTTAAGACTTTGAAGCCTGCTCAACCGAAAAGAGCCAGGGGATTAAAACCCCCTGGGGGAAGTATCTTTGTCAGTATAGATGTGTCCGCCACATTTCAAACGGAATTGGTAGCAGCTTGTTTGAAACATGAAAATTCAATGTTGAGGCATAAAGTTGGCTTCTGGCCATTCCAATATCCTTCCTCTTCTTGCTGCAAACTTTTAGTTGAAGGTTGGTGTATTTTATCTATTTTGAACTGTAATAACGCAAGGATTTTTAATCTGAGTGATTATAGAACCAAAGTGGACCAGTGTCCCTCCAACATCCCCATCTCCACTCCAATTCTATGTAGAATGGTAGGCATCTTGCCCCGCATCCGATAAAACCAAAGTGGACCAGCATCCCTCCAACATCCCCATCCCACTCCAATTCTATGTAGAATGGTAGGCCTATTGCCCCGCATACGATAGAAACAAAGTGAGCCAGCATCTTTCCAACAAACCCATCCAACTTCAATTCTATGTAGAAAACATATCTGCTATTACTGCTACAAAGCAAGAAGGCAAGCCTATTTCTAACAAACTTTCAATTAACAACCTCTTATTTACCGAATCAAAAGCACTTTTCAGGTCTAAAAAGGCTACGAATAGCTGACCATTTTTTCCTCTAGCATATTTCCTTCTCAGTATATCCAAAGTAAAAATATGGTCAACACTGCTGAATGTCAATCTGAATCCCGCTTGCATCGGGCCTGTAGTTCCTCCTTATTTCACCAATATCTTAGCCTAAATTCCAGAACCTTACAAAACAATCTACGTACCAAATTTCCCATAAAGACAGACCTAAAGTTTTCGTTTAACTTCCTAATACCTTTCTTAAAAAGAGGCACTGCTGAAGTAATGTCCCATGAGCGAGGCCAACAAGCTTTCTTTACTAGAAACGAGAAAATTGTGGCCAATTTGGGTATTAAAGTTGTCCTTTCTAACCTCAGGGCCTTTGAAGATGTACCATCGGTTCCTGGACACGAATTATCATTCATCTTTTTCAACTGATCCCCAATTTCTTGTTGAGATACAGGCCTAATTAAATCGTAATTATTCGGTCTTAAAGGATATGTGAGGGCTGTAAGGGGATTGTAATCCTCAAAGACATATTTTCAGGCCTTTCAACTACGTTGAACAAAATGGTTATCTCAAAATTTTCATTGGATGTGTTTTGGGGAAATGATGAGCGTGAGAGGGGGGTTACTTGCCCTCCAATCACTTTCGACTATTAAAAAGGGCATTAGCCGTTTCAATTTCCAACCGAACGTTTCTTTTTTACATTTTTTACGACAACACTTTCTATAAGAAAACCTTATATGCCCAAAGGGCCAAAACTTACAACCCCTGCCCTGAAAGGTCTGGGGGGAGTGTCATCCTCAAAAAGATAATTTCCGGGCTTTTTAAGTATGTCGAAAAAATAGCTGTTGCAAAATTTTGATTGGATGTGTTTGGGGAAATGGTGGGTGTGAGAGGGTTGCTAGTTATCCTCAAATCACTTTCTACAATTTAAAAGGGCACAAACCCTTCTAATTTCCAATCGAATGAGCCCTTTTTAAAGTTTCTACAACATCACTATCTATAGAAACCTTATATCCCCCAGGGCATAACTTATAACCCATATGCCCAACTTACACTTACAACCCAAATCTCATAACTTACATTCCAAATCTCATAAGCCCCCAGGGTATAACTTGCAACCATTGCCCTGAGGGTTTTGGAGGAGTATCCTCGTCAAAATACATTTTCTATCTTGAAATCAACTACGCTGAACGGAATGTCTTTCTCAAAGTTTTAATTGGCTGTGTTTTTGGAATTTTGGGCATTGGTGGGGTATTAGTTACCTTCCAATCACTTTCGACTAATAAAATGGCACAAGCCGGTTCAATTTCCAATCGAATGATCCCTTTTTGAAGTTTCTACGACAAATCCTTCGATACGAAGTAACATGGTGTAAAGAAAAAACAATAATACATTGCACCAACGTCGTTCTTTACTTAGGCAGCGAGATTGCGCTGCCTATGATTTACAAGGTTTTTAGTGTTTGTCTGGAACCTCTTCTAAAATTCCGAGACCATTAAAATTTGTGATCTTCTCTAGTCAATTGTTCCTTCACATTTCGAAATTTCAATTTTTTCGGAAAACAGAAATTTTGACTTTTGTATTGACGATGGTAAACCTACGCTTGTTTAGCACTTTCGGGTGCTTTATAAGACTTTGTAGAGCGATCGCTCGACTTTATACTGATCTCCATTGGGTTCCTCCTATTTCATACTATATTTTCGTTTTTTTCCAAAGTGTCTCAAAATGTTCCATCAGTTTTGCACTTTTTGCGCCCTTTTGAGCTCGCAAATACGCGCTTGGACAGACAAAGTCGAGCTACTTCTTGTAATAGTCAAACTTCTAATACTCTGAATTATTTTTTCCAGTTTTTGTAATCCATTGAGTAGGCGCTTCCATTTTACGCTTTACTTGCTTTTTTAACGCTCTTTTGCGTGTTTCACTCCATAACAGAATTTGCACATTACTTAAAAAAATACAAATGAATGTGAATTGTCAGTTAAATATACATATACTGATATTTAGTAATCAAAATGTGAATATTATTTGATATATTAAAGTTATAATTGTAAAAAACATTTATATTTTTTCAGTAAAGTGCAAACTATATTCTGGCCTTAGGAAGGCTGAGGGGGTTTCGAGCTCTACTCATGTTAATTTCTGCTCGTTTTGAGTTTGACTTGGTTATTTATAGTAATTTCTGTTCGTTTTGGGTTTCATTTATTTATCGATGCTGATTTGCGGTAGTTTCACGCTTGGTAGACTATTTGATTTTACTTTTGCTCATTTTTGGTTTAATGGAGTTCTTTACATTTCTTTGAAAACCTAATTTTGTGGAAAAGGGTTTTTATGAAAGCGGTGTTGTAGAAACTTCAAAATGGCTTATTCGATGGAAAATTGAAAGGGCTAGTGCCTTTTTCAAGAATTGAAAGTGATTGAAGAGGAACTAACGCCCCTCTCGCACCCACCATTTCCCTCCACACATCCAATCAAAATTTTGTGATAGCAATTTTATTCAACTTAGCTGAAAGGTGGAAATTAGGTCTTTAAGGATGACACCCCTCCCCCCGGCCCTCAGGGCAAGGGTTGTAAGTTATGCATTTGGGGCATATAAGGTTTTCATAGAAAGCGTTGTCGTAAAAACTTCAAAATGGGATCATTCGCTTGGAAATTGTAATGGCTAGTGCCCTTTTTAATAGTCGAAAGTGATTGGAAGGCAAAATACGCCCCTTCAACGCACAAGATTTCCCCAAACACATCCAATCAAAATTTTGAGATAGCTATTTTGTTCAAAGCAGTTGGAAGGTCTGAAAATTATATATTTGAGGATAATAATCCCCCTACAGCCCTATGGGTAACGGTTGTAAGTTATGCCCTGGGGGCATATAAGGTTTTTATTAACAGCTTTGGAGTTCATTCGATTGGAAAATAGAAGGGTTTCAGCCCTTTTTAATAGTCGAAAGTGATTGGAGGATAACTAACACCCCTCTCACACCCACCATTTCCCTAAACACATAAAATCAAAATTTTGAGATAGGTATTTTGTTCAAAGCAGTTGAAAGGTCTTGAGATTCTGTCTTTGAGGATGACAATCCCCCTATAACCCTAAGGGTAAGGGTTGTAAGTTATGCCCTGGGGGCATATAAGGATTTTATTCAAAGCTTCGTCGTAGAAACTTGTAAAAGGACTCATTGGATTGAATATTCTAAGGCGTTTTTCTAAAACCCATTTTTGAACTTTGGTTACTACGGAGTTACTTGGAGTTTAAACTCAGCTCTAACAACCCACGGCAGGGTTTAGAATTTGGATTCTGGCGATGAGATTATTCAAAAACGTCCCTAGAGTAATCCAAAGAAGAAGACATTTTATTTTTGGAGAGTTACATAGCCAACTTTAACGTTTTAATAGTGAAACTTTCGACTCCGCCAGTTTAAAATGACTGTCAAGAAAAGAATGCTTTTTTAAGGCTGCTTTTTTGTATGTTTACTGATTTAAAACTAACCCTATCTCTAAATTTTAGTTCCAATTGCGTGTCTTCTTTTAATCGAAAACGAAGAGACTTTGGAAGATTTCTATGAAACCTACAATTCTGTAAAAACTCTTGCTGGCTAATTAAGTTAGTGTGTTTTTTTGGAAAAATCAAAATAATTAAGAACAGACTTGGTCACATGCTCCCGCAGGCTTGTTGTAAATAATTTCTGAGACCACACTGGCTAATCATGACAAAACGCAAAAAGTATTGAAAAAGGGAAAAACGAGGATTATACAAGCCAGTGAAAAATGTGGACTAAAATGCAAGCATCGAGTATCGAGATATTCCTATTTCAACAGTATTTTGAATAATATTCCTCTACTGATTAACTTGAGTGAATACGATTTTTGTCACGTGACTCATTAGTGTGTGTCTTCAAGCATTTGAAAAATCTATATATACATATTTTTTTTATTATTCAAGGCTATTTTTTAGAAATAGAAGAGCTTTTATTTAAAAAAAAATGAATAAAAATCAACTTGGTCAAAGTGATGAAAGACTTGAGAACCATGAAAGACCAGAAATGAATTTAATTTTCTTCAATATTGATTTATTAAGAATTAAACCTGCAAGTGTCATTGACAAAGAGTGTTTTCATAAGAACTACTAAAATTCCAAAGAAGCAGAAATTAAATAATTTCATCTATTAAATTCACAGTTTCAGGGTTTAAGAATCACTTCGCTACATGTACAACTTCAATAAATCATGGTGGTTTGACGTCATATATAAAAATAATAAAAACGTCATTGTACAGTACAAGTATCACAGGCATTTTGCTTTTAAACATCATAAGAGCTAAAAATCATGACGTCAATTTCATTATAAAACAAAGGATCTCATAGCAATTGGTCATTAATCATTAAACTATGAATATGGAAACTTGTTTGAAAGGCTGTAACATCAGCCAGTGCATCATCGAAAGTCACACAACAGTATCAAACCGTATAGAAACCCAGTGCCTTGTTTCGAAACAAAGAGAGATGCCAATAACAAAAGAAGAATGGATAAAATTTGGCATCGTGATTGCGTGTCTAGTAATTATGTGTACCTGGTTTACTCTGGTTAATTTGTATGATTGGATTAAAAAACCAACAACAACAAAAAGCCAGGAGCAACCAGGAAAAATTTCTGATCAGGAGCCAAATCAGGAGCATTATGAAATGGAAGAATTAAATGGAAGACCCACCGTCTTTAAAACGGGAGACTCAGATGAAGATAGTTATAGTGATCTTATATTTGACGCAAAGTGATACCTCTTTTTGACCATCTTGTTTCACCAAGAGGAGCATGATGTCATGCTCCTCTTGCAGCTACATTCATTTCTGGACCAATCAGAGACAATTGAGAAATATTTAAAAAGCTTCTAAAGTGGAGTTTTTAAAAATTATGAGTTTGGGGGGAAGGGAGTTTCAAGAACATCTTCCCATAACATAAATTTGTCCTCTAAAGTTGATTCTGATGTTTGTAACGCTCTATGTCGTAGCGCTTTAGAAGTAATTAAAACAGCTTCTAAAGTAAAATTTTGAGTTTGGAGGGAAGAGGGATTTCAGAAACATCTTCCCATGACATAAATGGTCCTCTAAAGTCGATGCTGATATTTGTAGCGCTCTATGTCTTAGCGCTTTACAAATATTTAAAAAAGCTTCTAAAGTAGAATTGTGCAAAAATTTGAGTTTTGGGCATAGGGGGATTTGACATTCAATTTGGATTGAATGTCTATAGAAGGAAATGGGCATGGGAGGGGGCTAGTTGCCCTCCAATCCTTTTGGTCAATCATAAAGGGCACTTGACCATTTAATTTCCTTTCAAAGGAGCTCTCTCCTGGTCTTCTATGATCATTGGTTCGTTACGATCATTCCTAGAAAAAAACAACAATTTATACAAATAAACACGCATCTGGGATCTTTCGTCTGCCAAAAATATAAATTCCAGATTTTTGTAGATGGGACCTTGAAACCTGTGTGGTAGGGTTAACTGATATGCTTAATCTGATGGTCTGATTTTTATTAAGTTCACTTATTTTTTTATGGGGGGGGGGGGTGAGTGGTGGAGGGAGGGCTTCCCCCTTTTCGGAAATGAGACAAATTTTCTCGGGCTCCGATCTTTTGATGGGTAACATTAAACTTAATAATAAACTTTATATATTTGGAATCAGCATAAAAAGCAAAATTCTTAGATGTGTGTATTGATATCAAGATTTCGTTTTTTAAGATTTTGGTTACTTTTGGGCCGAGTCGCTCCTTATTTACAGTTCGTTATCGTCAGTTGTTTGATATATGTTTTTTCACTGTCTTAATTAAAGTTCATATTCATTATTTATAATTTAATTTTATTATATAAATGGCCTAGTAAATTTTGATAATGTTAGTTATACAGTCTCTAATAAGCTATGCGTGGAATTGAGCTTTCGTTCTCTTCTTCTGTGCAGATAATAATCTAGTTTCAGACCCAGACTAAATAGTTTTTTTTTATTTTTTTTATGTGCCCCAGCAATTCATTCGAGCAATGGAGTTGGAATATGTTGGATCTTGGCTGCATCTTCTACTGGGGTCTCTTCCAAAAGACAATCTACCAAACAACTTTGACGAAGCTACTGAGGACCTAGTTAAGCTAGGAATAAGTCCTGACCATACCAAGGCTATCGTTGCTTCTCTACCTTATGTGTCTGACTTGTGCATAGTTCACCCAGCGCATTTGGCTCAGGTGGAAAACCTCAAGATTTGGCTCAAAAAATGTCAGATGATCAAAAAAGCGGTCGAAAGAGCCAGAAGAGATCCTGTGATTCTTATCTTTAGACAAGGTAAAGATTTTCATGCTAAGCATGCGTGTTTAAATTCTTAACTTTCAAATAGTGATGCTTGGGCTGCAACATAGAGACTTTAAGTTCAGGAAAACATCTCATCAGATAGTGAAAAAAATTTGTCTAAACTGCTGAGAAAGAAACATCACATAGGAGAAGATTTGATCCCCTGAAGTATTGCTAAATCACGAAGGACTGCAATACGACTATAGGCAGTGGGGTAGTTGGATACTTTATAGGTGCCTATGGATCTTAGCTTGTCTCCCAGCCACACGCCCCCATCCCAGCCCCTAGATAATATGTGAATTTATATCGTCAGGAACTTTTGAGATCTTGAAAAATTTTTGATCTAGGAGTATTAAATGAAATTTTCGGGAATGAATTCAGATCCTGAAATATCAACTTAGAAAACGTTTTCATGTTCCTACCTCTGCTCCTTCCGCAGCATATTTTTAAGCTAAGGAAATTGTATAAAGGCATGTTTATGCATACCTGTTTTAATCTGGGAAAAAAAATTTTTTTTTATTTATTTATGGTTTGGTCTGAATTTCTTTTACTCCAGGTCTTGGACATAATATACTTTGATTCAATACATAGTAATCATGTACGTAATTGATTCATGTTATTGGTATGTTTGGCAAAAATCCTTGTTGTTTGAAATAAAGGTGAACTTTGTTTTTTTATATGTAAAAAAAAACTTGTTTTTCAACTGAAAGTAAGGAGCAAAATTAAAACTTAAAACGAACAGAAATTATTCCGTATATGAGAGGGACAGCCATATTAGGAAATGTAGGTGCAAAATAAGTTTTTTGAAACATCAGCCTCCTCCCTGCATAACCACCCTTTTTCAAAATTGTACCTCATTACACAGATTCTAATCAAAGATAATCTGAATCAACTTTGTTAAATAAAGCTTTAAAATAAATGTCTATATTAACCGTTTATTTTTTGTATAAATGGTGACTATATGTGGTTTTTGAGGAACGAATGCACCACCGCATGCCTTTACGGCCTATGAAAATGGGAAGCTTAGTATAAAGTTTTTCAGTAATGTTAGATTGACTGGCTATTTTAGAATTTTCATTAGATAACAACTTGGCTATCTTTTGGTCAAAATTTTAGGTTGGTGCTATAATATGCGAGAACGCCACTTTGTTATGGCGTAATCTTTTTGGTTAATAAAAAAGCACCAGAATCTCTGATTTCCAATGGAATGAGCCGTCTCCCGATTTCTAGGACCAATGGCTTGATGCAGTCGCTCTTGGGGAAAGACAAAATCAAAACCAGATAAACACAAATCCCTGATCTGGCCTCTCGAAAAAATCAAAATTCCACGTTTGCGCAGATGGGGCTGTAAAACTGTACAGTGGGTTCTCTGATATTTAAATACATTGTATGCATATGTTTAAATAGATTGGAATATTGTATATATGTATATATAAGATAAGATAAGATTTATTGCAAAAAGCCTTTGGGCCATCTTTGGGCCGCAACACATAATACAGTCTACAAACAAAGCTCAGAAACAAAATACAACTTTAGATAATAATTAAAAAAAGAACGACAAAAACGACAAAAAAGAAACACACCAAGGTTCAACATTTTAACTAATAAACACTAATCATAGTAAAATTCAAATCCTAAAAACCGTAACAAGCTATCCTCTCAAAAATGATTCCCTATGTTTAATCCATAAACGAAGAAAACTTACAAAACTGTTGAATAGTACATGCCTTTCTCTCAGCCATCCGCTCAATCAACTAGCATTTACTCCCAAACACTCGTCCAAAACATTCATTCCGCAACTCAGACAGCTCTTCAGACTCGGATACAAAATGAAATAAGTTCTTATTCACACATCCACACATTGGGCAAAAATAAGGGCCAGCCGCCAGCCTAAACTTTCCCAAAAATTTCCTTCTCTCACCAGATCCAAACTATCCCCTCTTACCAACACCAAATTCTTGAAATCCTCTTTATTCAACCCAAATTTAAAATAAACCTTCCCCCTAACAGTCTTTGACTTGGGAGTAAAACCTCAAAGACATAGATTGGTCCTTATGAGCTTGCCACTCTTGGATTTCTTGGTCATTTAGGGTTCCCTGGACTTCCTTCCATACTTACACGGTTTCACCCACAGGGCCTTTTCCTTTTCATTTCACATCTCCGAAAGGCCACGAAGGTCCAGTATTTTTTTTTTTACCTGATTTGGCCATGAGTCATGTCTACCGTCCTTCAAACTCTCCAAATAAGCTGACTTACGAAGTCGAACTTTGGGTAGCCTAATTATCTTGTCCCAGAATTTTACCATTCTAACCAATCTAACACTCTTTAAAAGTGTAAAAGCCAAAATCCTCCTCAGTACCACTGAACCAAATGAATCCTTCAAGCCTAAGATTCTCTTAAAATATCTTAGCTGAACTACTTCTAGCTTAGCTGCTTTAGCAAAACCCCAAACCTCAGAGCCTCAATGTAGACTAGAAGCCACTTTTGTCTGGAAAACTCTTTTCTGGATCCTACATGCCTAGACATCATCCCACTTCTTGCACTAAACTTAACACCCAAATTAACCAATTCTTCTTTAACCTCCAACACCTTTCCTCCAAAATTATAGTGAACCTCTGAATCAAAATCTCCTTTACTTCTAAATGCTACCGACTTCTTACTTCTTAGCGTTCAACCCTATATCCTTCTTTTCTAAATAAAATTTTTATTATATCTAATTGCTTCTCAAGATTATCTCTACTATCCGCCAATAGAGCTATGTCATCCGCGAATAACATGCATGATAGCCAAAATCAATCCAAAGATACATAAGGGGCCCCATTACTTTTCATAGAACTATCTAAATCATTAACAAACAAGGAAATGAAGTACAGTACATCTGGATTCACACCCACATGGGACGTAACCAACCTAGAAAATTTCCCATAACCTTCACAACAAATTTCACCCTCCGATACATATCTGCTATTATTGCTTCAAAGCAAGAAGGCAAGCCTATTTCTAACAAACGTTCAATTAATAACCTCCTATTTACCGAATCAAAAGCACTTTTCAGGTCTAAAAAGGCTACAAATAGCTGACCATTTTTTCCTCTAGCATGTTTCCTTCTCAGTACATCCAAAGCAAGAATATGGTCAACAGTGCTGAATGTCGATCTGAGTTCCGCTTGTATCGGGCTAAGTAGTTCCTCCTTATTTTACCAATCTCTTAGCCTAAATTCCAGAACCTTACAAAAAAATTTACTTACCACATTTCCTATAAAGATAGACGTAAAGTTTTCGTGTAACTTCCTATTACCTTTCTTAAAAAGAGGCACTGCTACAGTAATGTCCCATGAGCGAGGCCAACAAGCTTTCTCTACTACAAACGTGAAAATTGCGGCCTATATGGGTATTAAAGTTGTCCTTTCTAACCTCAGGGCCTTTGAAGATATACCATCTGTTCCTGGACACAAATTACCATTCATCTTTTTCAACACATCCCATATTTCTTGTTGAGATACAGGCCTAATTAAATCGTAATCATTCTGTCTTAAAGGATATGTTACCGTCCCTAGACCTAACTCTCTATCCTCTGAACTATTCGACTCATTCGCCCTGACATATTCTGACTCCAAATTTTCAAAATAATCTGGCCACATCTCAACTGCTGGGACATCTCTTATTCTCGGGCCCTGGATCTAGCATTTATTTACCGACCAAAACTCTCTAGGGTTATTCAAACTATAAGCTCTCTTAATTTCCTCATTAATTTTCATCTGCCTCTCTATCTTTTTAACTCTTTTAACCCTATTATAATTTGACCTTAATTTCCTATAATCAGCTAGCCTGCGCAAATTCGTATCCCGATCCAATGGGTCTATTGCTTTAAGTAGCCTGAAAACCCCCATTACCTCTTCCCTTTTCTGCCTACATTCCTCATCGAAAAACCCTCATCTTTTCTATAGATAGGAAATGATAAATCACCCCCCCCCCCCCCCCTCCCAAGAAATTTCTGGCGAGGCTCGTGACGCTCCGCTTCACCTTTTCTAAATCTGTGGCGGTCGACATGTAAATTTATTATTTAACGCTGCGCAGAAAAAGATTTGTCCCTGATTTTTTAGGACACACTATTACCCCTCACACTAAGCACCAATAATAAAGACGTAGGTAGAAAAATTTCCAAAAAATCAAGAGGGATTGGATATCAGATTAGTATTTAGGGTTTTTGGTGTTCCACAAAAATGGAACGAAAGCCACTTCCCTGATGACACAATCTTTTTGGTAACTTAAAAAGATCACTGGAATTTTCAATTTCCGTTCAAATTTGCTCTCTCCCCCAATTTTCTAGGAACATTGGTTTGATACAATTCCCTCCTGTAAAAAAAAAAAAAAAAAAACAAAAAAAAAAAAAAAAAAATAACTAACTTTTCACCAATGATCTTTCTTCTGGGACAAAATGCATTCTCCTTTTCTTTTACGTTGGACTTTCAAACCTCTACAGTACGATTCTCTGATATACTGAATCTAATATTGGATATTTCATTGACGTTACTTGCCTATTGGGTGGGGAAGGGGGTTTCCTTTATTCTATGAAAATCAGGCAAGTTTTTTTTTCAGACTTTTAACTTTTGATGGACAACATTAAGATAATCAATTTTATATGTTTGGTTTCAAAATTAAAGGTTTATTCTTTTGATGTGTTAATTGTTTTAACAATTCCTTTTTTTCAGAATTTCGGTTACTGCTGCTCAGAGTCGCTCCTTACTAATAGTGCGTAACATGAACTGTTGGAGAATTTTAGTTGTTTTTTTCTCTTTGATAAGTTTTTTCTTACCATATTTAGATACATTCCACTACCCCCAAAGATACGGTTGAACTCAGACATCAGAAGAAGTAGTGAACTATTCATATTATAAGAATTTTATAGTATAAACACCCCAGAGTATGGAATTTGCATTTACTTTATAAAAACGTATTAAAAGATAAGTAAAGAGTCAAATTAAAGAAAAAGTGGAGAATAGAGTACATATAAAGTCTTTTAGTTAGTCCAGCTCAAAGCCAGCAGAAATTAGCTAATCAAAAGAAATTTGAATGAATGTCAACAACAAATTTAAAGATACAAGATATAACGATGAAAAGTAAGGGAATCATAAAACAACCGTACGATAAAATGACTGACCAAATTAGACTTAAAACTCACAAAAAATAATACAGATGATAGAAGGGCTGTCGAAGCCATGAGAACTATTTTCATTTGCGCCTGGACCTAAAAAATAGGTGAATGATTTTCCTGGGATTGGCAGCTGATTGGATTAATCAGTGATTCACTTTACCAGGGAAGTGACAGAAAAATTGGAAGTGATAGATCATACGTTCGATAGTGATGATCATTCGTTTGAAATTTGATAGGCAAGATTCTAAACTCAAGGAGACTTTTCCATGAAATGCTAGACAGGTGAACTTGACAATCCAAAGGCTAGAATGGTTCAAAGTCCTGACTTTGGAAATCCTTGATTTTTAAGACTTTGAAGCCTGCTCAACCGAAAAGACCCAGGGGTCTAAAACCCCCTGGGGGGGGGGGGGGGGATTATCTTTGTCAGTATAGATGTGTCCACCACATTTCAAACGGAATTGGTAGCACCTTGTTTGAACATGGAAATTCAATGTTGAGGCACAAAGTTGGCTTCTGGCCATTCCAATGTTCTTCCTCTTCTTGCTGCAAACTTTTAGTAGAAGGTTGGCATATTTTATCTATTTTGAACTGTAATAACGCAAGGATTTTTAACATGAGTGATTATAGAACCAAAGTGAACCAGTGTCCCTCCAACACCCCCCATCCCCTCTCCAATTCTATGTAGAATGGTAGGCATCTTGCCCCGCATCCGATAGAACCAAAGTGGACCAGCATCCCTCCAAAATCCCCTTCCCCGCTCCAATTCTATGTAGAATGGTAGGAATATTGCCCCGCATACTGATAGAACCAAAGTGAACCAGCATTTTTCCAACATCCCCATCCCACTCCAATTCTATGTAGAATACATATCTGCTATTATTGCTACAAAGCAAGAAGACAAGCCTTAATCTAACAAACTTTCAATTAACAACCTCCTATTTACCGAATCAAAAGCACTTTTCAGGTCCAAAAAGGCTACGAATAGCTGACCATTTTCTCCTCTAGCATATTTCCTTCTCAGTACATCCAAAGTAAAAATATGGTCAACAGTGCTGAATGTCGATCTGAATCCCGCTTGCATCGGGCGTAGTAGTTCCTCCTTATTTCATCAATCTCTTAGCCTTAATTCTAATACCTTAAAAAACAATCTACATACCACATTTCCCATAAGACAGACCTAAAGTTTTCGTGTAACTTCCTATTACCTTTCTTAAAAAGAGGCACTGCTACAGTAATGTCCCATGAGCGAGACCAACAAGCTTTCTCTACTACAAACAAGAAAAATTGCGGCCAACATGGGCATTAAAGTTGTCCTTTCTAACCTCAGGGACTTTGAAGATATATCATCTGTTCCTGGACGCGAATTATCATTCATCTTTTTCAACTGATCCCCAATTTCTTGTTGAGATACAGGCCTAATTAAATCGTAATCATTCTGTCTTAAGGGATATGTTACCGTCCCTACACCTAACTCTTTATCCTCTAAACCATTCGACTCATTCACCCTTACTGATTCTGACTCTATTTTCAAAATAATCTGCCAACGTCTCAACTGCTGGGACATTGCTTATTCTCGGGCCCTTGATTGAGCATTTAAGTACTGACCAAAACTCTCTAGGGTTATTCACACTATAAGCTTTCTTAATTTCCTCATTAATTTTCATCTGCCTCTCTCTCTTTTTAACTCTTATAACCCCATTATAATTTGACCTTAATTTCTTATATTCAGCTAGCCTGCGCAAATTCGTTTCCCAATCCAATAGGTCTAAGTGATTCACTTTACCAGGGAAGTGACAGAAAAATTGGAAGTGATAGATCATTCGTTCGATAGTGATGATCATTCGTTTGAAATTTGATAGGGCATTTCGATTGATTATTGCGAGAGAGGGGGGGTAGTTGCCCTCCAATCACTTCTGACTATTCAGAAGGACACTAGCCATTTCACTTTTCCAATCGAATGAATCCTTTTTGAAGTTTTTACAACAACGCTTTCTATAAGAACCTTATATGCCCCAGGGCATAACTTACATTCCTTGACATGAGGACTGTGAGGGGATTGTAATCGTCAAAGACATATTTTCAGACCTTTCAACTAGGTTGAACAAAATGGTTTCTCAAAAATTTTGAATGAATGTGTTTGGGGAAATGGTGAGCGTGAGAGGGGGGCTACTTGCCCTCCAATCACTTTCTACTATTAAAAAGGGCATTAGCCGTTTCAATTTCCAACCGACTGATTACTTTTTGCATTTTTATGGAAACGCTCTCCATAAGAAAACCTCATATGCCCCCAGAGCCAAAACTTACAACCCCTGCCTTGAAGGCTCTGGGGGGAGTGTCATCCTCAAAAATATAATTTCCGGATTTTTTAAGTATGTCGAAAAAATAGCTGTTTCAAAATTTTGATTGGATGTGTTTGGGGAAATGGTGGGTGTGAACGGGTTGCTAGTTATCCTCAAATCACTTTCGACTATTTAAAAGGGCACAAACCCTTTTAATTTTCAATCAAATGAGCCCTTTTTAAAGCTTCCACAACATCACTATCTATATAAACCTTATATCCCCAGGGCATAACTTATAACCCATATGCCCAACTTACACTTACAACCAAAATCTCATAACTTACAACCCAAATCTCATAACCCCCAGGGTATAACTTACAACCCTTGCCCTGAGGGTTTTGGAGGAGTATCCTCGTCAAAATACATTTTCTATCTGAAAACCAACTACGCTGAACAGAATGTCTATCTCAAAATTTAATTGGCTGTGTTTAGGAATTTTGGGCCTTGAAGGGGTGTTAGTTACCTTCCAATCACTTTCGACTAATAAAATTAAGACAAGCTGGTTCAATTTCCAATTGAATGATCCCTTTTTGAAGTTACTACTACAAATCCTTCGATACGAAGTGCCATGGTCTAAAGAAAAAAACAATAAAACATGCCCCAACGTCGTTCTTTACTTAGGCAGCACGATTGGGCTGCCTATGATTTACAAGGTTTTTAGTGTTTGTCTGGAACCTCTTCTGGAATTCTGAGACCATTTCCTGATTTTCTATAGTCAATTGTTCCTTCACATTTTGAAATTTCAGTTTGTTCGGAAAACAGAAATTTTGGTACTTTTGTATTGACGATGGTAAACCTGCGCTTGTTTAGCGCTTTCGGGTGCTTTATAAGACGTTTTTAGAGCAATCGCTTGACTTTATACTGATCTCCATTGGGTTTCCCATATTTCATACTATATTTTCGCTTTTTTTTTTTGCTTTTTCCAAAGTCTCTCAAAATTTTCCATCAGTTTTGCCCTTTTTGCGCCCTTTTGAGCACGCAAATACGCGCTTGGACAGACAAAGTCGAGCTACTTCTTGTAATAGTCAAACTTCTAGCACTCTGAATTATTTTTTCCAGTTTTTGTAATCCATTGAGTACGCGCTTCCATTTTGCGCTTTACTTGCTTTTTTTAGCGCTCTTTTGCGTGCTTCACTCCATAACAGAATTTGCACATTACTTAAAAAAATACAATTGAATGTGAATTGTCAGTTAAATATACATATACTGATATTTATTTATCAAAATGTGAATACTATTTGATTTATTAAAGTTATAAAAGTAAAAACATTTACATTTTTTCAGTAAAGTGCAAATTATGTTCTGGCCTTGGAAGGCATAGGTTGTTTCGAGCCCTACTCATGTTAATTTCTGCTCGTTTTGAGTTTGACTTGGTTATTTATAGTAATTTCTGTTCGTTTTGGGTTTCATTTTTTTATCGATGCTGATTTGCGGTAGTTTCACGCTTGGTAGACTATTTGATTTTACTTTTGCTCATTTTTTGTTTAATGGAGTTCTTTACTTTTCTTTGAAAAACTTATTTTGTGGAAAATGGTTTTTTTATTAAAACCGTTGTCGTAGACACTTCAAAATGGCTCATTCGATGGAAAATTGAAAGGGCTAGTGCCTTTTTCAATAACTGAAAGTGATTGGAGAGCAACTAACGCCCCTCTCGCGCAGACAATTTTCCCACACACATCCAATCAAAATTTTGTGATAGCAATTTTATTCAACTTAGCTGAAAGGTGGAAATTACGTCTTTGAGGATGACACCCCCCCCCCCTCCCCGGCCCTCTGGGCAAGGGTTGTAAGTTATGCATTGGGGGCATATAAGGTTTTCATAGAAACCGTTGTCGTAAAAACTTCAAAATGGGCTCGTTCGATTGGAAATTGTAATGGCTAGTGCCCTTTTTAATAGTCGAAAGTAATTGGAAGGCAAAATACGCCCCTTCCACGTACTAGTTTTCCTATTACCCCCAAACACATCCAATCAAAATTTTGAGATAGCTAATTGTTCAAAGCAGTTGGAAGGTCTGAAAATTATATCTTAGAGGATGATAATCCCCCTAAAGCCCTATGGGTAAGGTTTGTCAGATATGCCCTGGGGGCATATAAGGTTTTTATTAACAGCTTTGGAGTTCATTCGATTGGAAAATAGAAGGGTTTCAGCCCTTTTTTTTTTTTTTTTTAATAGTCGAAAGTGATTGGAAGATAACTAACACCCCTCTCAAACCCACCATTTCCCTAAACACATTCAATCAAAATTTTGAGATAGCTATTTTGTTCAAAGCAGTTGAAAGGTCTGGAAATTATGTCTTTGAGGATGACAATCCACCTATATCCCTAAGGGTAAGGGTTGTAACTTATCCCCTGGGGGCATATAAGGATTTTATTCAAAGCTTCGTCGTAGAAACTTGTAAAAGGAGTCATTAGATTGGAAATTCAAAGGTGTTTTCTAATACGCATTTTTGAACTTTGGTTACTACGGAGTTACATGGAGTTTAAACTCAGCTTTAACAACCCACGGCGGGGTTTAGAATTTGGATTTTGGCGATGAGATTATTCAAAACCGTCCCTAGAGTAATCCAAAGAAGAAGACATTTTATTTGGAGAGTTACATAGCCTGCATTTTAGCCTGCAATAAAATGCATTTTAGGTTTATAAGCCTTGTCAAGTCACTGCCATCGCAATTGCCAAATATCTTGACCAGTGTTTCAAGAAAATGTATATTTCACCTGGCGATCTTCTACAATTTTAGAGCAAAATTGAAAACGAGAAATATTTGGCCGTGTTACCTGCTAAATATCAATAAGAAGATACAAGTACCATCGCGGTCCCTGCGATGCAGTCACATCAGAATAAAGCCAGTTTGTAGTGTTCACACGATGGAGTTTTTATAGCCATTGCAGGACATGCTTCTACAGCAGCCGAATATATCATGACTCTGCAAGCTTTAAATAGGCACCAAATAGTTTCAACAGAAACTTGTCCACTCAAGAGGTGGAAGTATCGTGCTATGGAGTCCAAAAAACCACCTGTACGTTGCAATGAAATTCATATCTGTGCCCGTTACCGATGTCCCTTCTGAAAGAGTGTTTTTCCAAGGCTGTTCGGATGAATCACTGTACAGCGGAACCGACTCTCAGGAAAAACATTGACTTGCTGCTGTTTTTTAATAGCCAATAGTTTACTTCTCTCTTTTCCTGAGCCCAAGTAATTCCAAACCTGGGTTTTTATTATATTCATTTATGTAATCGAACAGTATAGTACAAAAAGGCTATCTCAAAATTTTGGTTGGATGTGTTTCGGGAAAATGTGGGTGTGGAAGGAGTGTTATCTGCCTACCCAATCATTTTCGAGTATTTAAACGGGCACTAGCCATTTCAATTTCCAGTCAAATGATCACTTTTGGAAGTTTCTACGAGTAGAGTAGGAACTACCATATTGCCGCCTTTACGTTCCTTCCGGTTTTTCTGGTAGTCCTATTCTACAGGTCATTACACCTTTGCCAAGAGGAACGAGTATAACTTGATTGGTGATTAGGATTTGAATAAAAGGAATAGTTTTCTTTACAATTCATATTAGTAAGAGAATTGAATTCAAAGAGAATAGTTTTTTTTATTTGCAAGGATATTAGTGGAGAAAAAAAAATGAGTGGAGCATTTACATTATTGGAGATTAATGATGGAACCGACAGCAGCAGCAGCACCGATATACGAGTACCTAATGTAGCTGTGGAAATAACTGCTGGCTGTAGACTATGTCTTGAATGGGACACTATGTATGCTAGATACGTGATATCATTAAGCAAATTTAAGCAGGAGGAGCAGCTGTGTTTTGCTGGAAAAGTAAATATTCTCCATTTAAATAAACTTCGGTCAGCATTAGATGTCCTGTCGAAATATATTGATGAGAACAAAATGCATCAGTGAATATTATTATTGTAATTATGATCAATAAAACTGTTTCTAAATCAATGGTATTTTTTCTTTTTCCATAGTAGACTAGCGTATATTTTTTAGAGTAGAAAAAAGAAATTTCTGGTTAGTCTGAAGTTGGTTGTGAGAGAGTTAGGACTCTAAAAAATGGATAGATTCGAGAAAGATCGAATCATGAAGAATCTAGTTCTTATGGAAAAACGTTTAATTCTAGACGATGATTTTCTAGAGTTGTCTATTCAAAGGAAGATATTTTCTCGAGGAATGCTTGTCGATATAATGAAAACTGATTCTCCATCATTAGACTATTGTATGAAGCTTCTACATCGTGTGGTCCAAATGCATTTACACAATTTATTGATATATTGATCACGACACGACAAAATGATATTGTGGATATGCTTTTAAACATTAGTTTTAGAAATTTAGGACTTTTTTTTTCATAAGAAAGATGGTGCTCAAGGATGATTTACTCCTCTCTCTCTCTCTCAGACAATTTTTTTTTGTTGCTAGCTCAGTTTCATTGTGGTAGTGAGAGTGTCAACACATGACAAAATGTTCCATACATGTCCGTTATGCATGTACTCACTGGGCAACTGGTCATCATCATCATGTGAGAATTGCACAATGATTGAGGAGTATGATGAGAAGTGTAGATTATGCAACCCGTGTAAATTGCATAGAGGATATGCTGTACAAATTAAAGGTTGTAATTCCTGTCTTGAAGAGGTGTGTGACTCTCATCCTAGAGGCCACCTATGCTCCAATTGTCATTTTGATAAATGCAAGCAGTGGGAGAGTACATATCCCGGTATGATTGGAAAGAATCCTAACCGTGATTTTAGTTTATTGCTACGAGATTGGTATCGTCGTGGTTTTTAGATTGTTCTGGGAGGAGGAACCAGGTCAAACGATTCAACTGTTGGAACAACATGAGAATATGGTTTCTACTTCATTGTCATTGTTGTGAAGACACTGGGTGTTATGATTATAAGCCCACTGATTTTTTATTTGGCTGTGACGGAATGTGATTCGACACTTGAGGACACTGTTTGTGAAATTGCTTCAATCTAGGCAAATTGAAACATGTGAATTCTATAGAATGAATGAGAATAGTATCATTGACTATACAAAGAGATATGACAAGAGTGAAGTCACACTCTACTGTAGAAAATGTGACCCTGACATTGCACTAACATCAGGATCAGTACACTGTGAATTCAGATAATCTACCTGCACTAGTTGTTGTCGACAAATACCTAGTAGTGGATGAAATCTAAAGAGTAGAAAAGTCGTTTTATCATGTATATAATCTTTTTTTATTAATAAACAATTTCACATACATCTTTAGAACATTTGATTTTTAGGGCACTAAAATCAATATTAAATACACTTGTAAGTATATTCTCCACTAGAAAGTCGTTCAATTGAGGTAAGTCAACGTAGATGTTGAGAAACTGTTTGTAGGTGTAGCCACGACATCTGAACATGAAAAGAGTAGTGCATGAAAGCCACATGTCTTAGTCGTTAAATCCTGTACTCTTCATTGATTTTGAATAATGGTTTTTCCCACTGCTTTCAATAAAGTTGCTGATGTATGGAGCGTATAATTTATACGATAGGCCAAGAGGATCAAAAAAAATTCAATGTTCTTCACAGTTTGAAAGATGCATAGCCAATGACCGGTCTTCAAAGTCGATGGACTGCTATTAACAATGATTAGGGTATTGTTAACACTTGGAATTTTTTCAATGAAGTCCGAAGGTATGCAATAGGACTTGTACTGGGACATGTATGGATCCATACTAAATACATTGATTATTTGATTTGTGTTCATGGTGCAAGGTCTAGTAGAACACTGCCGTCGGGTGTGATTTCCCAATAGGTTTCAAATTGACTCAGTGATATTAGCGTGATACTCTCAGTCAGAGCATCGGCAAATGTACACTCTAAACGTACATTCCCAGTTCGTACTATGGTCATATCCTGTGTGCCTGACAAGTCCAAAACAATAACCCCATGATTTTTTTTGAAAACATTGAATCGGTTATTCCATTTTCAAATAGTTGAGAGTCATGATCCAGGGATTGCATGGTCAACTCGTACAGAGTTTTATAGGATTTTTTGTCAAATGATAGAGTGTACAGTGGAATACCATTCACTTTGCACACAAGGCTAGATAGACCGAAAAAATTAAAATCATGGGGGGATTCAGTCCAGGATCCAACGGCACTGCCACTCTTCACAAAGGCCAAAGCCAATTTTGATGGGATTTCTCCATTGATAAATGATGAATCGCTATAGCTACGAGAACCGGTGGCAATGTGACGTTGATTGGTGATTGTATGGGGGACAAGAAGTTTAATGTTGTTACCATTGGCTCTTAGCTTCTCCACTGTCAATGCAACAGAGCTCATAACTTGTTGTTTTCGAACGTGGAGAATTGTCGATGTGATAATAACATTTGCATCGGGTGCTGCAGGAAGTGTTTTTCTCAAAATGAAATTCGATGGGGCCATCTGTAACTTTATGTCAATCTTGACATTGGGGGGTAGCCATTGGGATATATTGAATATCTCATGATTTAATTTTCCAACTAGATGATACTCCTGGGTCACTGCAGTAGTCAACTCACCGTCAGTATCAACACCTGTTCGATATTCATAGCCCAGCGATTGTCCTCTCATCTCCTTGTACGCCTTTGCGTCATCATCATAAATTGTATGTAACTTGTATAGTTTGATAAATTATTGGTAGTGCTCACCAATGTTCCATTAATAAATACATTAATTTGTTTGCATAGGTTGTGTAGAATACAGTTTTCATAGGAGAGACCATCGCCGGCATTTGGAGTTGTATTATCTGACTTTTTCTTCACCACAACATTTAAATCAATAAATGTTGACGACAAATCAATGAAATAGTCTTCATTGGAAAATATTTGAAAGTGTATATTTTCCGAGAGGGGCTGTTGGGGATGAAATTGTTCATAGTAGCCATACTTGACGCTGACATCAACATTTTCAGCATTGAATAGATTCAATGAGGAACTGATTGATGGATATGATTCCTTGTGGGGGAGACAAGTCATCTTAAGAGAAGAAATCCTTCTTTGATCTAAACAATCTTTTTCTTTTTCTTCTTCTGCTGCTTATTGCCCCTCGTTGTTTTATTTCTCAAAGTCCTTGTTGATGTCCTTTGCTTCCTGCCTGGGTGGAGACTGATGAGTGAATGACGCGAACGCATCCTTTTCAATCCCTCCCCATTTTGTCGAGATTTTAATTGTTCACCAACGGCTCTTGCTGAAGATCTAATATTTTCCTTAACACTCTCCTTGAAATTCTTGCCCGACCCCCAGTCCTGTAGTGTGGAGGCAGCAAAATTTGATGCAGCAGGTACAAGATATTTTCTGGCAAGGGGTAGTGCAGAACGAAATAGCCTAGCAAACCAGCTACCAAGACCATAGCCAGACATTGTAGTACGCCCCTTGTAGTAGTCCAATCCATTGCCTATTTGACGTGGACTCAAAGCACCAAACATAACAGTCAATATCGGGACAGACAAATGGAATTCTTCTATTGTTCATTTTTAGGTTATTGTACAATTGTCGTTGACAATGGGTCGAAAATGACATGTAATCACTGCTAAGCCTTTTGAAATTGCTAGAGAATCACCTAATTCAGTTCTTAGTGTTAACTGACAGAGTTCCAAATAGGAAGTGTTTACGGGAATATACTGAAGATGCTTTATATTGTAGTGATGAACATGTTCTTGATTGGTTTTTCGTTCAAGAACTCGTAGGAGGGGAACATTTGAATTACCAACCCGAGATGTTTCCACAAATGAAGCGTAGAGAAATATACAAGTGTCCGTGGAGAAGGCAGGTGGGTAGTCAGCAAAAATGAAATTAGTGTTTCCAGCACTTCTACCATTGATTATATTGAGCTTAAAGCCAAGAACGTCCTTTAAGTTATCATTGAGAATAATATTTTCATTGGCAATAGGTGAACTAATGTAGATCTTGCCCTCCTCCTTTGAATAGTTGAAATGAAAAGCTCCTTTTTTACGAGCAGAAATTCTTTTATTGATAGTACGACATAAATCATTCATGCAGGTGAGCTCCTCGTAGGGTAATTCAATATATGGATAATCCATCCAATTGATTTTTTGAATTTGTTCTTGATCACCTGGTGGTGGCGGCCAATCATAGGGTCTAATTTTTATTTCATATTTACGATCCTTTCTCAGGATGTCATAGGTATTTTTGAGAATACAGTCGACAAGAGCCACTTCATATGCACCGTCAAATTTGACAGCGGGGGAGAGTTTTGTCCAAAAATCACTTTTCGTATTCAAGTCATTGTAGAGAGGATCGGAAACGTTGGACATGAAAGTTACATAGAAATCATTGGGCATTGTCAATATCTTCAACACCAATCCAAGAATCAAAATCAGAGTTGTATCCTAGCCATCGAACAAGTAACTGTTTCTTACCCCTGCGAGTACGTGCCTTTAATATCTTTTCAATTTGATAGATTTCACTAGCATTTTAACTTTTTGCAATTCATAGTCATAAAAGCCGCCAAGAATCTCTTCATCTTTGGTATCACGCAGGCGATAAGTTATGGGTTTAGTGTCTAGGATTTTTGCCACTTTAAAAAGTTCAGTGGACCACAAGTAATTCCCCTTTTCAAAAACATTAGTTGTTCTATTAATTCGAACAGTATCACCAACATTGAATTTATTTTTCTTCTTCTTGACTTTTGATTCATTGGAATATTGTTTAAGAAAGGTGTCAATTGTATTATGATCCGAATGATGAACTTCCGTTGGTGTAGAGTTGGACAATGATTGATGAGGTCGTTGATTATAAATCAACATGATTTTATCTAGATCATGAATAAAAGCCGGTGCATTTTTCAATGTACAATATCTTGAAATTAAAAGTCGAATAGTTCTTATCAATCGTTCGGCCAATGCAGCCTTTAAAGGACTGTGACTATGATAGAGCAGTGTACTATATTTCTCTAGTACTTTTGCAACATGAGGATTAACAAATTCACTACCGCAATCCGTTTGAATTTTTTTATATGAATCCTTTTCGAGAATACTTTCAATGGCCTGAGCAACTTCAACACCTCTCTTTGATCGCAATGGAATTGCATATGCATAGCGACTAAAAACACTGATTGCAAGTAGAATGTACTTGTACGGTGTATTGTGACGTCTTTGAAGCTCATCTAGAGTCAGGAGATCTGCTTGCATTATATCCAATGGGTAAAAGGCTTTAGTTTTTCGATATTGATTGGCACGAAGTCTATGATTTCTATGCAGAGTCTAACTTGGTTCATTTTGTAGATAGTCTTTGTACACTTTTAGTGCGAACACACCCGTGACTTTGGAAAGAGTTGTGGGGGAACTTAAACTCCCCGCCTCGCCAATATTTTCATAAACACCTTTCAGAACTTCAGCCGTTTTGAACGTAAACACGTTGTGTAACGTCCGCTACCCTTTTGTATACTGGCTGCTGCTGGTGGTGGGGACGTTGACTTGATACGTCTTCGCTTTTGTCTAGCTATCAGTGGTGTGCTAGTATTTTCCAAAATCGATTTAAAATCTTCTTCTTCTTCTTCTTCAAGTTCATATTTTAATGTTGATGATGATGATGATGCACGTTCATTTAATTTTTTTTAGAATTTGTCTATTGCCAATAAGACTTTTGGGGAAGTTTAATGTATTTAGAAAGTTGTATAGACGAGTGTCAAATGATAATAGTCCTTTACGATTTGTAACCATGTCATACATAAAATCAAGTAGATTATAGCTCTTGCCTTGAATTATAATCCTTTCCCCATTGCTCTCAACTTGAATTTGATCACTTTCCAAGAGATAGATTAGGAGTCGTTTACTTTGTTCACGATATGAGTGGGGCATTAGATTTCCAATTTTCAATACAATTGAATCCAATTCCTCCTTCTTTAATTGTCTTCCAGCAGCAGACTCTTGAGAAGATGATTCTTTTTTGGGATCAGCAGCAGCAGCAGCAGTGGGCTTTGATCGATAGTGTTTTGTCCACTCGGCGAAGTGCATCTTGAAGTAAAATCAGTTTTTTACCATCATCAATAGTTTCATTGTCGAGGAATTTACTCAGATTGTCCTCAAAGTGTTCGACGGGTGAGAGAGCGAGTTCTATTGGAGTCAATTTATAGGGTTTTGCCATCTAGAGAAAACTGTTTACAAGTCCTGCAATTATTGGCAGTAAAAGTGTGAAAAAGCTACCGCCCGCCTGAAGAAGTCGTTTCCCTTTAAAATTCTTTCCTTTCTTTTTAGAGGCCAATGTACGTACAATGGAATGATGTTGCTTTGCCTGTTGCTTAACTACTTCTGGCAGTTGAACATTACCCTCGGTCAAATTTAAACAAAGTTCAGATATTAGATTAATGAAATCATTGTCAATACCATGTTTGAGTATTGCTTTTCTAAGCGGAGGTTTTTTGAAGTGCTTAGAACTGAAAACAAATGTCTATTTTCATGTAGTTTCTTCAGTGTCATGATAGCGACTAATAGGTCTTTTTAGTGTTCACGGGGAGATATACTGTAATTTCATTGTCGAAAATATCTGTGACTACACGCAGATCCTCGGATGTATTTTGATTAAGATCCAATAGGATATAAACGTGGGGTTTATTAGTTGCCTGATTGTATGCTGAGAGCAGAAATTTAGGGGCAACCTGGATAGATTTGTTTATTGAGGGTTATTAGCGAGCTAGAATCACGAACAACTTTGTAGATGATATAGTAGGTACAGTTCAAAGCAAGTGTTCGCATACATTTGCTCTGATGAAAGAGATTGTGTAGAACCAGAGTAACGGAAATCTGTTCATGATGAGAGCGAACAGTGAACAATTGCAGCATTTGCTGGGACCATTGTTCAATAGATTCAGCCAGATCGTCAATGATCAGCCAAGAGTTTGGTTCAATAATGTTGAAAACATCAAGTCCCTGTATGAACTGTATCTGCACCGATCCCATGGCAGCAGCAATTGCTTTTATTTTATTGTATGACTCCTGCCAAATACTATAGCAATAGTAGATTTTTTTCGGCTTTTCCGCAAACATTTTATCACAATTTTTAATTATTTTAGTTAAGAGTGTTGTTTTGCCCGACATTGAGGGCCCACACAGAAACGATCTGAATGGTGTTTTAAAATTGATACATGTTCCTTTCAAACAGTTCACCTGGACAACTAACTGTAGACCCTAATTGTCTAATGACTAAATAATTTTTCCCTACTACTACTACTACTCTGTTCTTCAAGAAGACAAAGACAAAGACGAATAAAGAATCATATTTTTTCTTTTATTATATGCACATAAAAAAAGTAACAATACATTGAAAAAAAAAATACACTTTTTTAAATTTATTCATAGTAAAAAATACAACAACATTTACATAGGTACACACAGAGAAAAAACACTTTTTTTTGTGTTTATTTATAGAGAAAAAACATAAATTAGAGAGAGCACTTGAAAAAAAAAATACACTTTTTTAAATTTATTTATAAAAATACAACAACATTTACATAGGTACAGAGAGAAAAAACCCTTTTTTTTATAGAGAAAAAAAACATTAAATTAGAGAGAGAGAGCACTTGAAAAAAAAAAATCTGCTCTAAGTCCAAAAAAAAAGATAACTTTTGGTGGCGATGCGCCCCCCGCGCTGGCGGCGGCCGCCCCCCCCCCGGGCCGCGAAGCCCCCCCCAAAAAAAGGTTTTTAGGAAATAATTTACAGGACTTTATTTAAACCGAGACTTTCCCTGTGGGCAATACATTCGATCCGGTCTGAAGTTAAATAGTGTCCAAGGGGGAGGGTGGTCACACCATCTTGACAAACATAGACCTTGTCGGAAATGGTGCTCATGGCTATTCTCTCTACATTTACAGTATAGTTCCTGTAGTTCAATGAACGAATTGCCAACAATTTGGCTCGTGGAATTGCATTTTCAACAATACAATTCCTATAAATGTTCATGTCGAAATTCTTGTCCACATAGCGCGTGGGTACTCCCTTTGCAACGTTTCTTGATTTCCTCGTCGTATGTCTGTATAAAGTACAACCTTCGGACCTACAAACATACCACGGGAAATCAAGTCGCTACCCGTTTCAGATTTAAAAAAATAAAAGCTGATTGGGCACCCGACGTTTTACTAGCTCAGGGTAAAGACCACCACTCCAATGGTGTAGTCCATCCGTGAACTGATAACTTCACCGTGTGCCAAATCATCAATTAGATTTGGTGTTTTTTACTTTGAGCAGTAGAGAATCCGTGTCACCGTAGCAGACCTCTACTTGCCCCTTTTCCGGCCACTGTACCCTAGCCACATTGTAGTAGAATTCCAACATGAGCTTTTTTGAGATCTCCGAGATAGCACTGCCTGCAGCAATATTTTTATTCAGGACAATGCGTCTTTTTTTTCCTATTCAAAAGTACCATGTCCGGGCCAATGATTGTAAAGGAAGTGTAATTGGGATCGGCAATAATTCGAGCACATTGTTCTGGATCGGTCACAACGTCACAACGATTCCTATTGCGAACACTCTCACACATTTTGCCGAAAGCCGAATTTAAAATGAGTTTATAAATTTCTTTTTCGGCTTTCGTCTGTGCTGCATGAGAACGTTTGCCGACAAAAGTGTCAACAAATGTTTTCAAATAGGGTTTTTGACTAAACTCGAGTGCTCTGTGAACCTTTGTGACGTTGAAACCATTGTTACACATCCATTTTAACGCTACATGATGTACAACTATGTTTTTTTTTCGGCAGAAGGTCAGCAATAAGTTTTTGTTTTGAAGGTGCCCAATGCAATCCGTCCACCTCGACTAAACGCCTATTGTGAGGACTCAAAGAGTCCTTAGTCACAGGTCTATTGATACATGGGAAACAAAATCCTTTACTGAATCGTGAAGCTCGACTGGTATCTCTCCATCAATTTCAAAAAAACCATCCAACCGGTCCATTCTCCTCAACACTGTTAATGTTGGGGAAATGGGGAGCTTGAGGGTCATTGAGCCATTTATAGTCGCCGCAAGGTAGTGCAAAATGGGACATGGCCGAGGGGTAGAGAGAATTCATATCGAGGAAAACTGCATTCGATTTTGTCCCCGTCTTCTCTCCTGTTGGATCGGTTTTCCAAGATACGGTCTCCGTGAAAAAACAAAACCCCCCCTCATTGACCTTTCGATGAACAGATGCTGATCAATGTCAGTGATTAGCCCAAATTTTTTTCCCCCACTAATTTTCAGGATGAGGTCCATCACTAGATGAGGCGAAGAAAAATAATAACCCAAATCAAGATTAAACTCCTCATAGATTTTATCCGTATTTTTACACATAATGTCTAACAGGGTTAACACGTCACTCGAAAAATACAGCTTGCAGTAGTCAAACCCATTTTTACACCCTCCCTCTGCCCAAACTTTTTTAGCAAAACTGTATTCCTCGGGGGTGCAACTACGATCGTGAAGACTGTCGTAAAACGATTCAATACAAGGAATAGTCTCCTCGGCGAATCTCGACATGGAACAATAATAATCATAAGGATAGATGCCCTTGACCGTTAACAAATCATATAAATCATTTGGAAATTGTTGCTTGAGAAGGGGGAAAGCATTGCAGCCGTCATCGTTTTTCTGCACTTGAATTAATTCGCTCAATGATTTGGGGAAAAAACTGTAGGAATCTAAAAAGCGAATTTTATTCGTGTACTCAACGCCGGCTTCAACAAATTTCCACATAAATTCCAAAACAAGCAACTTTTCCGATGATTTAGGTATGATTTTGTACGTAAAGCTGTCTATCACCCATGCATCATCATCCACTGTTCCATTTCTTTGAAGATGTGCCAATGCTGGTAGCACATACTTTAGATCATAGTTAGAGTTATGTATAAAAACCGGTAGAAAAAGTTGTTGTTTAATTTTTAAATTACACGAATTGTGAGCCCACCCACTAAAGTTACTTTTTTCCCGTTGAATTGGGGTCAATAAGGTGATTGTGGTCCTGCACCGCGTCTTTTGGGGCAAGGGCACCCCTACACACCCAGCAAATTGTCCCCTTTTCCAGCGCCAGTTGCTCTTTATCCGACAATGTCATTGGATAATTGGTATGACGTAATCGTGAAATTGCCTTGTTTGTCGTTTTTATTAAAGAAACCAATAACTTTTCCATACTGCCCTCCTCGTCCATAGTAAAAAAAAACTCTTCCAATTGCATTTTATTGTTGGTGTCGCGACGGGCGTGCGCATAGGAACACGCAACTAGTTTGTGTTCCTTGACTATATTTGGCCTTGATGGATCCGATACCTCAACCAGTCTTGTTTCACAATCCAAAGACACTTTATCAGATTGCAGAAGAGAATTTTGAAAATTTTTAAATTGTAAAGTGTCTTTGCCTTCTGCCGGCATTTCAATTCTCTGATTTCCATGAATTTTGCAATGGTTCATGTGATCTGATAATGTTCGCTCAGATGTGAATGGGGAAAGGCACATGAGGCAATAGAAACTTTCTCCTTTCTGAACGCCTTGAGATAGGAGTCGACTTAATGCTGTGACGGGGAAAAAATGACCATAAGAATTTACATCTTTGGGAGGTTGGTAAATAATCCATACCCAATTTTTAACATTTTCCACCATCGGTGTCCTCACTGAGTACAAAACCCCTTTTTTTATTTGGTTTTTTCCCCCCATCTACAAATTCAGTGTCATACTGGAGAACAACCACCCCCACCCCAGATTTTAATTTGCTTTTTTCGAATATGCTTATTTCTTTAAAGGACACCGGATACTTTCCCTCTAAACAATCAAAATTTACTTTAGGGAAATTTTTCCCACCGTTGCGAGCAAGTCTGTCAAGATTTTTCATTGTTGACTCATTATATAATGTCTTATGGGCTGCTGCTAAAAACGCATATTTAAAACATTGTAGTCCAGTGTCAAATCTGAAACCCTGAACCCCTCCTGTAGTCGACAAATCTGGGTGGCATTTTATTTTTAGATTACCTGCTCCCCTTAAAATAAAGTTTTTTTTAAATCTACTGAGATTCAGATCCATGCGTTCAATGTATAAAATGGTGGACCCACTCCCCCTCTCATTAAATGTATCCAAAGTTGAAATTAGTTTATTCACCCAGTTGAAAAAGTTGTCTTCAAAATCGTTTAGACCTGGGTAGAAAGTCTGGTTGCCTGTCGAAAAATGAAAATAAAAAACGTCCCCAGATGTCCCCTTTTGTAAAGAAACTTTTTGATTCACCGATGCTTTAATTCCCCCTCGACCTCCCCAATCTGGATCTGAACCTCAATAAGTGCTCAAATTCTGTCGATATAGCTATGGAGAACTTTCACGGGGTCATTCAAAATAATGCTCGCGTTTTCCTCGGGAAGGCTAAAATCTACCCTGTATGTTTGCAAATGGCTTAGAGCAGATTATAACAGATAAAAATCAGGCAATTCCGGGGACGTAGCACTATTTTCATGTCCTGACCCTGTTTGTTCAGGACTCAATTCACTAATTGTAAAGTTGCTGTTAAAAATGTCCCCGGAAAAATGAGCTGCTGTTGTATTACTACTACTACTACTATTAAGTGGAATGGTGGAGGAGGGTGACAGGGAATTGTCAATAACACCACTCCCAGTCTGTTCAATCACATTGGGGGGATGTGACATGAGATTCCCTAGTACATATTCCAAGGTGTTTGCGGACAATTGATCGAGCCAGCCTGTATTGTCCTCTGATGGAAGTTCGTTATGAGGACCCGGTTCAGATTTACTTGTAACATCACCTAAATATTCACGCATGAAACTATCTGCCCACTCTGGGTCCTCAAGCATGTCAATATCGCAAGTTAAGTCCTCCAGGCTGGCAATTTCCCCAAAAAACATCGTTAAGGAACCCTCTTTGCCACTCCAAATTCTCTAGAACCAGTGTAGGTTCATCCCTGAACTCTGCTGGTGGTGACAGAATTGGTTCTGTAAATATACTTGCTTCATCACTCAATGGTGTCGCTGGTGGTGCTATATTTTTAATCTGTAGAAAAAAAAAGTTTTATTTATGTAAAATAACCATTTTTTTATAGTTAATAAACTTTGTCAATTTCTCATAGTCATTGTCCCACCATCATCACCTGAACAATTAAAAGAAGAAGAAAAAAAAGTTACAATGCCTTATGTCTTTCATAATGTCAACTAAACATGTTAAAAAATATAAATTTTTTTTTTTAGTCAGGAAAATGTAGTCTTGTTCTTAGGGGGGTAAGTTAGAACAAGAGAATGATAAAAAAAAATTAATGGTTTTATTCCAAAAATTTTTTAAAATAAAAATGCAAAATATGGGTCCAATTCGATTGTTTGAGCCTCTTCATTATAACTCTCAATGAAATAAGACCATCGTTCGACTGACGCGGTATGCTGTATGAACACTTGCTCCTCAGCTTCAGTTAACGGACACGAACCCCATATGTCGGCGGTTGGTGGTGTTACTTTCTCAATAATCCGTATTTTCCTGTGTCTTTTGCCAACGGATTTGTTTGAAGTTGACCTGGGCTAAATAAATGATTGTAAGAGAGAAGAACTTTTTTCTCCATCCATATCAACAATTAAAGTGCAATTAAAATGTTGGATGGTCCTTTTTAGAGCCCCCTCCCCCCCCCTCCCCCAAACCCCTCCCGGGGAGGACCCTTGGGAACCGGGAGTTTCCTTCGAGGTAGGAGGATCGATACTCTTTCGAGTTGGGGGTATCGGACTTCACAACACTGTTCAAATAGAACAGTCTCAAATTCTTTTCTTGAATCTTTCAAACGAAAATAATTGCTTGAAAATGAGTTCATGCAAAATAATGTTTTCTTCGCATGTGAAAGACATAATCGGAGATTATTAAAAAGACCTTTCTTATCGCAAATACATATCCTGTTTCAAGAACCTCACTAAGCGGATTAAAATTCAGACTGTAGCGATGGGAATAATTTGATAGCACCAGATATGTGTGACGGTTTAGTACAAAATATACGACAGTTTGAGAACGATGTGAAACAGTGAATAGTTAAGTTTTTTTTTCAAATAGTTAGTTTTTTGTTTAAAAGGAATATTGGAATTATTGCATTAGAATTCGTCTTGGTTAGAAGTTACAAGGTAATTTTTTTTTTTATAGAAATGCGTGATAAGCATTCCTTTATATATCACTAATTTGGTTAATGAAAGAAAATGAAATAGTTTAGAAACAAATTTTAAGTTTTACTCATCAAAAGCTATGCGCCTGAGAAAATTTTGTCTTATTTTTTTTGAAAAAATAAGGAAAAAATATATACATTTACAAGTTCTGGCTGCACATCAGAAGTCTCTTGTATGGCTTGATCTGCTGAGGCATTATATGAAGCAGTCCATTCCCTTTTCAACTTCCTTCCAGCTGGCATGGAGCTAAAACTGGGGTCAGAGGACCCTGTCATTAAAAGATTAGCGGCCATTGGCTGGTCCAGGTCATGTGTAGTTCTAGCAGCGAATTTGATAATAGATGCCCTTGTGGCTTGCATTAATGTAGGTTCGCCATATCTTGCTTTCTTTTCAGAAGGGGGGTTATTGCACGTATCTTCCTCCTTGAAAAAAAAGGGCAAAATTTAGCATGTAGCAAAAATGCATTTTGGGTTTGGAAAATAATTCAGTTTATGTTAGGCATCTAAAGTAGTGTAAAAAACATCTTGATTTCAAAATCAGGGTTTTGATAGTGGGATGGAGGGCCTTTTATAAACTGCCCCCCCCCCCCCCTACGTCCATGCTTCCGTGACTGTATTTGTAAATTCAAACTTAAAAAGCAGTATTTGCGTTCCTTATTAAACAATATGGAGAAGAATTGCATGTGACAGTCAAGTACTTCCGTATTTCATAAGATGAAGAACAGATTTGTTTTTCTTATTCAAGATTATCTGGTCACTGACACTTCCTTCAGCGAGCCTCCTCTTTGTATATTCAAGCGTAAAATTGTTACTAATCATGCGGTTATGAACATTTTGTGAAACTCAAAGTCAATTTAGTCAGAAATTATTAAACTCTTTGGTATAACAGCCTTTTTTTTCTCTTTAAACTATCAGATTTCAATCAAATGTAGACATAAATAGAAATTTAAGAAGTGGAAAAGTTAATTAACATGTGTAATGGGATCAATTTTCAAAAACCCCAAAATCTCCCAATTTAAGTTACCCAAATAAAGAATAAAATCACCCAAAATATGAACCTGGAGAGTTCAAGTAACCTACAAAATCGAGCAAGACTCAAGCTTTCAATTTAACATAGTGAAACGAATGTATCTAATTATACGTTGTAATTTTACCTTGTAATAAACATTGTAAGAATCTTTCCCACAGAAAAATCCAATAAATAAATTCGCCCAGGTGTCGCCAATAAACGCAATAATTATCATTTTGACCAAATCTTATATGACAGCCAACGAATAATGTAATTTGAATCCTAAGAGCTCAAAAATACCAAACTGTCAGGAGAGTAAAATTTATAATACAAAAAAATAGTCACTCAAGATGCAAAATATCTCTGTTGCATTGTTCTGGAAACTAAGTTTAGAACTAGCAATCTCAATGTAATTAAATCGTCTTAGCTTTTACCAATGTTCACAGAAATAAATTATAAGTCTTCTGGAAAATCAAGAGACACCCTGCTGGGAAAATATTACAATGTAAAACTTTGTTCGTTCGAAAAAATTCCAAAGTAATACTTTAAAAGTCATAAATTAAGCGACACCTGCTAGCAAAATGTTGCAGTGTAAAATTTTGAATTGTTAGAAAAATTCCAAAGTGATAGCTTAAAAGTCATAAACTTTAACTAAACCCAAGTAGCCCATTGGTGCAAGCCGGCCCAATAGTGATGAAGGACAAATAATTCAACCAATAGGAATTGTAAAATATACTTTTAGCAACGCCTAAACGTAACCCCCGGCAAAATTGCAGAGGATAGATAGTTAGGACTTAACAATTTTGCGCCAGTCTTTTTTGAGTCTTATGCCAGTCTTATGTGAATCTTAGTCCGAGTCTATTTCGAGTTTTACACCAGTCTTCTAGCAGTTCTTTTTGATCAGTCTTTTACCATGATTGTGTTGTAATAAAACTTTTGAAGTGTACAAACTCTGAGTGATTTCGTCTCAGTGCAATTTGTTATTTTGTTGATACAACCAAGAACTCTGCGACTATTATGTAAGTAACAATAAATGCATTACTATTTTATTTTATTCTCTTGTGTTAATATTTCTCAAGCTCGTTAGTCCTTGTGGCTCCACTCGCTCCTAAGGGAAACTGAAACTCATCAATCTGGTTTCGACTCAGTAAGGTCGTTAATATAGGCTCCCTACATGTACTCCTAGATTAAGCTCCCCACTCTAGAAGTTCAGCCTCCACTCAGGTAAACCACTCGCGAACCGTCAACTAAGAGTTTAACTAAATTTCCCCACTGAATTAAAACAGTTGATATAAGAACAAACAATTTTTATTGACACACCCTTATCAGAAGGTATTATTGAATAACAAAACCAGAATCCCTTTCCACATAAACCCCCCCCCCCATTAGAATTGGCGCGGCCTGTTTAAAGGAGCAAAAACACAAGGACAACATTGAAAAAAAAAGAGATTGTTGAGAAATATTACGCATGAGGAAAGTGTGCATGCATTAAAGTACCATTTTTTCCGCATGCTTTGAAGTGTCATATTTTTTTTGGCATGTTTTGAAGTGTCATAATTTGTGCATATTTTGAAGTACAATATTTTGTTAAACCTAAATCCCCCCCCGAAAATAGTAAAAAAAAAAAATACATATAAATAAAAAGTATTGAATTTAAATAGTATCAAAATAAATAAAACCAGTACCGAATTTTAACCCAAAAAAAAAAACAAATCAATATGTCGTTGGATCAAAACGAACAATTATTAAAGCAAAAAACTCATTGCCAAAACAGTGGAAATTTCAAAGTCGCTTCCTTCATATAACGGTGATGAAGACGTAGACGAATTTATTATTCAATTAAACCAATTCGTAGAAGTACTCAAACGGACTTAAAATCATTAGTAGGCATGTTGTTAATGAGACTTAAGGGACAGGCATTAACATTCCTGAAACAAATAGAACAAACGATAGGGGAAGATAACAACCTCCCAATAAACTCAATCGAAAAATTGCTAAAAGCGTTCCGAGAAAGATTTGTTGAAACCAGTTCAACACACAAATTAAAGCATGGTACGGTATGTTTCGATGAAACACAAAATGTTAGGGAATACCTACACAAGGTAATGGTATCCATTGAGGCAAAATATGGAAAAGAATCGGGCCCTTTATACGATAAGATTGTACTTAATGCTTTCATGCAAGGATTAAGCCCCAAGCTATACCGAATGTTAATTTCAAAAAATATTCAAACATTAGAGCTAGCAGTTCAGGAGGTAGAGAGAATGATTGAAATTGACTCGATTGTGGCAAATCACAACAAGTCAAGAATAAATAATGTAGAAAGTTCAACTCCGGGACAATCACGAGGGATTTCCCCAGGATTTTTACAAAGAGATAATTCACCCAAACCGAACCAAAATAGGTCTCCAACCCCTACGAGGCAAAGAATAGTACGTTTTGTACCCACGGATACAACAAAACTACGTACAGAACCCCCCAATTATATGCTATGCATGTAATAAACAAGGACATATCGCCAGGGAATGCCGTACTAAAAACAAATATACATCAGCAACCCCAAGTTTTAATAATCGTTTGTTCGGGAGAACAAACACAAATGCCAATGGGTCAGGAAACTATAGAAATAACCCCCACGTCTCCCATCGTTCCGCAACCCGTACCAACAAGGATTTGCATATTCGAATCCTTCCCAATATACGCCTCAACAACCCTATTCCAATCCCTCACCCAACCGACAAAATAATTATCGGTTCCCCAACGCAAACACGCGACAAAACATGTACCAATTTAATTCACGAACGGTGTATCCAACTAGATTTAACAGGAATACAACCGATAACAGAGGATATTTCTTCCCGCCGGGAAACGAAAGAAATTTTTCGTCAATACAAAATGAACAAATGCCGCGAGCCGTCGGCACAAGAAACTTTAACCCACGCAATAATACGTGGCAACCACGACAATCAAATGTCAACCAACTTGGAACTTCCCTAACAATCGAAATTCCCACCGAACCCCAACCTCAAACGCCAACTTATCAGATAAGCGCACAGGGAAACGAATTAGGCCCCCAAGAAAATTAACCGGGACCCTGGAGGCCAATATTTTTTATAGGTCCCATCCAGTAATTGTACCTTCCTTAAGTGATAATGATGACATATTACCTATTTTAAATAATTTTAGTGTTGCGAGTATTAATTTCAAAGCATTAATAGATTCAGGTGCATCTGTTAACATAATAAATTCGAATGTATTTGATAGACTCCCAATATATACTAAGCGACGGAAAAATTTCAATATCCCCAGTTTAACTAGTGTCACAGGTCATAGGCTGGAGGCTGTAGGCTCCATATGTTTAGATGTGACAAAAGACAATAAAATCTTTCCTACAAACTTCATAATCTGCAAAAATTTCCCATATGAAGCTATAATTGGTGCTAATTTTTTAAAATCTAATAAGGTGTTATTAGATATAGCAAATAACAGACTCGTGTATCCATACGATCCTATTCTCCAACGCGTGGAGAGAGGGGAAGCAACAGTAAATAGAATAAAATCTTTTGTACCCTATCTCTCATCTCGTGGAAGAAATTCAAGCAGCAAATGGATCGAGTCAGTAAAAGCAAAAATAGGGAAAATGCAGGAGTATAGACAAACAGAAATAAAGAAAATAACCGAATTATGGACTGAAATAATAAATCTAAGTACTATTGTAAGGGGACAGGACTTGGATTTACCCTTACAACCAACCCCACAAGCGGAAGACTTGACGCAAGAAAGCGCTAGTCTTAACTTAATAGAAAAAGACTCGAAAGAAAAATACTATGGGTTCGCGGTACGTAAAACAAAAATCCCCCCAAACACTATGCAAAGAGTACAAATCTCTCAAATGGTCACCCCTGTAAATGACAATTCCGAAATTGGTTCGCATCCCCGTGTGAAGAAATTCCAGAAAATCTGTTTTGTGAAGAACAGATCATTTCATACGAAAAAGGCGAAGGTTTTATTTGGTTAACTAACACACATGAAAACGATATGATTACATTGAAAAAAGGAACATGTCTCGTTGAAATACAAGTTATTTCTGAGCACGAGCTAAACAAATGGAGAAACTCCAGGAAAGCTTAGTTAATAGTGTTGGTGATAGGAATCCAAAGAATAACTACCCCCTAACAAAACCCCAATTTTTGGAAAAATTTAAATTAGATCATATCCAAAATACACAATTAAAGGAAAAAATTATGTGAATTGCTCTGGAATTTTAGAGATATTTTTTCTACATGCGAGGAAGATATCGGGTTGATACCATTTTATCAACACTCTATCCAAACCACAGGGTTACCTGTAGCTAAACAGCCCTATCGCATCCCCCATCCCTACAAAGGCTGGTTAAAAAATAAAATCCGCGAGTTAGAAAGAAATAATATAATACGGCCGAGTATAAGCCCGTATTCAGCCCCCGTTATACTAGTACCAAAAAAGAACAAGGACCTTAGGCTTGTAGTAGATTATAGAGCCTTAAACAAGCAGGTAGTTAGTGACAAATTTCCCCTGCCACGAATTGATGAAATCCTAGACTCCATTTCAACCAAGAACAAAATTTTTACATCTCTTGACCTCACGCAAGGTTATCATCAGGTTAAGATAGCAGATGATGACGTTTATAAAACGGCTTTTTCGACAACGGAATGTGGCTCTTATGAATATTTGAGAGTACCCTTCGGACTCAAAACCAGTTCAAGCGCATTATGTAGACCCTGTTACACTTATTACGAGGTATAGAAAATATTATCCATTTTGTGGATGATTTTATTTGTGTGGGAGAAACACCGGAAGACCATTTAAAAACATTAGCCAAAGTTTTCGAAAAATTCAGAGAGGGTAATCTGAAATGTAGACCTGAAAAAGTAAATTTGCTTCAATCCGAAATAAAATTCTTAGGAATGATAGTGACCCAAGGTCAAATATCACCGGACCCTGAGAAGATAAAATGTGTAGAGAATCTTAAGCCGCCAAAAACCATAAAACAATTAAGAGGCATTATTGGTTTAACCAGTTATTTTAGAAAATTTATACGTAACTACGCCCAAATCGCAAAACCCCTAACAGATCTAACTAAAGGGAATTCCCAAAATGTTACCTGGTCTCAGGAAGCTCAAACTTCTTTGGACACTCTCAAGAAAGCTCTTACTTCTGAACCAATATTAGCGTTACCCAGACTTTGAAAAAGGTACATTCGTGGTTACCACCGATGCTTCAGCTCTAGGTATCGGTGCAATCCTTTCCCAAATAATCCCCGTGGAAAACAACCCCGATCCCCAACAGGACCCCCCTCAATATATAGAGAAAGTCATATGCTATTCAAGCAGAACTCTCTAACCAAAGGCGAAAGTAGTTATTCAGCAACGCAATTGGAGTTACTATCTATAATTTACCACTTAGATAAATTCAGACATTATTTAGTAGGACGAAAATTTAAACTGCGCTCGGACCATAAAAGCTTACAGTACCTAAGCACATTCAAAAATCCAACCGGAATTTTAGCGCGATGGATAATGAAAATCCAGGATCTGGATTACGAATTTGAACACGTGACCGGTAAACAGAATGCCCCTTGCGATTACCTAAGTAGATACCCTGAGGATAACCCTTCAGATAATGAAACTAAACAAATAAATGCCATTAATCCCAGTAAACAAAAACAAAAGAAGAATATACCAAAAATCCTTACAGAAGAAAAAGGACCACGAGTAATTCCCTTATCCCTAGCCAATATTAAAAGAAACCAAGTTAAGGATGAAATGTGTTTGACTCTCATTAATTACTTTGTGAATTCTGATAATCTCCCTGACAATTTCAAAGCCCTAAGACGGGAAATAGACAATTTTTATTATGACTTTGACGAAGAAATCCTTTGCAGGATAGTAACAGGCGAAACGAATAGAAATCAAACCTTAATAATCCCAGTGCTCCCCCAAAACTTAATAATACCTGCCTTTGAGTACTTCCATTCGGAAATAGGCGGACACTTAGGAATAACCAAGACATTACACAAGCTAAAACAATACTTTTATATTCCGTCGGCATTAACAAAACTCAAAGATTTTATAAGTACATGTGAAGCTTGCAACTTAAGAAAAAATCCACAAACGTACCCAAATCCCCCCTTGGGAAGAGTGCCAGTAGCAAGGTTCCCTTTCGACATCGTTTCATTTGACCTTTTTGGTACAAGTGGAGGATTACCTGTTTCTAATAGAGGTCATACTTGCATCCTCTCAGTAATAGACCATTTTACCGGCTTCACTTTTGCCAAAGCATTGAAAAATCAAGGCGCATATGCCACAAGTAAAGCCCTAGCAAAAATATTTTTGGAGTTTGGCGTTCCTCAACGGGTCATTAGCGACAATGGATCTAACTTCGTTTCTAAAGTAACAAAGGATTTAATGTGTTTCCTAAAAATAGAGAAACTAGTAACCTCTCCCTACCATCCCCAAGCTAATGGAAAAATCGAAAATAGGCACAAAATATTTTCCAATGTCTTGAGTATTTATACAAAGGACAATCGAAACGATTGGGATCAATATCTACCTTACTTAACTAATGTAATTAATACGGCATACTCGGAAGCGACTAAAGAAAGTCCATTTTTTCTTTTATTCGGACGTGATTTTAAAATACCATATCAAGAAATTATAGAATCAAGAGAATATTATAATAATACAGAGGACTAAAAGCAAGATTTTATAAATAGGATGAGAAAAAACCTATAAAATAGTTAGACAAGAGTTAGAAAAATGTAAAGTGAACCAAGAGTTGAGGAAAGAATCCAAAATCAAGGGGAATATAAATTTTAAGGTAGGCGACTGTGTATATTTAAAAAATGAAGCTAAACTGGAAGGCAAAAAAAACTTTCCAATAAATATTCAGGACCCTACAGAATAATCAAAAAATATGACAACGATTTTACCTTTAAAATGATAAACCCGGAAAATGGGAGAACATATAAAGCACATGTTAGCCGTATAAAAGGTGCCAAATACCCCGTTAAGTGGGCACCCGAACCCTCATCTTCAGAATCATCAAACGCGGAAAATCAATTTCCTAAGTCCAGGCTATCCGAACTAAAACCCTTTAACTTTAAACAAAACTATTTTGAAAACAATAGCGAAGAGGAAGATTTTGAAGAATTTTTGGCCATGAAAAGCTAGTCATCCCCAAAAGAAAACCCTTAATACCCGTGCCTGCAAGAACCCCAAAAAGCCCAGAAAGTTCATCCACAGAAAACTCGGAGCAAGAATTGGATTATACGCTATCGCCAAAAACCCAATTTTTCCCCGATAGAATTTCGACCCCATGTCCCCCCAAAAGATTTCCTGACGACATGGTATCTCCAGCAACCCCGATAAAAAGACCCTTATCGCTACAGGAGGAATTGAACAGAGCCGTGGAAACCCCAGGTGCAAAAAGGAGGAAGATTCCTCCTAGGGATACAAATACAAAAAGCTTGAGAGAGGCCATGGACATTGTAAATTATCCGATAAAAACAAGGCAAAGTACCTTGCCTTGGACACAGGAACACCCGGAAGATGAAAACTTGGGACAATACCATCACATAACGGTATCTAAAGTAAAACCCAAGGAATCTTACTCCTGGAAACAGACCCTGCTACGAAATACACCTCACCCCCCGGAAGATATGGCATTCAAGCAATGGAGACAATCTCCAAAGGTATTTGACCCCCACAGTTCCCAAGAATCCTTTAACTCCCCTGAAACAGGATTTCAACGCGAGGAAATGGAAAATAAACCCTCAACCTCAAAAGGAGACGAAATATATGAAGCAAGGGCAGGAGATACCCCTCAATCGCAAAGGACCGCCCCCGAAAGCCCAAATAATGAATCCTCAGATACTAGCTCTAATGAGTCCGACGATGAATCAGATCCCGACTACCCCCATAACGCACCAAAACAAAAACCGGCTTCTGCCGCGGCCCATGCGAAAGCCGCAAAATAAAAGGTCAAAAATACCTACTAAAACAGTATAAGAAATTCGATCTGATCTCTATGGGAAAATCGAAAAAAAATAAAAAACAAGAAGGCGAACAGGAAGTTACAACGAAATCTGGCAGAATAAGCAAAAGGCCAGACAAATGGACATACATCTAGGAACAAAAATACCCCAAAAACTTATATAGCAATATTAAATCGAAATGAACAATTTAAAAAAAAACTTAAAACAAGGGTATATGAGTAGAATATTATAATGAAAAATACCCATGAAAGGTCAGAAGAAGTTAATAGTCAATTTTTCCAGACAAACTATATCCTGGCTTGGTAAAGAACCCCAAGGATAGAAGAAGAACAGGAATTGATCAAACCATCCTCCAAAAAGAAAAAAAATACCTAGTGCAACCCGTTACTGACAGAACAAATATGGATCAACTATTTCAAATACGATCAAAACTTCTCGACGACTCGGCACAATTAGTAACAGAAAAATTGAAAATCGACAATATGATAGAAACCACACTTAAATCCCTTAGGGAAGTGAAGGCCTCCCAAGAAACAATGAACAAAAGAATAAATGAGATTTTTAATAACTAAACAAATGGATAAGTTGGTTGAAACCCAGTTTATGGAAGTTAAAGAACAGACCGCCAAAATCCAAAATGAAATGGAATCAATAAGCGATGCCACGCTTTTCGAGAGGGATATAATTATCCCGATCAGATCCTAAAATTACAAGTATTATACGATAAAATGCAGGAAATTGGTAAAAAAGTACAAGATTATAGAAACAGTACTGTTCTGTCCGCGACAATGGCAGTACAAGAAGCCCTGGCACCCCAACGAGCAAAGATCCTAGACTTGCAGCATAAGTACGATCATTTAAAAGCACAGAAAGAAATAATTCAGTTGCAACAGGACAGCTTAGAGAAACGACTAAAGGAGAACCATGCCAAAATCACCGAAGAACTTCAGAAACAAAGAGATTTCTGCTCAAACCTAGAAAAAATAGTTGCAACATACTTTACTGTCGAAATTGACCTACCCCTCAGTCCCCATTTGGAAAACCTTCTCACTAACACTTACAACGAAGGATCATCCCAACCCGCATATTTTGCGATTCCAAATCAAGCTCGTCATCAGCACATAAAACCCCAAGTGGAAACTAATCAACAGAATCCTCCAACGGATAATAATATAATTGTGAGGGCCCAGTATCCTGACACCCAAGAGAATGTTACTACGGGCCAAGATTCCTCAGAAATCTATGCACCACAAGGAACACCCAAAACCCAACCATTGCCAGAAGGTACAGAAAACTAAGGAATACCAGACATGAGAATAAATAAAAAAAAGAGGTAAAAATTCTTTTTCGTCAAAATCCCCTTCTAATACATTAAAGTGACTACATTTTATAGAATGTGATGTATACCGACAAAAAGTAGTAAATAACCCAATATTCGAACGAAAACTCGTTAAACTAGATAATTATGTTTCTGCTAGACAGAACATAGTATTTCCTTAAAAAAAAAATAAATAGATAAATAAATGCAGATTACAAATTCAATGGTAAAAAAAAAATGCAATGAATAGCCATCCTTACATTACTAGGAATAGTTAAACAGCATTTCGGATACCCCCCCCCCCAGAGTAGGTAAACCTGACGATCACAATGGATCGCTTAATGAGGAGATTTACTTCAGGGCACGAGGATCAAATCCGTGTCCTAGGTTCGGCCGTCTATCAATCCATAACCCCAGACCACTACACTCCAAAAATTACTTTTAATTAAAAAAAAAAAGTATTCGGATCGGCGCTTTAATAGATTCTACATCTTCACAAAATCAATTTTGTGGGATATTTATTTTTAATTATCACGCCAACGACATAATCAAATACGCAACTCTAAAATATACTAAATCTAATCACAAGAAAAGATGATCGGAAATAACCACCACCCAAACCTGCCGTAAAGGCTATAATATACCAAACAACTTAAAATATTTAGTCAAAAAAAAAGTATACACGCGAGTTATTATCGTATTAATCACCCAGCTAAGAAACAATTAGAAAAACAAGTAATTAGTGGCAATATGATAAGCAGGCTTATCATGGTTACTAGTTAGTTGAATGTGAATATGTATATATATGTGTATATAGATATATGTGTATATATATATATATATATATGTAGGAGAATAACAATGCGAGGCATGATTTAGCTACAAATAAGCATACGGTAATTAACCGAATTATAGATATAGGGCCGCTGTCAACCTAAATAACGGAAGCAGGCCTCAGTCATTATATGCACTGAAAATTCTGCAAAAAAAAATTAACCAATCGAAAACAATTATAAGTAAAATTGAACTTTCTCTTGATAAAATAGCGAATATTTATTCCGCGTATAAGACGTGTGGTGATGTGAAGATTAGGTTATCAAAAGGAGACCTTCCTGGAAAAAATAAAAAAAAAAGAGAGTTCACTTGAACCTCTAAACAAATTCAATTATTTTTTAAGGAAACCCTGCAAAATAAAATATTATTTTCTTACCTTTCGAAGCTCTTACTAAATATTACAATTTCCTGTTAGCGTTGAACTTACTTATGCAATTCAGGTGGCCCTATGCAAAATGCAAAATTAGCTATGCGTTTCAAGAATTCAAGAAAACAGTGATAATTTGATGAACTTATTTACGTACTCCCCCGGCAAAATCAAAATGCCCTCTCCCTTAGAGAAAACATAAGGAGAATAGTTCAATTAACCCCGGGTACTGCGTCATATCCTAGAAATTGTTTTGTAACAAATAATCCAAAAATGGTATCCAATCCAAACCACGTAACCGTAACACAAAAAAAAACCAGTAAACTCCAACACAGGTCATTACAAAGGCTGAGATGTTGAAATTTGGTCACTATCCCCTTATACACCTGTGTGTCTTCATTTGCTTGTCGCCAAAAATGCAATCCCTAACCAATCAACACAAGATCTGCCCTTAATAAAAGAAAGCCTTACTATTCCTTCAAATCTTTTCTTGTATTTAGGAATTTGTAAACCAGTTTTCCAAAATGGGACTAATTGAATTATGTAACTCTTTGTTTGCGAGAGTAGACATCATTTTCGTAATATCTTATTTTCGTGATTCAGCCTAGGACACGCAATATACCATTACAGCATTGGCTCAAATCAATATTCCAAAATGTAAAAAAAAAAAAATAAATCAAAATTGTAGAACTTAAAATACTAAATTTGATAGGTAGACTTTAGCCTATAGAAACGTAATAGGACACTTTAGTAAGGGATAAGTCCATTCGTAGAAACTAAAGATTTCTCTTTTGTTTCCTCTTTTAGAAGTCTCGACATCCTTTTTCAGATAGTTGATCATATATTGGTCATAGATTGATGTAGTATAATCAAGAACATATAAAATAAATATAGAATTCTCTTTCAAAAAGAAAAAGTATCGTCAGAAATTCAACGTAAAATAACCTTAAGTGAAAAGTAAACCAAAATTGTAAAATTTAAATACCAATCTCGTGCATAAATTTTGACCCGTAGAGATGCCATATAATCCTTAATAGGAGGCGTGTTCCCCAAAAAAAAAAACTTACAAAAACCAAAAAAAAAGGAGACTTTTATCATCGAACAACATAGACAATTTGTTTAGTTTAATCCTGTAATGGCGTAGTCGAACGCTAATTAACATATCTTTAAGCCCGGTATGATAAAACCATAAATAGTATTGCTTCGACAAGTAATCTCAGTAATATAGAAACTAATTTCGTATCATTCGTGCAGGCTAAACAGCTTGAATGACAAAATATACCCTCCTTGGTCAAGAAGATACGCAAATAGTTAACAAAAAACAAAAACTATAACCAACGTCTAAGGTAATTAAACCAGTAATTGTATTACTATTAACAAATATGACGTTATTGCCATACAGCCGCTAAGCGAAGAATAAAACCAATCGTCAAAAAGGAAAACTGCCAATCGTATCAATAATCATAACTGGAAATTTCCTAGAAAAAGCTGTAGCGAAAAAAAAAAAATATAGAGCCGCAAGATTAGAATAGCAAAAAGTGGCAAAACTTGCAATAAATCCGTTCACCAATAATCCAAGAATCAGCTATACGCTATGTGCATATATATATATATATATATATATTTATATTTGAATCCTAAAATATTGCAATTGCAAAAAAAAATATAAAAAAAAATGAAACATGCCAAGGCGTATAACTAAACTAGAGTCTCGTTAACAGTGGCAAATTTATTCTGCCGTGAACGATGATCAATAAGCCTCAAAGGAGGACATTCGCAAAAAAAAGGGAACCTATTTGCCAACCAAAATATAAGGAACCGTAAGAAATAGGCAAGTTTCAGCCTAACCCTGGAGTAGGAAAAAGAGAAAAGAAAATAATAGCATCCTTTTGCAAAAAAAATTAATTAAAAATATGACCAATATAATTCTGCCTCGATGCGGCCTAGAAACTTCTTCACAGACCAAATAATGAAACGATAAAAATTTTTTTTTTCTCTTTCAAAACAATTATCGCGTACACCTGCAGCAAAACAATACTTAATAATTTTTTACTAACCTTATGAATGAGCCACGGCCTTTAGTCACAGTTAATCCCTATTCCCCCCAATAAGGAATATAATATAGTAAGTCAATCATATTTACAAGAGCTAAGTCTTGTCCACTATGGAACAAGTATACTTAACTGAAATTAACAAGATGATAATGAACGTATATATGAATAATTCAAGGGTAATTTCAAATCAAGCGAAAGTTGAGCTGTAAAGGAGAGCAATTAAATAGATCTTCACACCTGCAAAATACTCTTGCCCTTTGCTCTAAAACAGGCTTCAAAGACTCTAAGTTAATATGGATAAATTATCGAACTTTCTCCCTGAATCAAACTCTTACAAAAGGATAACCTACTAAAAATTATCGCCATAAAATGCCAAAGAAAAAGAATCACAGATGAAATGGGTAATGTTCAAATCAAAATTACGAGTCCCCCACCCCTCCTTTTATAGTCGCACAGCTCACTTGTGCGGCACGTCCATGGCATAACGTGTAGTGCCGCGAAATAAAAAAAAAAAAAAAAGAGAAGAGACTATTCAGCGAATTCCTTTTAGGACCATCTTAAAAATAAAACATATACTTGTGAAATTCTTGATAATACCATACCTGCGCCATGCGGCACAACCCCTATCACAAAAAAAAATGCTGAAACGCAATGAATGCGAACAAAAAAAAAAGAAAAACAGCTAAACATAATTATTTGCGCACTTTTAGGCAAAAATCGGGCCAATCCGCCGATTCCTAATTATTCGCCCCCAGAATAGGGATAATATGCCTTATGACGACCCAGAAGGGTTTGTGATTGAAAATAACCTATTTTATTATATAACAAGACCGCCATATAAGACAATTCCTTGCGTGTAATGATCTGGGTTTCAAGAAAGCTTAAATCAATCAAGCTTTAGACAATGCGTTTTGATTTGATTCCCATGTTTTTCTATAGCATTTCCAACGCCTTTATAAAAAAAAAATTGTGTCTTGGGGGTGAATTATTGCACCCAAATTAGACTAAATCGGTTTCACCCCTTCAGCGAATACGCTACAAAACATAAATATATCTCAATTTTCATAAAAAAAAAAAATATACAAGGAAGATTAAAACTTATTACGTCTTATCAAATCTTCCTTTAGGTAAACCCGTATTTAATAAAAAATGCCTCCGTGAAGTGGCGTAACTCCGCCACGGGAAAAGAATAAGTTGACACCTGAGAGGTAAATAAGCCTACCTTTAACTCATTCAAGCAGGAATTTTACTTTGACTAACAAACTTTTGTATCCCACCAATTTGACATTATTTTAGAGTATGCTAAAATAGGGAATTTATCCTTGCGTAATTTAAAAGGAATTAAGTAAATAGCAAAGCGCGACTCTTCACACAGTTCGACTTGAACCAAATAGCAATAGTAAATAGCTACCGAAACAACAAATTAGGAACGAGTCACATTCAATATAAAATAAATTAATCCCTTTAATTAAGCATGTAGAAAGCTGCATAAATAAATTAATAAATATTTTAATCAGAGTAGACGGAACTAAACAAAGTAATAGTGCTGTATAAAGTAGTGGTAATACTTCATGCGCTTCGCACGGTGATGAAAAAAAAATTTTCTTCTGGAAAAAAAAAAACACTTAAGGCAGGAGAAGCAGACCCTTAACTAAAAGTCAATAGTAGTACCTTATACGTTTCCAAGGGTGACAATAAATTTTTTTTTTCTTCTCAAGAATTAATAAAAGCACAGTATACATGGCAATTCTAATTCATAAAAACAAAATAAAATAACCATCAGCGGACAACACCATAAAATACCTTAAAATAGTATAGGAAAAAATGACTCAAATATCCACATGACGTATAATAGTGAAAACGGATGGACCCCCAAGCATGGGAGGTTGGAGCCGGGGATGAGCGTGGTGTATATTATCCCACCTCGCAAACACTTGACTCCCACCTTCTATTGAAAAAAAAAGATTACACATATTACTGAATGAGGGAGATACCAGACGTTATAACACCTGTTGCTGACTTGGCTCGACTCCTTTTGGCGGGATTTTTTTTTTGAAATTTATCGAAACTGGAGGGATGTATTTTCCGTTTACCTGATATCTGATGCTCCATTATCGGGTGAGCGGAAAATGCATCGTTCTATTGACTTGATTACGAGACTTGACTACACAACAAGAAATCGCTTGGCAAGTACTATAACTGCCTATTAGTCAGGTTTCTTAAACAAGTGGACCTTCAGCCGTACGTAGCGGTGGCCGCAGGGGAATGGCAATGGTGTCATTGTCTTTCCGTTGCCGTTCCCATTTGGTCCTGGTACTCTACGATTAACAACAAGGAAATACGAAAGGCCAATAAGCAATAAGGAAATAAGTGACAAATGAATGACCCCTCAGTCATGGGAAGCTGGGGTCTAGCGGAAATGGCAGGTGGTGTCTATATAACATCCCGTTTCCATTTGGCCCTAGCTCTCTTATGAGGAACGACCATTCAGTTACAAAAAGTGATCGTCACATAATGAAAAACTACAGTTTTGAAGTGGACAAAATTACCCTAGGACATGGGGACCGTTGGTCAACTATTGTGACCTATGGTGTGTTTTATTCCATTGGTCATTGGACTTGGCTATGGAACTCTCACGAGAAGATCAACTAACCTCTCTATAAAAAGTGACCCGCAAGAATTACCCTACTAACTCATCCCTACCACATGGAAATAATAAGACGAAAAAAGTGGTAGTGCAAGAATACGAAATAAAAAAGACAACAAAGTTTGATATGTGGGGTATACGTTGGCATGGCGCGGGGACGCGAGTGATTAAGTTTCGTGTTCAGGTGCTATGCTGAGGTATCTCTTGCAGTATACAATTGAAAAAAAATGTGTCAAAAGATTAATGAAAGGGGCAACCCGCAGAAATGACCATACCTAGCCCCGACATTAGAAGAAATGTGACAAGGCAACGGATCATTCCAAAATATGAAATGAAAATGAACAGAAGCCCAATACGTGGGGAATGCCATAACTTCGTAAGCTTTTCTGTTGACTGTTTGGGAGAGGCGTGCAGAGTGAGAGTATCTCTTGCGAAATACAACCAGAACCGAAAGAAGAATGCCATAAAGACTAGTAGAATCAACTATGCGACCCGCTAAAATTATCCACCTAACCCTCACAATTATAGAAAATGTGACAACATAAATGACCATACGAGAATATGGAATGAAAATGGACAAAAATTCCGATGCGTGGGGAATGCGTTGACGCGGTGCTGGGACTCGAGTAGTTTAATTTTGTGTTCGGGCACTGCGCCAAAGTATTTCCTACGAAGATCAACTCAAATAGGAAAGAAACCCAAGGATACCAGTGAAAGTTAAATACCATAAATTAGAAGAACCAACTAAAAACAGCTAAAAATAATAACGAATATCACCAAATTAAAGGCACCTAACTAATCTATTATTATTATGCCTTAACCATTTTTACATTAAGTTAATTTATTTCACAATTACTTATAAATTTTACATAAGAACACATTTCCAGATACGGTGTGTAACTAACCTTCAACCACGTGTTAAGAGAAACGCCGGAACACGCAACCATACGGTATGTTGCTTATATTAGCCTAAATCTAGTAGAATAATCAGAAAAAAACGTAACCATGATAAGATACCCAAGCAATCAACAATTAAATAATCGTAGACGAGAAAATGCAATCTTTTGGAACCTTAAGATAAGACATAGCGTAGACAATATTAATGCTCCGTTAAGGGAATGGGGACTCGTCGACAATTTAATGAAAGAAGAGGAACTTATTAAAGCAGTAGAAAATCTTGACTGTCCAAAACTATATTATCTTCTAAAATCTCAAAAGACAAGGTTGGAACAAAGAGTGATCCTAAGATTAACGGCAAGCCTAGTGCTTTATAATTTTAGTGCACGTGAGATGACAAGAACACTAGAGCACACTAGACGAAGTGCCAACCTGGCCTTCCGAATTTTAGTACAACATATCCCATCATCAATGTATAGCTCGTTGTCTGAATATATCGCCAACAATATTTGGTACGATCAAGATGATAATAATATGACTACAATTTGGCCCATTAAATTTCTCTCCATATTAATAGACCAAGGACATATGTTAAAAAGTGAAACCCTTCTTAAAATCTTGTACGTCAATTGTGTAAATAACACGTATCTAAATCCGATAAACCCTTCAATGGGAACCGCAATTTTTCAACTTACCCCAAGAGAATATAAAGACATGAAGAAAATAACCCTGAATTTCTTCCAAGAAGATGAAAATTTTGGAAGAAAAATAGTCCCTGGGTTAGACATAATCGTGCGTGAGCAACTATGTTGTTGCCAATCACACGCAAATTTAAGTTTCTCTGTAGTAAAGATATTAAATGACCCATTGTCATTATCTCAGTTGTGCCGGAAAGTCATTCGTCAAAATATGCGAAGGAATGACATAACCGCCACTTTGGAAGGTCTGCACCTCCCAAACCAACTACTAGTGTATTTAATGTACCTAAATATACCCGAAAACGGTAAAAATGATATAGTATTTGAACTCCAATTTCTCAGCCCAAATGTTTCGTCATGGGAAAATTATCGACTTCCAAAATATGCTTACATCTCCAAATTCAAAGGCGGCACTGCCAGATGATGCACCCATATTGAAATTAAAACCCAACCTCAGTGGGAGAAACTGTGTATATAGATAATCTTGTTAAAATAAATGATGAAAGAACCCTATAATATTACCTGAAGTGTTATAACTAAGAAAATCAATTATTATCATAATAAAAAAAAAAAATGCATTATAAACCAGTATTGTATTGATATTTATGGAACTATGAATTAGAGTAAATATCACAAGATCTAAGTACATTATAAATATATTGACAAGAAGGTAGTTTCTCGAAAGTCTCTATACTTTTAAGACTATAATACGACCGCAAAGTCGTTAAACTAGAGTACGGAACTTTAGGGTAGTAACTATGTTCGAACACACAAATAGCCAGGTGCAAGGAGGCACCGGTGAAAAAGTAGTTCAACCTCAACCTGAAGTTACCTTGTTTTTTCCACTCAAAATTGGTTAATATGGAGCTCAGATGACTCGAATTATGGTTTGAATGAATAAGTACCCGATGTATTGAGGAAATGCCGGTGAAAAGTAATTTGACCTCGACCTAGAGTATACCATGATCATAACCAATCTTGACAAAAATTATTAACTAGACAGAGACCAATAGAAACTACCTTTCATTTCAGAACAATGGCCAAAGCAATTATCGATACGGAGTACATATGTATCAAACATGCCAAAGAAAACGTCATATACTCGGCTGCAATGATCGTCGTGAATAAGTCAGGGGAGGAAGTCTTCGCGAAAAAATGGGACGTTAAGTATGATTTAAGGAAGTTTAACGTAAAATCTTATAAGTTCGGTCTAGATCTCGCAAACACCCCAAAATATCGGCCAGCGAGAGGCAAATTAGGAATCAAATATAACGGTAGAAAGGGAAAATACCTCCATTTTATTCAACATGAAATTAGGAAATTACAAAAGCAATATAAAATCCGGTACTGGTATGTTAAAGGTCCTTGCCAGACAGATTTACTACTCCTCGACAAATGTAAAAAGCAAAAATTAGTCTACAAAATTGAAGGGAATCCAAACTGTGTAAAATACCAAGGAAAAACATGACCCCCTCCAAGAAATAAAATATTACAAACAGTACTTGTACAATCCAAGGAGTGTGTACTATATAGAGAGAGAAGAAATGAAATTGTGTTTAAAAGAATTAAAAACTTATCAGTCAAAATCAAAAGTGATTAAGAAAAAAAAAAAGCTGAAACAATCAAATAATTAAAACCCAATTACTCTTACGTTAAAACAATTAAATTCTTACGTGAAAGTAATTAAAATACCTGTCCCCCCCAGCTTAAGAGTCAACAGTACGATGACCATAAGCAAAGTAACAAATTGAACGACCACGAATCTTAGTCTCACCCTGTTTCCTTTGGGCAACAAAGATTATCATAAAATAATATAAATATAATATCATAATTAGCACCTTCCTTCCTTCAAAAAAAAGGAGAACAAATAATAGGAATCAAAATTCATGTTCAATTATCAATCGTAAGAAGTTTTCCTATATTATGTCTAATGAAGTATTAATTCTAGAAACAGCAAAAAGGATGTGGATAACAAATGTCATAACAATCTTCATTTCCCAAACTTTAGCCCAAGATATCGTAAAACATGGAATAATTTTTAAACACGAGAATTCGTTGCTCGCAAGTCATAATGCCTGGAAAATATTTATGAAATTGGACCCCAAACCATTTGAAACCTTGTTCCAACAAGTTATTAGACTAGAGAAAAATACCAACGAATTAAAGGACTCCATATTCCAATTCTTAAAATCAGACAAAAGCCTGCAATCAACAAAAGAAATGCACCATAAGGAAAATAAAGGAAATCTACCCCCGTATTTCCTAAACTAAAATCGAAATTCATAATAGAAGATTTCGACAAGAAAATGGCAGAAATTGACAAGGCTCTAGGACTTAACAAGAACGAAAGCCGAAGAAGGAGAGCATTAAATAATGTGGATAGTTCCATGAGCGAACAAACTACAATTAAATCTACCACAAGTTACTCCTTGACTACTTCCAAGCAAAATAAACTTTATGATGGAAACTACGCAATGTTAAATGAATTACCGAGCCTATGGACTTTTCTCAAGAATTGGGGCAAAATCATGCTGAACAAAATGTTACGAAGCAAATATTATCAAAACTCGCGAAGGAAAAAGACTACAGACAAATTATTAACCTCAAGGAGTTGAGATTCTCAAATATACAACATGATGATGAGAATAAAAATCCTATAGAAAGAAACATAAAAGACACCAAGACAACCACACCTACATATGAGTCCCCAACGAGAGATATACAATCTTCAATGTCAGAAACTACGACAAATACAGTCCCAGAAATGAGCGCACTCAACAATAAATCATTTAAAAACTTGACCACGCTAACTTATCTAAGACCAACAATACTTACAAAATGGACGTGGTCAACAGGGCCCACGTACTATCGCACCCAGCCGATCGGCGTATTCACTATAGGCCTAAGAGCAAGAATCCCAGTAAGGCATACCGAGATGCAAACGATCAAAGTACAAGCGATTCAACCAGAACAAAAGAAAAATAAAAGCATGAAAGAAAAAGAAGACGATCACGTACATAAGAAGTGTTGGATAATAGACGGTAAACGTACTTGTGCAAGATTAGCAATGGCCGACGAGCCGGCAAGGGAAAATATTGAACCATTACCTGAGCTAAACGAAAAAAAAACGCTCTAAAAGTATCGATTCACCAATCTTTTCTAATATTATATAGACAGAGACTGCAAGCACTATTTGAATTGTTCAACACAGATATACAAAAGTTAAAGCAAAGTACCACGAGAAAAGCAAATACCGAAGATCAGCTAGTCTAATACCAATCGTGGGAGAATTAGCCTCACGCTTGTTTGGGCTTTCGACTGAAGAAGACCTAAATATCCTAAGGGAAAACGTAGGAAAACTAAACAACACCATGAACGTGACCTTACATGTTCAAAAAATACAAGCCAGCATAGCTAATTACCAGAGAGACAAAATTGAGGCAATCTCGAAGAAAATATCAAAGACAGTAAACATAATGAATTATTTAAAAAATGAAGTAGATCGTGTGATTGCCGATTCGAGCCTCACCATGGTATCACTAGACATAGTGACAATGTCCTTACTTAACCTGGCAACTGACGTTAGCAAATTTGAATTTGCATTATTTGCCCTTACCGGAGGAACCTTGTCGTACGACCTAGTGGATCCTTCGAACCTAAAAAAGTATCTTGGATGAAATAAAAACGCATTTAACGTTCGGACTACACTACCAACAGAACCGGAAGTAGCAAACTTATTTCACTATTACACAAGCTGAAGGTTCACATCACAGAGATAAATGAACAATTATTTGCAGTGGTAACAATCCCGTTAATAAATCAACAATCAATATATGACTTGTATAAAATTTCTACGTTTCCAGCCAACATAGGTAGAACCAATTCGTTCATGACTATTACCCCCGAAGCGGATTACCTGCTAGTCGATCAAGATAGAAGGAAATATGCCTTAGCAAATCCACAGGACCTCAAGGAATGTGTAGCATTCAAAAACCTAGTATGTCAACTAACACTGCCCATTTATAATGTAAAGCCCGGATCATGTATGTTGGATATATTCTTAAAAGAGACTCAACAAGAGGAAATTCCAAGTTCATGTGAAGCACTAATAGGTAGTACTAAGCGAGAAATATTTATTCATCTTAGAAACGATCTATGGCTATTCTCTGTTCCAAAAGAAACAGTCGGGACTATCTCTTGTTATAATAACACAGAAAAAATCGATCCAAGCTACGGAACCGAATTACTACTACAAGATGTAGGTACGATAACCATAAAGCAAGGATTCCGACTGGTAACTAAAGAAGCCACAGTACAAACACCTCTGATAACCACCAGCACGAATATAATAAGCCCCAAAGTGGTCAATTTTAAAGCAGTGAATTTATCATATACAATTCCTAACATTGAAAATGAAGTAAAAACCAGAATATGGTCAATAATGGAGAATGTCAAAGAAACTTTACCACTAACAAAAATAAGAGAAGCATTAGACTCTCAAATTCCCCTCTTCACTAATGAAAACCAAAGATTGACATATGTAGAAAGTAGATATGGACTATTCTCAACAAATTTTTGGTGGAATATCCTCCTGACGGTAGGATTCGTGTTCATGATCTCTCTGACAATAAGAATGCTATTAACCCTAAATTACGGAAGAATGTTGAGAATAACACGTAGAAAAAGAGCAAAATCAGAACACATCGAGCCGAGTGAGATGCAAAACCTAAACCCGGAACTCCCTGATAACCCTTGAGCAAAGAGTAAGGGAGGACATGATCGAGCGAATGGGAGTAGAGGTCCTCATTCGTGCCATGTCCACTCCCAAATTTTCACTTAATTTTTTATTGTGCAAGCCCATGCAGCTGCAAAGATATATTTCTTGGGCAGCGTGGACGCGCATAAACAGTAAAAGATTTGAAAAATATTATAGTAAATCGAGACCTCTAATAAAAACGACGTAATCTATCTTGAAAGTAGTAGCAGAATAGAAAATTAAATGCCAAAGTAGAGGAGTGTTGAATAACATTTAAAAATGCATTGAATATAGAACATGTGCCAAACGCACATGGGTACATGTATACATATAGTCACCAAATCTTGAAAATCTTATAGTGTTATTTTTTGTAAACATAATCCTTTGTCCTATAATAACTTTGCTTATATCACAGTAATCTAGTGATTGCTGCAACATGCATGTAAAAGCATGAAAGTTGCCCTTAGTTGCTCTATCGTTGAGTTTAACTGTACCCGTACTAAAATTGATATTATTCATATGTCTAATCACGACTATTATTTCAAAAATAGTCCCCACTTGGTATTATGTAAATTGTATATTATTGTTGTATGTGTTATAACTTGTGTAATTATAAAGAGAATATGATTCTGCCCAGATATTTATATTCTAGGAAGCAGAGTAACCAGTGCAAATTAATTATTGGTGTACCAGCAGGCAACACGGATGCAACCCAGTAGCATCTACTTTCATCATTCGTCAACCCCGACAAGTACTCACCAAGGAAATCCCTAAGACAATATCCTGATGACATTCCAAGTCACCCAAGCCTAGTACCAGGTAATCTTATCTCAAGCAATATTGGCAAACCAAGAACCTCACTTATATGTATACATCTGAATTAATAATTACCTGGGGAACCACCCCGACCGCAACGTCGTAAAACTACGTAGAGACCGTCGATAACTATCCTTAGACGGCAACGGCCTTGGATTTAATGTTTGAAACACCAAGAATAACCCTAGAGTCAGTCCTTCAAAGACTATATATCTTAAGCCCTATAGTCAGAGACAATATGTTAACCAAGATCAAAAGTTTAAACTTTGACTCTATCCAATCATTATTAGATGTCGCAAAACCAAACCATCCCCATGAGAAGAAGAACCAAACGTGATCAATTTAATGGGAAATATAAACTGTACGTGCTGAAATTTTTCCCAAAACGAAGTGTTCAGAGAAGAGAAACAACCAGTTATTATTGTTTTAATCTTCAGATTAAGCCCTCAATGATTGTAAATCATTTGACCGGGAATCAAAGACAATGCGTCGAACCAAGGCCCATAAGATCAAGTTTTGATCCTGCCATAGTTAAAATTAAATGTTGTAACACAGCCCATAGTCCAAGATATGGACTGAACGTGAACAAATTACGGGAAACACAGACTGTACGAGTATAAGAATTTCCCAAAAACAAGTGTCCAAGAAGAGATACCCAGCCCAGCGATAAAGGTACCCATTTCATGTAGCCAATTCCCCTAGAGTTATATACCTAGTAAACAATAAAAGAAGAACTGAACGTAATCGATTTACGGAAAACACAGACTGTACGAGTATTAGATTTTCCGAGGATAAAAGTGTCCAAGAAGAGCTAACCAGCCAACGATTAAGATGCTCATTTCATGTAATCAAATCCCCAAGGGATATGTACCCAATAGACATTTCAACATTCCTGTGACGTCAAACCCGCGTATTTCATATGACAAACCATACACGAACGATTTCGTGCAATAGTCATGATTACGGACAATGTAAACGCTCATCCCAAGGAACAAGTGCCAGAAAACGAAACACCAAGAAGACAAACCATAAACAATTAGCCAACCTAATAATTAACTGAATGGAAGCCCAAAGTAAGAGTGATAACGTATGTGAGTATTATAGACACGTAGAATGATGAAGTAAGTGTGAAGCCTTATGTATCTAACTAGCAACTTTGATAAATATTGTTAAACTTATCAGAAAACAGATGAAAACCAGTGCAAGCTACCTTATCCCAGTGTTGCCATTAAACATTAAGTTAAAAATGTTAAGGTGTAAAATTATTTTTTCCCTCCAAGCTATTTTTAGTTCAAGCATGTCAGTGTATTGTAGTTAGATGTTTTAGATGTAGTTAAATATTTTTGATGTCAAATAACTATCGTACCAATATAACGTCAGGTGGAAGTATAAACTAGAATTAGAAGCAGCGAATATGTACCACGTTAATAATAAAATAATTACAAAAGCGGAACTTAACTAGATGGAGCCGTGTAGAAGTATTAGAACATCAGGTGAAAAAATTTTTAATATTAGGTGAAGGAATAATAATATAATTAAACCTATGTAGCGTCAGGTGGAAGTATAGTCAAGTGTTAGAAAAGGCAAATATGTACCATTTTCAGTGATAAGATAAAAACGTATCAGGTGAAGGTAATTTTGATATTAGGTGGAGGAATGATAATTATCATGCTATCATATAATCTTATGTGTTAGTCATTAGAGACTCTTTGGCCCTTTCGCCAAATAGAGTGAGTAGGTGATGGACTTTAAAGTAATGTTGACACATATATATATAGTCTAATAGAGCAATCGGAGATATGGAACAAAGATATAAATTTTGCCAAAGCAGAACTAATTCAAGTCATAAATAATAAGATAAATTCCTTAAAAACAAAAATCAAAATTTGAAAGTGTAGAAGGAGTAACTTAACACAACGATGAGGACATCGTTAAGAATGGGGAGGATGATATGTAATGGGATCAATTTTCAAAAACCCCAAAATCTCCCAATTTAAGTTACCCAAATAAAGAATAAAATCACCCAAATATGAACCTGGAGAGTTCAAGTAACCTACAAATCGAGCAAGACTCAAGCTTTCAATTTAACATAGTGAAACGAATGTATCTAATTATACGTTGTAATTATACCTTGTAATAAACATTGTAAGAATCTTTCCCACAGAAAAATCCAATAAATAAATTCGCCCAGGTGTCGCCAATAAACGCAATAGTTATCATTTTGACCAAATCTTATATGACAGCCAACGAATAATGTAATTTGAATCCTAAGAGCTCAAAAATACCAAACTGTCAGGAGAGTAAAATTTATAATACAAAAAAATAGTCACTCAAGATGCAAAAATATCTCTGTTGCATTGTTCTGGAAACTAAGTTTAGAACTAGCAATCTCAATGTAATTAAATCGTGTTAGCTTTTACCAATGTTCACAGAAATAAATTATAAGTCTTCTGGAAATCAAGAGACACCCTGCTGGGAAAATATTACAATGTAAAACTTTGTTCGTTCGAAAAAATTCCAAAGTAATACTTTAAAAGTCATAAATTAAGCGACACCTGCTAGCAAAATGTTGCAGTGTAAAATTTTGAATTGTTAGAAAAATTCCAAAGTGATAGCTTAAAAGTCATAAACTTTAACTAAACCCAAGTAGCCCATTGGTGCAAGCCGGCCCAATAGTGATGAAGGACAAATAATTCAACCAATAGGAATTGTAAAATATACTTTTAGCAACGCCTAAACGTAACCCCCGGCAAAATTGCAGAGGATAGATAGTTAGGACTTAACAATTTTGCGCCAGTCTTTTTTGAGTCTTATGCCAGTCTTATGTGAATCTTAGTCCGAGTCTATTTCGAGTTTTACACCAGTCTTCTAGCAGTTCTTTTTGATCAGTCTTTTACCATGATTGTGTTGTAATAAACTTTTGAAGTGTACAAACTCTGAGTGATTTCGTCTCAGTGCAATTGTTATTTTGTTGATACAACCAAGAACTCTGCGACTATTATGTAAGTAACAATAAATGCATTACTATTTTATTTTATTCTCTTGTGTTAATATTTCTCAAGCTCGTTAGTCCTTGTGGCTCCACTCGCTCCTAAGGGAAACTGAAACTCATCAATCTGGTTTCGACTCAGTAAGGTCGTTAATATAGGCTCCCTACATGTACTCCTAGATTAAGCTCCCCACTCTAGAAGTTCAGCCTCCACTCAGGTAAACCACTCGCGAACCGTCAACTAAGAGTTTAACTAAATTTCCCCACTGAATTAAACAGTTGATATAAGAACAAACAATTTTTATTGACACACCCTTATCAGAAGGTATTATTGAATAACAAAACCAGAATCCCTTTCCACATAAACCCCCCCCCCCCCCATTAGACATGGCTCAGTCAATCCCCCCCCCTATGAGATAATAAGGCCCGTCAAATAAAAAGGATAGCTAAGCTAACAATGTTATTTATTAAATAGGGTTATAAGGTAACAAATTTTATTTTTGAGGAAATGGGGAAGGGGGGTGAGGGTTTGAACGCATTAAATTTCAGGAAGAGATTCTTAAACGCAGACTGGCCTGGAAATATTTTCAAAAAACATCCCTAAAAAAAAAGCCACTGATCTTGATAAAAAGGAAGCTTTTGTAACAATTAATACATTAAAAGAATCAACATTTTATTCCAATCCCAAATTACCGATCGAAAGCTAAGCACTTTTTCAAAAACATCCCTAAAAAAGGCCCACTGATCTTGATAAAAATCGCACCGTAAATTTCAGCCTATAAGAGAACTATGTAGAGGTTTCAGCTCCCAAACAATAGGCTTCTAAGTGCATAAGTACCCTTAGTTCTAGTGTCTGTCTTAAGTAGTCAAAAAGATTAAGCCATTAGCAAAGTGGTTGTTTCTGCCATTCTATTTTAATTTTTCATATACAATGAACCAAAATCAAAGTGAACACGTCTCTCTTTTTTTTAATATTTACTAAAATTGAAATAAAGGGAATCATTTAATATTTAACGATGAATGAAGCTTTTTTAAAAAGAGGTAACCACACAGTGTAAGGAAAGAATTTCTTCCTTAACTTAATGACAAGACAATTTCTTTTTATTATAATAATGAGAAAATTTTTACTCACCAGAAATTGCTTAGAATTATCCATTTTCTATGTAAATGTTTACAAAAAATGTCTGTAGTGTTAAGTTGAATAAACTATTCAAAACTGTTGAAGAATCTAATTTGAAACCTGAATATATACAAAAAATAATTGCATAACAGCGAAACAAGAGATGCTGGTTTTGGTTTATCACTAAAAAAAGACATTGAACTTTGAAATTGCGTAAATCTCCTGGCAAAGAAAGATGTATTGACCTCTAGAATAGAATTACCTACCAGAAAAACCGGAAGGAACGTAAAGGCGGCAATATGGTAGTTCCTACTCTACTTCTACGACAACTCTTTCTATAAAAAACTTTATATGCCCCTAGGGCATAACTTACAACCCTTGCCCTGAGAAATATAGGGGCGGGGGAGGGGTTGTCATCCTCAAAGACCTTATTCCCGGAACTTTCAACTACGTTGAATAAAATGGCTATCTACACATTTTGATAGGATGTGTTTATGGAAAAGGTGGGCGTGAGAGGGGGGTTAGATGCTCACCAGTCACTTTCAACTATTAAAAGGGCATTAGCCCTTTGAATTTTCAATCGAATGAGCCTTTTTTGAAGTTTCCACAATAACACTTTCTATAAAAACCTTATATGCCCCAAGGGCATAACTTACAAACTCTTTTCCTAAGGGCTGTGGGGTAGAGTCCCCCTCAAAAACATAATTTCTATGTGGAAATTACGACGCTGAACAAAATGGTTATCTCAAATTTGTATTGGATGTGTTTCGGGAAATGATGGCGTGGAAGGGGTGTTAGCTGCCTTCCGATTACTTTCGACTATTAAAAAGGGCACAGGCCACTCCAAATTCCATTTGAATGAGCCTTTTACGAAGTTTCTACGACAACTTCTTTGATAAAGTGCCCTGGTTTAAAGAAAAAAAATAATAAATAATCTAATGTGCCAACATTGTTCTTATTTGCCTCCAGGGCATAACTTAAAACCCTTGCCCTGTAGGCTGTGGAGAAGTTACTTCCTCAAAAATATAATTTCTATCTAGAAATCAACTACGCTGAACAAAATGGCTATCTCAAAATTCTGATTGGATATGTTTGGGAGAATGATGGGTGTGTGGGGGGGGGGGGCTAGTTGCCCTCCAATGGCTTTTGACTATTAAAAAGAGCACTAGCTACTCCAATTTTCAATAGATAGAGCCTTTTTTTTGTCAAATTTTCTGCGACAAGTCCTTCGATACGAAGCGCCCGGGTATGGAGAAAGAAAATAATATATTGTGCCAACATTCTTCTTTACTTAGGCAGCGCTATTGCGCTGCCTATGATATTCTGGGCAATTATGTCCAACGCCTTCTAGATATCAATTAATAAAAGATTCAACCAAGTATCAGGGTTTTCAAGGGTTTAAAGAATGGTGTCAGGAAGACTAACAAGGTCGTATGAAGTAGATGTCCCCTTCAGGCTTCCCAATTGTTGTAAGTCAATAAAATCAAGAATCTCTGCCTTAAACCAAATACCTAAGAAACCCTTGTACATTTTAAAAAAAAATTGGGGTCAAGGTGATTGGTCGTAGTCCATTAAAATCGTTCACGCCTCCCTTTTTTTGGATTGGAGTAGTGTTTTGCGATATTTTGATTTACCAATATATTGATATTTTTACTTTCGTTATTCAATATATTGATATCAATCTTTCGCATCAGTTTTTTGCTATCTCATGGATTTGGTGAAGTTCAGTAACACCAATCGTAAATAAGGGGTATTTTGTATAACTTTTTTTTCAAAATTCAAATAATGTAAAAATCAATCAATAAAAATACTGTTCGATTATATAAATGAATATAGTAAAAACTTAGGTTTGGAATTACTTGGGCTCAGGAAAAGAAAGAAATAAACTATTGGCTATTAAAAAACAGCAGTATGTCAATATTTTCGTGAGAGTAGGTTCCGCCGTTCAGTGATTCATCCGACCAGCCTTGGAAGACACTCTTTCAGAATGGACACTGGTAGCGGGCACAGACATAATTTCATTGCAACGTACAGGTAGTTTTTGGACTCCATAGTACGATACTTCCACCGCTTGAGTGGAAAAGTTTCTGTTGAAACTATTTGGTGCCTATTTAAAGCTTGAAGAGTCATGATATATTTGGCTGCTGTGGAAGCATGTCCTGTATTGGCTATAAAAACTCCATCATGTGAACACCACAAACTGGCTTGACTCTGATGTGACTGTATCGCAGGGTCTGCGATGGTACTTGTATCTTTTTATTGACATTTAGCAGCCAAAACGGCCAAATCTTTCTCGTTTACAATTTTGCTCTAAAATTTTCGAAGATCGGCAGGTGAAATGTACATTTTCTTGAAACGCTGGTCAAGATATTTGGCAATTGCGATGGTAGTGACTTGACAAAGGCTTAAAAACCTACAATGCATATATTCAGCAAAGCCTTTCGAAGCTCATCCGCTACATCTGAGGATCCACCAAAATCTAACTGTACAAGGTGGCATCTCTAAATTTTAGACAAAGACAGGACTTTCGAAATGGAGGGAAAGCTTTCAGAAGAGATCTCAATAGATGCCTCTTTAAAGGGCATAAACACCGCAATCACGTTTGAAATAACACCCCACTCACTATCACTGAGAGTGAGGTCCACTTTACCGAGATGCGAAAGCGAACTTGTTACCGACTTTTTAAAATCTTGTTGACTACGCAACATAGTAAAAAGCGAATTCTATCTAGTAGTCAAGTCACATCAGGTTTTAGTTTTTCGATGAAAACATTGTCAATAGAGATTTGAATCTGGCACAACTTGTCGGTAGCTACAACACTACGTTTGGAAAAAGATGACAATATTTCTAGCTTTTTGGACGAGAGGCAACAATTCAGCGGTATCATTAATATACCGCACCCCCACAATCAATTTTAGAGTTTGGGCGAAACACAAATAATAACGTACTCCACAGTAATCAGTAATCATTATCATATCGAGAAGCAGCACAACGTATCTCTTTTTTATTTGTTTAACGGCTACTTTAGTTTTTACTATGTTACTTTAGTTTTTACTATGAGGTGTGATCGTCTCTTACTAGGTTGCTAGCTACCGCTGCAACCCGGATCATGCCAAGGGACGGTAAATTTGCTATATAAAAGTTTTTGACAAGGCGGTTCTAATATTATACTTCAAATTTTGATCTGAATTTTTTTCAGGAGTTATGGGATACTTTTTACAATGGGGCGTGATGATCGTCTCTTACTAGGTTGCCAGTTACCCCGTAAAACCGGGTTATTGTAACTTATTGTATTACAAACTGGAAAATGCCTATGGCTTTTTCTTAATTGGAATCGTAAGAGACGAACTGGCTACAACCTATGATTATGACATCATAATATGAAAATATTAATTATAATCTTATTTTAGTTACTATGGGCTGGAAGTTGGTTCTTTAAAGTCAATTTTCAGGTTAAAGTCAATTTTCTTGATTTTCAAGCCAAATTATTTTTTTTTGTTATTCAAGCGAAAGGACAGTAAGTTTGCTCTATAGAAGTTTTTGACAAGGCGGTTCTAGTAGTGTACTTCTTGTTTTAATCTGAATTTTTTTCAGGAGTTATATGCTACTTTAGTTTTTAGTATGGGGCATGATGGTCTCTTACTAGGTTGCTAGCTACCGCTGCAATCTGGTTTGCCAGTAACCTATTTAACTCGACTTTCATCGAGCTTTCCTTCCCCATAAGTTACTGTTTTCTTACTTGTTAAACTATTAAAAATAGTTTATTTTCTTATGGAATTAAATATTATTGAACAGTTCATGTTCAAGTCTCGTATTAAGTATCATAATCCTAAAAAAAATAAAACTAACTTAAAATATTCAGGTATTCTTGTAGTTTAAATTAAAAAATTAATGTTATTGCTCATATACCATAAATATTTTTGCAATTTATAACTTTAGCGATTCGGAACTTAAAACGCAAATTTTTTATTTTTT